>OZ012736.1:477764260-478141760 GCA_963859935.3 Lathyrus sativus | reverse complement strand
AGTAGGCACGTGCGGGTGTGGGGCGTGTACTATCATCCCCTGTCCCCACCATAGTAATTAAAAATCGGGTTTTTTCTGCACCTGCCCCCACCTCTAATTAAATCGGCCTTTTCTCGTTAGATTCGGAGCAGGGGTGGTCAAATCTGACCAAATCTAGATTTTTTGCCATGCCTAGTTAAACTTCCAACCGTGGTGAAAAGTGAGTTAAAAATAAATAAAAAAACAAAATTGTTGGTGCTAAGATTCAAACCCATAACCAGACGCCACTTTTCACGACAATTAGAATTTCAATCGTGGTAAAGTGGCTTAAAAATGAATAAAAAGCAAAATTGCTGGTGTTGTAATTTGAACTCATGACCAGATGTCATTTTCACCACAACTGGAATTCCAACTGTGGTGTCGTACCTCGAAAAAAGCACGATCCTTCGCGAATGGTCGCGGAAAACAGAGTCGCCACCGAAATTTATTCATTCCAAGATGGAATAGAAAACTATCGATAAAACCTTTAGGGAAAGAGCATGGTCATCTCAACCAAGTTCTAGGTTCGGGAGTCAGTTACGCGAGGGGTGTAACACCCCAATTTTTAATTGGAATATTTTAATTAATTTATTTAATTGAAAATATTCATTTTTTCGGTAATTTTTGGTGTTTTGTGGAATTTTGAGAATTGTGCAATTTGTGGGTTATTTATTTAATTAGTAGTATAAAATATTAATTTATTAGTATTATTATGAATTAAAATAAATAATAGTGAAAGAAGGGTAATTTGGGCATTAAGAGGAGTTAGTGAGGATATTATGGAAAAAGCCCAAATTGTTAGGCCCAAGTCTAGGTTTAACAAAAAGGGAGTTCTGAAGGGTTTTAGTATTCATCTGTGTTAACTGTGAAGAATTGAGGCCAGAGAGCTCTGAAGAGGAAATTGAAGGCAGAGCGTTGAAAGATTCCCTGACAGATTCGTGAAGGCTTTGAATCAACGTTTAAGGTATGGGGAGTATAGCTTTTCATGATTTTCTATGTGCAGATTTCGATGTAGTAAGGTTGATTTAAGGGTTTTATGGAGAATTATGAGAAAAAAGGATTTTGGCCTTCGTGACCTAAATCTAGTTGTGGGAACTCTGATGTTGTGGTGTAGTGATAAATATTCCTGACAGTTAGAGCATAGATACGAGGGCCAAAATCTTGAATTGTTATATGTCTGACCCTGAAGGAATAGGAATATTTGAATGTGAGTAACTCTAATGCCTTAGGGTGTAATTGAAAGAAAAATTGTGATTTAAGGCTGAATATGTTCCGGGAATGGCCTAATACACCGTAGGTTTTGTGCCTTTATCGTCGTAGGACCTTAGGGATGATTTAGGGATGTTTTAGAGGCATTGGGTAAGTGAATCGTAGAGCCTTTTGGGTAGAAATAAGTTCTGGTGTGTAGCAAAATTTGATGTCATCGCACAGTTCGCCTAGCGAAGAAAGCTTCGCCTAGCGAACAATGTTGTTCCCAGACTCGTCTAGCGAAGAATCCTTCGCCTAGCGAAGAAACTTGCCCCAGACTCGCCTAACGATCATGCCAGCGAACATAGCAGAGTTTCGCGAATGTTGATCGTGTGCAGCGATGCCTTGATGTTTGATTCTGTGATTTCTGTGATGAATGAACATGAGTATGACTGTGAGTTTTATGTGATGTATACATGATGACATGATGATTTATATGACTTAATATGATGATATTACCATGACTTTGATGAATTATATGATGATGTAAGATATGATGATGATTGACATGATGATGAATATGATGAATGATGATGCACCTATGCTGTTATATGAGGATGATTTGTGACGTGTGCATCATGCATTCATGTGCATCCGAACTTCAGTTCAGGACCTCGATTACTTTGGCTTCAATCCCATTGTGTGGATGTGAAGTGTTTTGATGTGCTCCGGTTCTCTAGCAGAATTGATCCTATTGATGGGGATCTATGGAGGGTTGATGACCCAGTGTCCATCGCGCTGTGATGATTGGTACCACATGCATTAATTCTATGTTGCATTTGCATTTATGAGCCTTTTTATATGAATTATGATGTTGTGGCCTTCGAGGCCTATTGAAGGATATGAATGTGTGAATATGAATATGACGCCGTTTATAGGTTGATTTTTATACATTGGTTATTATGAATTATTTTACTCACCCTGCATGTTTGAATGTTACCTCCACGTGGGTAACGTGCAGATGACCAAGTTTAGCCATGGACGCCGTCGAGGAGTATTTTTGAAGTTTTGAGTTTTTAGCCTTTTGGTTAGCTTAGAGGGTCTTGCTCTGATATGTAACATCGGGTTGGGTTCTTTTGAGTTAAACTATATATTGTTGAGTTATTTTGCTTATTTTTCTCTGATGAGGAAACCTTGATTTATGCCTTTGAGTTCCGCTGCTTTGTGCGAATTGATTATTTTGAGAAAACTCGTTATTTACGGAGCCTTGACCGATTTTGTTGATTTGAGAAATGTACGCCCTTTTGATGACTTTTATGAAATTTAATAATTTTACTCTGATATCTGTATTATTTTTCCATGCTAATTGTAGGGTAGAAAATGGTGTTACAAGGGGAAGATATTAACACCCCTCACGTTTGTTGTACTCAACGCGAACCTCTTGATTCGATTCGTGAGAAATGTTAGCTAAGATTGTTTGTTTTCTTCTAAGGGAATAGAGCGAAAAGGTAAGGTAAAAGGATTTAGATTTCTAAGGGGAAATGGATGGTTTTTTATTAGGGTGCTCGTCAAGGACTGGGGCCCTTGTGCCTACGTACCTTCACTCAAAAGAAGTGAAGAATCAGAGCATCCGTAGATCGTGGGACTAAGGGTGAAAAAAAGAAAAGGTTGCTCGCTAGAATCTCACAATCCTATGCCTACGTATTCTCAATGACAAATGAGAAATTAGAGCGCTCGTAGTTCAGAATACAAATTGTTAGTTTGATTTATCGAAAGATACTTAGTCGCATTCGACAGAAAATATTGCTTTACCTAAATGGGTGAGGAGAGGACGCTTGCATCATTTTGAATGGATTTCCATATATCAACATTCATGGGAAACACACCACTTATCTCGACTTAAATAGGTTATGGACGAAGCAATGTTTTGCGTCGGCTCAAGACACCATATCTCACATTTATGAAAAGGTTTGACGGTTCGCACGATGGCGAGAAGTTGAATTAATATGTTGATGTTTTGTTTGGATGACGATTACTTGAAGCTTAAGAAAGGCTCCTCGGGCCCAAGTAATCGGGAGAGTGGGTCAAAGACTTGACTCTCTCTTTTCCATCTCGAAAAGAGGTTGCGTTTGGAATGTGTTTTGAAAGATGGAAGATAGTTAAAGTATTTTAAATGGATGAGGGTTACTTGAAACTTAAGAAAGGCTTCTCGGGCCCAAGTAATCAGGAGAATGAGTCAAAGACTTGACTCTCTCTCTCTCTCTCTCTCTTTTTCATCTTATATTATGAAAGAGTTTTGATATAGCTAGAGTAAGTTACAAATGACAATTACTCGAAGCTTAAGAAAAGATTTTTGGACCTAAGTAATCGGGAGAGTGAGTCAAAGGCTTGACTCTCTCTCTTTTTTATCTAATCGATTGAGAGAATATATTTGAATATGTGAGTTATGAATCTTTTAGAGAAGACAATTGTTCGAGCGTAGGAAAGGCTCCTCGGCCCCAAACAATTGAGGAGAGAAATCGAAGACTCCATTCCAACTCGCTTTTCATCTTTTATTGAAATATGGTCTAAGTATAATTAAGTTCATTAAGTTGACTTTGATAAAATGCTCGATATTGGTCGAGGTTTAAACTTTTGCGTTTGCAGCGGCTAAAGGTTGATCTAAATGGTAAAGAAGTCCTAATAGATAAGGTAAGGTCGATGGCGAGGCAAAAACGCTCGACTTACAAGTTGGGTATGGTGTGTATCTTAGGGTTTCAATTTTAACCTTCATACTAGACAACATATAAATAAAAAAGTAAAGGAAAATAATTGAATTAAATTTTAATCATGTGCACTAGCAAAGTGGGCTAGTCTTCTAAACAATCAACTAGAAGTAATTGATCAAATAGGTCTCACTGTAAGAAAGTCTAAAAGTAAGCTATGAATGTCGTGTTTAGTGACCAATAAGGTTGATGGCGATGCACGAGGCAATCGACTTACAAAGGTGAAAAATGACTCGACATTGAATTGAGGATCATTTTGAAAATGATGTTGGGTGATGCTTGAAATGATTAACAATTGAATAAAGCACAATCAAACAGAAAGCGATAAAGTTATTGCACTTTATGGGAATTGAGGTACATTTGTCAAATGGGGATATAATGAGGCGATTAAAAGCAAGCCCATCAAATAAGTATGTGTAAACACATAAAAAGAAAGAGGTCATTGTAAGAAGGTCCAAAATTAAGCCACGAAACCGAAATAAACCAACATCAAAAGCAAATTAAAGTTAGGTATATGTTTAGAGTGAATTCAATGTAAGGCCCACTTTATAAATAGTCCGTCAATAAAATCTATGCGTCTATATGGATTTCAAAAATTAATATTAAAATTAAATTTTCAGAATCGCAATGCATTAATAAACCAAACAGCTATTAAGCATATCATAGTATTTACATTGTTGCACAATTTACAATAATCAAAACTAATGACAAATGGACAAAGCACATTATTCAAATATGGAATGAACACTTGTTTAATCAAATCCACAAAAACTATCTATATTTACTTTTTTTAAAGCCAAAATAATATTTAACAAAAATAATAAAACACATTATCATAACAAAATGGAAATAAACTCTTAAATAGAATAAACAAAAGCACATTCTCATACCTAAATGGAATCATGACGTAAGGAAAAAAATGTAACTTCTAACTTGGATCAGTTGTGTTTTATGTAAAAAAAGTATCCATACCAAAATAAACAATAGACCACTGTGGCAACGTGTATTTATGCAAAAAAAGGTAATCCTTTATGGTATTATAAGTTAAGAGTCTTTATACATTATGCACATGCAAACAAGAAAATCTAACTTTTAGTAAACACATGTGGCTACTGTTCATCATCCGTAACCCATGACATTACGAAAATTGCTGATGTTCATCAACCTCACCAATTGCAAATTCAAAAATTCATTCTAGACATCAACATGATGACACAATATAAACACCTTAAACTGATTATTGAATCAAGTTATGCCAATTACTACAACCTTTCTTTTGTGTACCAAAAATGAATGGAATAGAAAGTGCAGGCAAGGAAAATATGCAGCAAACAAAATGTACAACACATATATAGCTCAACCAGAAATCGAACTATGTCACATTTTTGAAACAAATTCAGCATTAACCTATCCATATTTAATCGCGATGCTCATTGTGGTTTTAAAAGCTGGAAGAAGAATGAAGATGGAAAGGATGGATCCGGAAAACAAATAAGGCGAAAGGGATGATTATTGTGAGACTGGTGGTTTATGGTGGAGTTCGGTGTTTGAAGGAGCAGTTGGTGTCACAGCTCGTGTTGTTGTTGAAGGTGTTTCAATGGTGATAAGAAAGATATTATGAGGATGAGAGTGAAGAGAGAAAAGTAGCAGGTGTGGTGTATGATATGGAATTGAAAGGAAGTTGGAAATTGAAAGACTTCGAACTTGAATGAATTTAATTTTTAGAATGAACTTGAAACTTGTGTGGGATAGAATTTGAAAATTGAAATGGAATTGAATTGGATGAAAACGAAATTGAAACTTGAATTAGATTGAAATATAAAGTGGAACTGAATTTGGATCTTGAATTTGTGAAGGCATGAAATTTGAAAACCTTGAATCGATCTCATAAGAAATTAAACTCATACCTGATTCTATCTTGCAATAGCCTTGAATTGAAAACTTGAATCCTGCTATGCAAAGAGCACGGACCATATAATCAGGGCTTGTGAATGATTTGATATACTGACCAAATGTCTCGACTGAAGTGAAATGAAAATTAAAGGAATACTCCCAATTAAATAGATTCTACCATGATGAATACTTTGCTGAAGTCAAATTTCGTTATGAAATATACTTTTTGTTGTAGTATATAGTGTAAAACATGTGCATCATCACCATCGGCCTCCATTGCTACAACCAGGTGATATTTATACAACTCATTCAGAAATGCAAATCTAGCATGACATCTTCTGGTGTCATCCATCTCCTTTTGGGCACCACTTGGGTTAGTTCCCAAATATTGCACCATTATGTCTAGTGCCTAAAGTCTAGAGATTTTAGAGTTGTTTAATAATCTTCCTCTGATCGCAAGATATAACGGGATGACACCCATTAAGTGTGATGAGCGTCTCACCAATCAAAAGATGAAAAGATGATGTCTATGAGTGACATCTCTCCACAAAAGCTAACAATATACCATGGTTAATAACATTATAACCAATCATATATACATCTTGCAGCCCAAATTGATGCATGACATCATGAAATCATTGCTCTTCATACTCTATAGTTTCGTAATCTTCTTACCGTGGTTAAAGCATTTTAAAGTCTCAAAGTACTGTACAAAAAATAAATCATTGTCAAAAAGTTTAAATATATAACACATGTGTTTAAAAGAATAAATACATATTTATTTTACCTCTCAAGTCAATATGGTTTGCATGCAAAGAAAGTAGTGAAATATCATATGAGACTTTTGAAAAAACATCATAAACAATATGTTGATTAATTTATTGACTTTCATAAGTATGGAGATATACTTTTAATCTAATTTATGACAAAATGAGGATAACATACTTATGAGACATTGTGGTGCGATCGTTTAAGTGCGTTCTAAAATATAGTTTTGAACGGAAAGACATTTATGATTTTTTCGTAGAGATGTTTAAGTACTGCTAATAGTATATTGAGTTGTCCCAATTAAAAATTATATTGAGTTTCATTATTAAAATAAATAATAACATGAACAAAAATATATTTTAAAATTTAATTCAAATCAACACTACTTCATCATTAAATATATTTTCAGGTCATTGATTTCCAAATTAATCCCAAATTAGGCGGTCTGTTAGGCCATAATTTATAAATTAATTTTTACAACATTTTATACAAAATATAAGCTATTTTGTATTTGCTCAACTATGATAAAAATTTATTTTTCAAAAATAAAAAAATTATTACCAGAAACTAATCCGAATAACTTAATTTCCGAATTAGTTTATGAATTTTTTACTGTGAATTTTTTTAAACTATCAAATGGGCCTAACTAGTAACTAATTATATTTCCTCCCTATTCTCTACGCCGCCGTGACCCCGCCGCATTGTGACCCGCTTTTACTCGCACATTCAACTTCAACTTTGTTATCCCACATTGAAACTTCCTCTCATAAATCAAATGGAAACTACACAAGAAGAACCCTCTCCTTCCAACACTCACACTCCAAACTCCACCAACACCGACGCACAAACCAACAACAACAACCACATCGACGACGAAGAAGACGAAGACGAAGAAGAAGAATACGATGAAATCGACGACGATGACGAATCGAATCAACAAATTCCTCAATCCGCAGAATCCAAATTACGAGAGCATCGTTTCAGACTGGAAGCCTTTTCCCGTCGATTAACAACGGAGCTAGTCCCAATCCGAGTCCACGACGTAATAATAAACGGAAACACGAAGACGAAGGATTGGATAATCGAAGCCGAACTCAATGGAATCGAGAAAGCCACTACAATGCAGGAACTCATGCAAGCTTCGCAAATCGCTATTTCAAGGCTTCAAGGGCTTGACATCTTTGATTCTTGCAATGTTAAGCTCGAAGCTGGACCTGGAGAATTGCCAGGCACTGCTAATGTTATCGTCGATGTTGTTGAGACTGAGAGCAAACTTTCTGGTGGATTTGGTGTTTATATGAAACCCTCGGTACTTTCTTATTTTTCTCTTCTTCATAATGTGTTGACTCAGTGTGAGAAATGTTACTCTAGAAATCTAGTGACACATATGCAAATATAGTGAAGTTTTGCAGTTTATACGTGTGTTTATGTATATGGGAAAGGAATGTATGAAGTGAGAGATTGAGAAGTGAGAAGATTAATGTGTGTTTATTTCAATAGTTTTTTCTTTTATGTATGAGGTATGAATGAAGAAAAGAAAAAGAATCTAATGTGTTCTTTATTTTTTTCTGTGGAAATTATGTGATGCTTTTTGTAGGTTAGTACATGGACTTCTGAAGGAACGGTTAAGTATAAGAATATTTTTGGTTATGGTGATATATGGGATGCTTCTTTAGCCTATGGTGGCAGCCAAGCGACAGAGGTGAGCTTAGGGGTGTATGCCCCTCGCCTCAAAGGGGTTTTAACTCCTCTTGTGGCACGAGTGTTCATGCTTTCTCAAGATTGGCAGGAGTTTTCATCGTACAAAGAGCAGTTGTTAGGCATGTCTCTTGACTTGATATCTACAAAGCACCAAGACTTAGTATACACTCTTGGATGGCGTACCTTAACAGATCCATTGCAAATGGCATCGAAATCTGTAAGGAGACAGCTGGGCCACGGTTTACTCTCGTCTTTGAAGTATACATTAAAATTTGATAGGAGAGATTCACCTATTAGGCCTACAAAAGGATATGCCTTTGTTTCCACCACTCACTTTGGTGGTCTTATACCGGATCACCGGAGCTCACGGTTTCTGCGCCAGGTAAGATTTATTCCTTCTACTGACTTCAATTTATCTGTTTCGCGACAATTTAATGTGTCATGCATGAAGTATAATAACCTTCTAACGAGTGACAGTGCTTTCAAAGTTATTGAAAAAAAATATTGGCAAAGGCTAGAATTTCTGAATTGGTGCAGTGCAGCTCAGATGTTTGAAAATGAATCAATGAATTATTAAGCAGAAAATTAAGTTCAAACTATAGATGTTTTGGGTATGGTAGGCACTCATCTCCTTGGTCAGGGAAGCAAATTTCAGACCCTGTTTCATAAAAGAGAATCTGTAGTTCTGTCTGTCATTTGTTATATGCAGACATCATTCAGCTTATGTTTTGTTGGTTATGGAGAAAGAATGATCCTGGCTACTCTGCCTTGGTGCATAATCATAAAAGTATCAGTACTAAAACTTTACTGGATATTTGAATATTTATAGCCTTATGTTTCTTTATTGGGTTTGTTTGAGAGTGAGATGCTAGGATTTCAATTTGGTGCAATTGTCTAGGGAGGCTTTCACACGCGTAAGGTTTGAGGAACACTTGCCTTACAACCAATTTTGCTGGAAGTTGATGCGAAGTACCCTCAAATGATTGAATGTTCGGAAAATAAGTTCTCAGTGATTTTTTCTTCTAATTAACAGCTGTTAATTGTGTGCATGCTTCATAGAGGAGCACATGAGGTTAGCTATTTCACCAAGATAAACTAAATAGAACCAAGATTTAAATGGGCAAACAATAATCCATCAACCTACAACCCAACTAAACCACCCTTTTAATGTGTATTTTAGGAGAAAACGTGCAGGCCTAAAACAATGGTCACGAGGGCAGTTATTTCTATCCTGCATGCTTTCTTGTAGAATATATATTCAAATGGATGGTTTCATTGGCTTATAGGCTAATGGATCATTCTCTGGTCCATTTAACTCTTGGTTCCGATCATCAACCTTGATGACTAATAGATTATAGAAGTATTACCTCTATGAATGTTGGAACAGAAACAACCTTCTACTCTTCTGATAAAAGAAAATGCCATTACCCATCTCCCTCCAATCTGATCTTACTGCCACATCAGCAGTGGTCCATACATTCTATTTTTTCTCACATACACCTTCCACACTTTAGACCCTTGTTGTTGACCTAACCCTCCTGTGACTCTATCAGAGTTGGTCAGAAAGTCTTTGGCCATGGGCTGGATTTGGACATCCAATTTATACCGGACATAGAAAAATTGGATAAGCCAACTCTGTTTAAATGGGTAAATTAAACCCTTTTTACCGAAATCTGGATTTTTAAATATGGTTTTGGATATAGATATGGGTTTTAGCATACAACCAGTTATTCTGTGCACCCCAACCCCTAACTAATATGATATGTCAAAAGAAGCCATATGATGAATGCATTTTGGTAGAAACAATTTCCTGTTCCATTTAAGGTGATTGGATGATGCTACACAATTCAACTTTTATACAGCATGTTTATCTCTTTTACAAAGTTAAATAATAATGATTATATTTCTACGCTCTTGGGATTAGTTGAGGCATTGGATTAAAATTGATATAGTAATAATAATATAGAAAACAAAAAATAAAGGAATCAAACTTCCCCCAAAATTGATTGTTTTATATAATTTTTACTGCCTATCACTGCAATTAGCATTAAGTGCTGTTTTATATTTAGTGTCATTTGTTTCCTAGGAGGTATTTGCACTATATTGAGCTTTAACCTTGTCTTTTCTTTCCCCATCTTAATGACTTTGATTTTAGACTGAACATAGATTTAGCAAATCCATGTGGAATTACAAAAAAAGAGATGGTATTTTGGTGTTATGAAGATCCCACCATGGTGGGGTTCTAGGGAAGGGTTGGACCATATGTGGATCTATTGCAGGAAGCCTTACCTTATATTTGTGCGAGAGGTTGATTCCACAACTTGAATTAGTGACCTTCTAGTCAGTAGTCACACAGTATCAACTCTAACCATGGCACTAAGACTCTCCTTTGAGGAAAGTCAAAGTGAAAAAAGTCATTTGGTATTGGCCTGTATGACAGTCCTTGTTATTATGAGTAGTTTGGAATTTGGATATGCAACCATGATAACCTAGTGTCCGAAGCAGTGAAGCTAATCCTGTGATTGCTCTCTGGAAAGTGTTAAAAAGGAAGGTAACCCAATAAAATCATAGTTTCCATTAAGGAATTAATCATAAAAATCACACTCTGGTCATAATATTTTTCCTGGTGAGTTGCACTGGATGATTTTTATTACAGTAATGATTGGGCACGGGATAGCCTTAAAGGCACTGACCATGGCCACAGTAACAAATATGCATTTTTGTCTGGCAATTTTGCTGCAATAATTTGGTTTCTCTCTGCACTTGATTACAATTTTTTGTCTCAAAATGTCTGTTAATTCTTCTAATGCAGGAGTTTGATGCTCGCCTTGCTGTCCCTTTTGGATTTTATAATACAGCACTGAACCTTGGCATATCTGCTGGGGTTGTGTTTCCATGGGGCCAAGGGTTCAGGACCAAGCCATCTCCCCTGCCCGAAAGGTTTTATTTGGGTGGTGATTTCTCTCCAGTTTGCACCCTAGGAGGACCAACAACATTATGGGGATTTAAAACTAGGGGAGTAGGCCCTGCTGAATTGCGGAGGCAAACAAGAGATGAATCAAATGATGACAGTGGTGATTCGTCTATGCATGACTTCATTGGGGGAGATCTTGCTGTTACTGCCTTTGCAGACCTCTCTTTTGATCTTCCTATTAGGTGGTTGAGAGAGAAAGGAATACATGCACACGTATTTGCTGGTTGTGGGAATGCTGCTAAATTAACTCAGAGCGAATACATGCATTTTTCTCCTCGGAAGTTCTTAGATTCCTTTCGGCTGTCTGTCGGATGTGGAATTGTTATTCCTACTAGTTTCTTCCGCTTAGAGGTTAGCTTCAGTTTTAATTTCTTATCTTTCATATATGAAGCAGATAAAACTAACCAAAAGTTGGGAAACAGGGTTGTGAAAGTGGGGGGAAATTGAAGTTAAAATGTCCATATTGTAAGCTAAGTATAGATGACTTTGGGTAATCTTATTTTTATCTGTACAACCTTAAAAAGCATGAGGAAATGGAGAAAATATATAGAGCATTGTATGCTAGAAATCACATTGCTTCTCTCGCATTATTTCTGAACTGAGCTCTTAAAAATATAATAGTACTATCTGCATGCAGTTCTGATCCACGGTGTATTGTTTTCCTGAAGCTACCTGTTGTATAAATTTGTATTTTAATATAGCAACATATTTTGGGAAAACAATCTACTGAATTAAACGCTTCGCCTCTCATTTGATTTGGCGTTTGCTTGTTTTCTATTAAAATTTTCTCTGATTTATTCACCAGCATATTTGTTGTTTCAGGTTAACCACTTCCACATTCTTAGGAAGGATGAGCATGATCGTGGGAAGACTGGATTTAAGTTCAGCTTCTCAGCTCCTATGTAGCAGCTGAGTTCTCTTTATTTTCTTCTGGTTATGTAGCTCTAAGCTCTTCAAACATTAAATTTTGTTTGTACGCCAACTCATGGATATTACTATTTTTTTTTTTGTTTTTTTCATTTTCTTACCTTTTTAACCTACATTTTGACAATCAATTGTTTTATATGATGCATCGGCATAGGTTTGTAAGAATCTGGTTTTGAAGTGATACCACCACTTTAGGAATCTTAATAATGTATCAGCAGATGCTGATTGCATGGAAAAGGTGGCTGAAATTTGAAAATAATGCATTTATGTACTGCATTCTGCGATTTTAGAACACCCTGAAGCCAGAGAATAAATATCACTTTTTTTTTTTTGCGCCAATAACTATTCTTAATGCTGTTTTAGGTGCCATCCTTATATAAATTGCTGCATATTGTGTATTTTATACTATAAAAATGTTTTTGTTTCAAGCTGTGTCTGGATTAATTGGAAAAAAGAAAAAGGAAAGAGAATAATACTAGGGGTGACAAAATGGATGGATTGGATGGATATGAATTGGATTGTTAATGGATGGATTAAAACAATCCATTAGTCCATTAACAATCCACTAAAATTTTCTTAAAATTATCCAATTCAATCCATCCATTAACATTTTTTAATGGATGAATATCTATCCATCCAACTTTTTTTTTATTTCTTAAAAATAAATATATTTTTTTATTTTTAAAAATTGATTTTATTTTATTTTTGAAAAATTATTTTTTGTATTTTCAAGAAAAAAATTGATATTTTAATTTTTGAAAAATATCGATTTTTTTTTATTAAAAAATTTTACAAAAAAAATAGTTTTTTTTTTGAAAAAGTATCATTTTTTTATTTTGGAAAAAAAACCGATTTTTTTTCAGAAAAAAAAAATCGTTTTTCTCGAAAAAAATTTGATTTTTTTTTTGAAAAAATTATAAATTTTTAATTATTTTTAAAAAAATCTATTTTTAATTATTTTTAAAAAAATAAATCTAACGAAAATAAAAATAATCCATTAGATCCTTAAAATATGTTGGATGGATTGAATCCATCCATGCATATAAATGGATGAATTTAATCCAATCCATTAACTTATCTTTTATGTGGTGGATGGATTTGATGAATTTTTTGATGGATGGATTGAATGAATTTTGCTTTAATAGATTTAATTGCCACCTCTAAATAATACTAGGTTTCAATATTTGAATTATTTTACTACAGTATCAATATCAAAAAGCTGGTTTTTATTTGAATAGTCAAGTTATCTTTTTATCCTTGTCTTTTTATTTGATGAAGTATATATATAATTTTGATTAAACCTTGCAATGCACAAGGATGTGTTAGATGCAATAAGAATTCAATAGAAAACAACTAACAGTATTGGGAATGACTTGTTTATTCTTTGTGAAATGCAGTAAAATAAATAGGAAACAAAAAATGAACATGCAGTAGCAAGTTATAACCCACTTCTAGCTAAAAATAAGGAAACAAACTTGACTTAATCAATTCAACAAACTATCCTAAAAACTAGGTCTCTTATTTGACTAAATACTTATCATTCCCTCCCTTGAACTAGACTGCATTTGCAGCTAGTTAACATGTGGTAGTTCACACACTCCAAGCTTCTTTCTTAGCTCCCGAAATAGCTCCAATTTGAGCGGTTTGGTGAAAATGTCGGCTATATGCTGCCTTGTACCACAAAACTGAAGCTGCACAACTCCATCATTCACTAGTTCTCGTAAGAAATGGTAGCGCACATCAATGTGCTTGCTCCTGCCGTGCATCACCGAATTTCTTGCCAACTTAATTGTCGAGCTATTGTCACAAAAGATGACAATACTCTCACTGCCCATGTAGCCAATCTTCTTTAGCACCCTTTGCATCCATACTGCTTGACAACTGCTTCCTGCAGCTGCAATAAATTCAGCTTCGGTTGTGCTTAGTGTTACGATCGGTTGCTTTCGAGAAGACCAAGTCACAGCTGCTCCACTTAGCATAAAAACATAACCTGAGGTGCTTCTTCTATCTTCCACTGATCCAGCATAATCGCTGTCAGTAAAACCAATCAACTCATGACTTCCTTCCCTTCTGTAAAGAATGCCGAACGTTGATGTACCTTGCAAGTAACGTAGAATTCTCTTGGCTGTCGAATGATGAAGTTCTGTAGGCCTTGACATATACCTACTTAATAAGCTTACTGCATACATTATATCCGGTCTCGTAGCGGTCAAGTACATCATGCTCCCAATCAGCTGCTTGAAGAATGAACCATCCATCTCAATACCATTTTCATCTTTGGAGATTTTGAATCCTGGAACCATTGGATTTTCAACGGAGTTGCTATGCTCCATTCCAAAACGTCTCAACACTTCCATCACGTACTTCGCCTGACTGATGAATATACCACCATCAAATTGAACTACCTCAATACCAAGAAAATACTTCATCTTACCCAAGTCCGTCATATCAAATTCCTTCATCATGGACTCTTTGATTTCAACCATCATATTCTCATCATCTCCGGTATAAATTAAATCATCAACATACAAGCTAATGATTAAATGTTTACCTTGTTTGTTGACTTTCGTAAACAAAGTTTGCTCGCTGTCCTCCTTCCCAAAACCTTCCTTTCTGAAATATGATTCAATCCGGCTGAACCATGCTCGTGGTGCCTGCTTGAGTCTGTACAAAGCTTTGTTGAGCTTATACACCTTATGTTCCTCACTCTTTATTTCATAACCTCTTGGCTGCTCCACGTACACGTTCTCAGTTAACTTCCCGTGAAGGAAAGCTGATTTCACGTCCAGCTGAAACACACACCATCTTCTTTGTGCTGCAAGTGCTAAAATCATCCGAACCGTGTCCATGTGAGCTACAGGAGCATATACTTCTTCATAATCAACTCTGTATTCTTGAGCAAACCCTTTTGCGACCAAACGAGCCTTGCGTTTATCCACTTCTCCGAGCTCATTAAATTTTGTTTTGTACACCCATTTGACTCCTATTCTTTTAGCTCCTTTAGGCAGCTCAATAAGATCCCATGTTTCATTCTTCTCAATCGATCTCATTTTGGCATCCATGGCTGATCTCCATTTCTCCTCCTTTACTGCTTCTTCAAACGAAATTGGATCAAAATGAACAGCACTAGCAAACAAGGCTATGTGATTTTGTATCTCTTCCCCTTCATCTGAAAGACCATCACCAGAGACAAAATCATTCAAATATGCTGGTGCTCTTCTAACTCGGGGTGTCATCGGAGGAGTTGCTTCATCTTCTTTATTGCCATCACTGGATTCGTCCTTCACCGGAGAAGCTACATTTTCTTCTTCACTACCATTGACGGGATCCTCCACCTCTTCACCGGAATCCTCCACCTCTTCATCATTGCCATCTTCCCATTCCAGATCAAACCTACTGTCATCTTCAGAGATCCTCTCCCAGTTCCATTGTTCTTCTTCTTCGAAGATGACATCCCGACTAATTATAATCTTCTTAGAGATAGGATTATATAGCTGATATGACTTTGATTCTTCGCTTACCCCTAAAAGAACACAACAATGGCTCTTATCCTCAAGCTTTATTCTCCGAGCATCCGGTACATGTGCATGTGCCATACAACCAAAGACTCTCAAGTGCTCGGCTGAAGGTTTCACCCCACACCAAGCTTCTTCTGGCGTCATTTCTTTCACCGATGATGTTGGACATCTATTAAGAACATAAAATGCCCAATTCACTGCTTCTGCCCAGAGTTTTCTTGGAACATTCTTCTCAACCAATAAGCTCCTCACCATATTCATCACGGTTCTGTTTTTTCGCTCAGCAACTCCATTATGCTGCGGCGTATATGCAGCAGTTAATTGCCTCTTTATCCCATTCGTTTCACAATATTCTTTGAACTCATTTGATGTGAATTCACCCCCAGGATCTGTTCTGAGACATTTAATGGGAAAACCAGTTTCTTTTTCCACAAGAGCTTTAAATAACTTAAAGTAAGTGAATGCATCTGACTTAAAAGTAAGAAAATACACCCATGACTTCCTACTATAGTCATCAATGAAGCAAATAAAATACCTCTTGCTACCCTCTGAAATTGGAGACATTGGGCCGCAAATATCAGTGTGAACGAGCTCCAACTTTGATGATTCTCTCCATGTACTTTTCTTTGGGATTACATCTCTATGTTGTTTCCCTTTCAAACAATCACTGCACGTAATCTCACCCTTGGAAAAAGTTGGCAAGCCTCTCATTATGCCCTTTGCTTGCAAAGTCTTCAATCCTTTGTAGCTTAGATGACCGAATCTTCGATGCCATAAATGAGCCACGTCTTGAGTGATTACTTGGAGACACTCTTCATCTCTTTCCTTTTTGACTGATCGAGTGTTCGATAGCAACACAAACATTCGATTGGCAGCCATGGTGGTTTTGAAAATCAATCCCTTTCTGTGGTGATAAATCCGGCACATATTTGACTGCATCAGTACAACCAACCCCCTTTCTTGCAGCTGCCCAACACTGAGAAGATTATTTTTCAACCCCGGTACGTAATACACATCCCGTACAAGGTGATTCACTCCTTTTACAGTCAACCGAACACTTCCCTTTCCAACAACATTCATGCTTGCATAATTCCCCAATCTTACCACCTTGTTGAAACCCTATTCTAAATCAAAGAAGAGAGATGAATCACCACACATGTGGTTGCTGCATCCAGAGTCAATAAACCATATGTCATCTCGATCACCTCCAAGCGTATCGGTATACGCCAATAGCACCATCTCTTCTGATTCATCCAAATTTTCATAATTTGCTTGGTATTCGTACTGAAAGTGTCCAAGCTTATGACACTTGTAACACTCAACTGTTTCCTTATTCCTCGATTGGCTACCCCTGCCTCTGCCGTATCCCCGGCCTCCTCGAAAACCAGCTCTTCCTCTTCCTCTTCCTCTTCCACAATAGATCTCTTCATGAGTCACCTTCAAAGCATGTTCATCTTCTCCACGTACTTTGAACTTTTGCTCATGAACAAGCAAAGAGCTTTGCAAGGCATCCACGGATAGATGATCTATATCCTTGGCTTCCTCGATGGAACAAACAATGTAGTCCCACTTATCAGTGAGGGTTCTCAAAATCTTCTCAAAGATCTTGACGTCACCCGCATCTTCCCCATAATTCCTCATGTCGTTTGCAACCGTCATTACTCGACCAAAATAATTTGTGATCGATTCACCCTGCTTCATTGCTAAGACCTCAAAGTCCCGGCGTAGACGATTGAGTTGAGCTCTCTTCACTCGAGCATTGCCTTGACACTTCAACGTCATGGAATCCCAGAGCTGTTTATATGTCTCCTTCTGCGTGATTGTCTTCAGAATTGACTTGTCAAGCGACTGAAACAAGTAATTCTTAGCCTTCAAATCCTTCAGCTTCATCTCGTCCATGTTCTTTATTTGTACCGTCGTCATCCCATCCCTACTTGTGGGCTCTGTGTAGCCTGATTCGACAACAACCCAATATTCCTTAGATCGAAGGAGATTCTCTATGACCATGCTCCAATGTTCGTAGTCGCCGTCGAACTTCAGAATAGAGGTTGTTGCAAAGTTTGCTTCTGAAGCCATCTCTCAGGTAACTGGCTCTAGATACCAGATTGTTAGATGCAATAAGAACTCAATAGAAAACAACTAACAATACTGGGAATGACTTGTTTATTCTTTGTGAAATGCAGTAAAATAAATAGGAAACAAAAATGAATGTGCAGTAGCAAGTTACAACCCACTTCTAGCTAAAAATAAGGAAACAAACTTGACTTAATCAATTCAACAAACTATCCTAAAAACTAGGTCTCTTATTTGACTAAATACTTATCAGGATGATTACAGAAAAAGATGGCCATTTTCCTTGTGAAAAAACAATGATTACAGAAAAAGATGCCATTTTCCTTGTGAAAAAATGATACAAAAAGCATATAATAATTAACAGCGAACATCAACAACTTGTATGTATAAAACTCAACAATGTTTTGTTTGAGAGAAGTGGGATGAATTTGTAAGAATATTGACTTTTTATGAGTAATTTTTGGTCAAATTTTATTTAATTTTCTTTCAGTTGAATTCTAATTAATAAGAACTATGGAATTTAGAGCAAAGAATAGAAAAGAATAAGAAAAAAGAAGAGAATTTTTTTTCCATGCATTTGTTACTTACTGTCTGGAGTTTTTATTATGTTTTTAGGTTTCGGAGATATATCTTCAGACCCACTTTATTTTTGAGTAAACGTTAATATATTTTGGAGATATATTTTTAGAACTAATTAAATATTAAACCCTCACAACATATTTTCCATAACTCATTTTTTACAAATATTTTTGGAGATGTATCTATATGTATTTTTTGGAGATATATCTCCGAAATGTATCAGAACATGTTTTTTTTATAACTAGTTGTGTATTTGTTTTAGATGAATTACGAAGAACGATATCGAATAAAATAACAGACATATAAAATAATATAGTAAAATGTCGTACAACACCAAATGTAAATTGTAGTAACAATGTCAGGAAAAAAGTACAAACTATAATAATACATCAAAATAATACCAGGTTTCTACTGGGTGTGCCTGACAACCTCTCTTCTGCCTGGTCTGCCTCCTCGGCCATCAATTCCCTCGTCCTCGTGCAATGTCTGCGGTACAATAATGCCTCATGTGCCTCCACAACCATGACATCTAGGACTCATCTTACAACAGACCCTTCAAGGAAGATACCCTCGTTAATGTCTGCCTGCACAATCTCCACTATGTGACGACATCGAGGCAAGACATCCTCGTATGATCTAGCTGAGCCTGTTATTCCTCTAGAATCTCCTGATAAGCTGGTCTTGACGGATCTCCTGGAGCAGTCGGTACCATGTACGAATGTCAGACCAGGAAGAACCACTTGATGTATCTGTCCATATATCTTCAGTCATTCGGCGCTATGGTAGCTCGAGCCTTATTCGGTACCAAATGACTCTGATAATCAAAAAACATCTCATCTATCTATTACGAGTCAAGGTAGGAGGAGCAAAGATAACAGGGTGTCTGAGGATGGTCTGGATGTACTCGAACTGCTGCATGACGCGCTCGGGCAGATGAGGAGAAATGATACGCGATTCGTAAGCCAACCATCCAAAGTATAGAGATATGTCGTCAAATGACCGCGTTTGATGGTGATCCACGTAGCAGTTGAAGTGGATTTCCTCGGCATCCAAGCGGTCAAGATAGACTCTGAAAGGTTCGACTGTATGATTTCCTCTCAGCGGATAAAAGCACAGGCACGGGGCATCTCCTCAATGTACTCATCCCAACACGTGCAACTAGCGATGCACGAAAAGTGCTAGAGGATCCAAGCCTGAAATGAAAATAAAAAGCATTTAAGAATCAAGAATTATCGCAAATATGAAATGAAAATGATAAAAAGCATTCAAGGATAAAAATTTATTACGACCAGTAGTGTCGTGCTGCCTGTAACTTGCTTCGTCCTCCATCGACATCCATCTCTCAGCTTCGAATACAGATAGGCCAAGAAAGCCGCCCCCAGTTGTACTCATGGATTCGTATGAGATCCAAGAAGTATCGGAGGTATGCAACATCAGTATAGATGGCACTTGTGTCCATAAAAATACAAGTGCCAACCAAATAAAGAAAATATCCCTCAAAGCATAAGTCTTGTGTAAGGCCACCTGCTCGACATCACCATCAGCCTGTTGCGCAACAACGATCTCATCATCATATCAATTCTTCAGGAACTTAAACCTAGCATGGACACCCCTAGTCCTTTCCACATCCTCAATCGAGTCCCTTGGATCAGCCCCTAGATGCTCCACTATCATCTTGACCGCCTCATCTTTGGTCATCCTACCATGATGGAGGAATATCTCCCTGATCGAAAGATGCAACAAAGACGAGACATCATCCAATGTGATAGACATCTCACCATGCGGAAGATGAAAAGAAGACGTCTCAATGTGGCTACCCCTGCCTCTGTCGTATCCCCGGCCTCCTCGAAAACCAGCTCTTCCTCTTCCTCTTCCACAATAGATCTCTTCATGAGTCACCTTCAAAGCATGTCCATCTTCTCCACGTACTTTGAACTTTTGCTCATGAACAAGCAAAGAGCTTTGCAAGGCATCCACGGATAGCTGATCTATATCCTTGGCTTCCTCGATGGAACAAGCAATGTAGTTCCACTTATCAGTGAGGGTTCTCAAAATCTTCTCAAAGATCTTGACGTCACCCGCATCTTCCCCATAATTCCTCATGTCGTTTGCAACCGTCATTACTCGACCAAAATAATCTATGATCGATTCACCCTGCTTCATTGCTAAGACCTCAAAGTCCCGGCGTAGACGATTGAGTTGAGCTCTCTTCACTCGAGCATTGCCTTGACACTTCAACGTCATGGAATCCCAGAGCTGTTTAGATGTCTCCTTCTGCGTGATTGTCTTCAGAATTGACTTGTCAAGCGACTGAAACAAGTAATTCTTAGCCTTCAAATCCTTCAGCTTCATCTCGTCCATGTTCTTTATTTGCACCGTCGTCATCCCATCCCTACTTGTGGGCTCTGTGTAGCCTGATTCGACAGCAACCCAATATTCCTTATATCGAAGGAGATTCTCTATGACCATGCTCCAATGTTCGTACTCGCCGTCGAACTTCAGAATAGAGGCTGTTGCAAAGTTTGCTTCTGAAGCCATCTCTCAGGTAACTGGCTCTAGATACCAGATTGTTAGATGCAATAAGAACTCAATAGAAAACAACTAACAGTACTGGGAATGACTTGTTTATTCTTTGTGAAATGCAGTAAAATAAATAGGAAACAAAAATGAATGTGCAGTAGCAAGTTACAACCCACTTCTAGCTAAAAATAAGGAAACAAAGTTGACTTAATCAATTCAACAAACTATCCTAAAAACTAGGTCTCTTATTTGACTAAATACTTATCAGGATGATTACAGAAAAAGATGGCCATTTTCCTTGTGAAAAAACAATGATTACAGAAAAAGATGCCATTTTCCTTGTGAAAAAATGATACAAAAAGCATATAATAATTAACAGCGAACATCAACAACTTGTATGTATAAAACTCAACAATGTTTTGTTGAGAGAATTGGGATGAATTTGTAAGAATGTTGACTTTTTATGAGTAATTTTTGGTCAAATTTTATTTAATTTTCTTTCAGTTGAATTCTAATTAATAAGAACTATGGAATTAAGAGCAAAGAATAAAAAAGAATAAGAAAAAAGAAGAGAATTTTTTTTCCATGCATTTCTTACTTACTGTCTGGAGTTTTTATTATGTTTTTAGGTTTCGGAGATATATCTTCAGACCCACTTTACTTTTGAGTAAACGTTAATATATTTTTGAGATATATTTTTAGAACTAATTAAATATTAAACCCTCACAACATATTTTCCATAACTCATTTTTTACAAATATTTTTGGAGATGTATCTATATGTATTTTTTAGAGATATATCTCCGAAATGTATCAGAACATGTTTTTTTTATAACTAGTTGTGTATTTGTTTTAGATGAATTACGAAGAATGATATCGAATAAAATAACAGACATATAAAATAATATAGTAAAATGTCGTACAACACCAAATGTAAATTGTAGTAACAATGTCAGGAAAAAAGTACAAACTATAATAATACATCAAAATAATACCAGGTTTCTACTGGGTGTGCCTGACAACCTCTCTTCTGCCTGGTCTGCCTCCTCGGCCATCAACTCCCTCGTCCTCGTGCAATGTCTGCGGTACAATAATGCCTCATGTGCCTCCGCAACCATGACATCTAGGACTCATCTTACAACAGACCCTTCAAGGAAGATACCCTCGTTAATGTCTGCCTGCACAATCTCCACTATGCGACGACATCGAGGCAAGACATCCTCGTATGATCTAGCCGAGCCTGTTATTCCTCTAGAATCTCCTGATAAGCTGATCTTGACGGATCTCCTGGAGCAGTCGGTACCATGTACGAATGTCAGACCAGGAAGAACCACTTGATGTATCTGTCCATATATCTTCAGTCATTCGGCGCTATGGTAGCTCGAGCCTTATTCGGTACCAAATGACTCTGATAATCAAAAAATATCTCATCTATCTATTATGAGTCAAGGTAGGAGGAGCAAAGATAACAGGGTGTCTGAGGATGGTCTGGATGTACTCGAACTGCTGCATGACGCACTCGGGCAGATGAGGAGAAATGATACGCGATTCGTAAGCCAACCATCCATAGTATAGAGATATGTCGTCAAATGACCGCGTTTGATGGTGATCCACGTAGCAGTTGAAGTGGATGTCCTCGGCATCCAAGCGGTCAAGATAGACTCTGAAAGGTTCGACTGTCTAATTTCCTCTCAGTGGATAAAAGCACAGGCACAGGGCATCTCCTCAGTGTACTCATCCCAACACGTGCAACTAGCTATGCACGAAAAGTGCTAGAGGATCCAAGCCTGAAATGAAAATAAAAAGCATTTAAGAATCAAGAATTATCGCAAATATGAAATGAAAATGATAAAAAGCATTCAAGGATAAAAATTTATTACGACCAGTAGTGTCGTGCTGCCTGTAACTTGCTTTGTCCTCCATCGACATCCATCTCTCAGCTTCGAATACAGATAGGCCAAGAAAGCCGCCCCCAGTTGTACTCATGGATTCGTATGAGATCCAAAAAGTATCGGAGGTATGCAACGTCAGTATAGGTGGCACTTGTGTCCATAAAAATACAAGTGCCAACCAAATAAAGAAAATATCCCTCAAAGCATAAGTCTTGTGTAAGGCCACCTGCTCGACATCACCATCAGCCTGTTGCGCAACAACGATCTCATCATCATATCAATTCTTCAGGAACTTAAACCTAGCATGGACACCCCTAGTCCTTTCCACATCCTCAATCGAGTCCCTTGGATCAGCCCCTAGATGCTCCACTATCATCTTGACCGCCTCATCTTTGGTCATCCTACCATGATGGAGGAATATCTCCCTGATCGAAAGATGCAACAAAGACGAGACATCATCCAATGTGATAGACATCTCACCATGCGGAAGATGAAAAGAAGACGTCTCAATGTGGCTACCCCTGCCCCTGCCGTATCCCCGGCCTCCTCGAAAACCAGCTCTTCCTCTTCCTCTTCCACAATAGATCTCTTCATGAGTCACCTTCAAAGCATGTCCATCTTCTCCACGTACTTTGAACTTTTGCTCATGAACAAGCAAAGAGCTTTGCAAGGCATCCACGGATAGCTGACCTATATCCTTGGCTTCCTCGATGGAACAAACAATGTAGTTCCACTTATCAGTGAGGGTTCTCAAAATCTTCTCAAAGATTTTGACGTCACCCGCATCTTCCCCATAATTCCTCATGTCGTTTGCAACCGTCATTACTCGACCAAAATAATCTGTGATCGATTCACCCTGCTTCATTGCTAAGACCTCAAAGTCCCGGCGTAGACGATTGAGTTGAGCTCTCTTCACTCGAGCATTGCCTTGACACTTCAACGTCATGGAATCCCAGAGCTGTTTAGATGTCTCCTTCTGCGCGATTGTCTTCAGAATTGACTTGTCAAGCGACTGAAACAAGTAATTCTTAGCCTTCAAATCCTTCAGCTTCATCTCGTCCATGTTCTTTATTTGCACCGTCGTCATCCCATCCCTACTTGTGGGCTCTGTGTAGCCTGATTCGACAGCAACCCAATATTCCTTAGATCGACGGAGATTCTCTATGACCATGCTCCAATGTTCGTAGTTGCCGTCGAACTTCAGAATAGAGGCTGTTGCAAAGTTTGCTTCTGAAGCCATCTCTCAGGTAACTGGCTCTAGATACCAGATTGTTAGATGCAATAAGAACTCAATAGAAAATAACTAACAATACTGGGAATGACTTGTTTATTCTTTGTGAAATGTAGTAAAATAAATAGGAAACAAAAATGAATATGCAGTAGCAAGTTACAACCCACTTCTAGCTAAAAATAAGGAAACAAACTTGACTTAATCAATTCAACAAACTATCCTAAAAACTAGGTCTCTTATTTGACTAAATACTTATCAGGATGATTACAGAAAAAGATGGCCATTTTCCTTGTGAAAAAACAATGATTACAGAAAAAGATGCCATTTTCCTTGTGAAAAATGATACAAAAAGCATATAATAATTAACAGCGAACATCAACAACTTGTATGTATAAAACTCAACAATGTTTTGTTGAGAGAAGTGGGATGAATTTGTAAGAATGTTGACTTTTTATGAGTAATTTTTGGTAAAATTTTATTTAATTTTCTTTCAGTTGAATTCTAATTAATAAGAACTATGGAATTAAGAGCAAAGAATAAAAAAGAATAAGAAAAAAGAAGAGAATTTTTTTTCCATGCATTTCTTACTTACTGTCTGGAGTTTTTATTATGTTTTTAGGTTTCGGAGATATATCTTCAGACCCACTTTATTTTTGAGTAAACGTTAATATATTTGGAGATATATTTTTAGAACTAATTAAATATTAAACCCTCACAACATATTTTCCATAACTCATTTTTTATAAATATTTTTGGAGATGTATCTATATTTATTTTTTGGAGATATATATCCGAAATGTATCAGAACATGTTTTTTTATAACTAGTTGTGTATTTGTTTTAGATGAATTACGAAGAATGATATCGAATAAAATAACAGACATATAAAATAATATAGTAAAATGTCGTACAACACCAAATGTAAATTGTAGTAACAATGTCAGGAAAAAAAGTACAAACTATAATAATACATCAAAATAATACCAGGTTTCTACTGGGTGTGCCTGACAACCTCTCTTCTGCCTGGTCTGCCTCCTCGGCCATCAATTCCCTCGTCCTCGTGCAATGTCTGCGATACAATAATGCCTCATGTGCCTCCGCAACCATGACATCTAGGACTCATCTTACAACAGACCCTTCAAGGAAGATACCCTCGTTAATGTCTGCTTGCACAATCTCCACTATGCGACGACATCGAGGCAAGACATCCTCGTATGATCTAGCTGAGCCTGTTATTCCTCTAGAATCTCCTGATAAGCTGGTCTTGACGGATCTCCTGGAGCAGTCGGTACCATGTACGAATGTCAGACCAGGAAGAACCACTTGATGTATCTGTCCATATATCTTCAGTCATTCGGCGCTATGGTAGCTCGAGCCTTATTCGGTACCAAATGACTCTGATAATCAAAAAACATCTCATTTATCTATTACGAGTCAAGGTAGGAGGAGCAAAGATAACAGGGTGTCTGAGGATGGTCTGGATGTACTCGAACTGCTGCATGACGCGCTCGGGCAGATGAGGAGAAATGATACGCGATTCGTAAGCCAACCATCCAAAGTATAGAGATATGTCGTCAAATGACCGCGTTTGATGGTGATCCACGTAGCAGTTGAAGTGGATGTCCTCGGCAGCCAAGCGGTCAAGATAGACTCTGAAAGGTTCGACTGTCTGATTTCCTCTCAGCGGATAAAAGCACAGGCACGAGGCATCTCCTCAGTGTACTCATCCCAACACGTGCAACTAGCGATACACAAAAAGTGCTAGAGGATCCAAGGCTGAAATGAAAATAAAATCATTTAAGAATCAAGAATTATCGCAAATATGAAATGAAAATGATGAAAAGCATTCCAGGATAAAAATTTATTACGACCAGTAGTGTCGTGCTGCCTGTAACTTGCTTCGTCCTCCATCGACATCCGTCTCTCAGCTTCGAATACAGATAGGCCAAGAAAGCCGCCCCCAGTTGTACTCATGGATTCGTATGAGATCCAAGAAGTATCGGAGGTATGCAACGTCAGTATAGGTGGCACTTGTGTCCATAAAAATACAAGTGCCAACCAAATAAAGAAAATATCCCTCAAAGCATAAGTCTTGTGTAAGGCCACCTGCTCGACATCACCATCAGCCTGTTGCGCAACAACGATCTCATCATCATATCAATTCTTCAGGAACGTAAACCTAGCATGGACACCCCTAGTCCTTTTCACATCCTCAATCGAGTCCCTTGGATCAGCCCCTAGATGCTCCACTATCATCTTGACCGCCTCATCTTTGGTCATCCTACCATGATGGAGGAATGTCTCCCTGATCGAAAGATGCAACAAAGACGAGACATCATCCAATGTGATAGACATCTCACCATGCGGAAGATGAAAAGAAGACGTCTCAGAATTGAGGATGGCAATAGGGCGGGGCGGGGGCGGGTTTAACTATATTCGCACCCGCCTCCATGTAACACACCCGCCCTGCCCCCAAACCCAACTGGGGGTAAAAATTTACTGCCCAGACCCGCCTCCAGTAGAGAACGGGTGCACCCGCCCCGTCCCCACCCACAAAAAATTAATTTCTTTTTAATTGCAATAAAAACTAATAATTTAATTAAAAAAATAATTATTTTAATAAATTAATTAATTATTTAATAAAAATTTTAATTAGTAAACGAATATTAACTTGATTATTTTAATTGCAATAAGGGCAATAATGATTTAATTAAAAATATAATTAATAAATGAATATTAAAATAAGTAAAATAAGAAATTAAAGTAAAATGCATTATCTGGGGGCGGGTGCGGACGGGTCTTAGTGTCTTTCCGCACCCGTAGTTAAGAATTGAGTTTCCCCTACACCCGCACTCATAATTTAGAACTGTGTTTCCCTCGCACCCGCACCCAACTAAATCGGGTTTTCCCCGTTAATTTTGGGACGGGCCCGGGCTGGCCCGGACGGGCGGGTCCGGGTTTGATTGTCATCCCTACTCAGAGTGCCATCTTTCCACAAATACATTAAGCATCCCGTGGTTAACCAGATTGTAACCGGTCATGCATAGGTCACGCAATCCAGAAGCGGTCAGAACCGACTGAACCACTAGTCTTCCAGCTGATGCAATGCTAAAATCTTCCTCCTATGGTTCAGAAACTTCTGGGGATTACGCACCTGCGGTTTTCCAAAAATAATCAATGTCAACAATTTAAGTTAACGTAACAAATAATCAAAAATCAGACTAATGCTACCTCTCCATCCCATATATATTTGGTAGTGTGGTATGGATACAGAGGAAGTAGGGACATATCAGATAGACCTCCTCCAAATCTCTATGGCTCGACATCCTCAACAACCTCACCCTCTAGAGGTGGCACTGGATCAACAGGATCATCAGCGGGAGGTGGCATCAGATCAGTAGGAGGTGGCACAGGTGCATCCCGATGTCTGCGGAAGGATTGGGGAAATGACACGTCAGCTAGTGCATCCCGGCTCCTATAGGAAGAAGAAGAAAGTGAAGTGACCTGAGATGAATATGGAGTGGCCGAGATGAAGATGGAGTGGCCTGAGATGTAGATGGAGTAGCCTGAGGTGAATGTCGAGCCCCAGGAGTAGTCTGAGCCTCACGAGTAGACTACGCGCCAGAAGTTGACTCCTCTGCCTGAACAAATGTACCTGCTACCTCCAGAACTTGCTGGTTCTGTTCTCGCCGAACAAATGTGTGTTGGGAAACTCGTCCAAGTCTCAGTTTGTCGATTCTGTCAGCCATTATACCTACAAGATAAAATTATCCGTATAATTATTTTGCGCAAAAGAACAACACAAACAATAAAATTATAAAAAAAGCAGACTGACAAAATTCCGGAGATATATTACGGAAACATTCCGAAGATGTATCTCCGGAAATTTCTGGAATTCAGAGGTCGCGACAATGGTTTCCTCTATTATTCAGAATGTGAAAAATACAGTCCTGATCGTCCATTTGCCAACAAATAATACATACACTTACTTTAAACTATGTTTCATGTGATTTCTAAACATTTTTACATCTAACGATTGATTCAAACTCGTTTACAATAAAACTTGAATATTTAACGAAAATTCGAAAAACTTACCCGAAATTTATAATTCGGAAGATGTTGAATGATGAAATGGATGATGCTTGACGTTTACTTGAAGCCTCCTATTGATGAAATCTGATTTGGTGGAGTTGGAGAAATTTGAGATTGAGAGAGTGGAAGAGTTTGTGAATGAGAATGAAAAGTGTGGGAGGAGAAGAGTCTGACGCGATACTAACCTCCAAAATGTTCCAGAGATATATCTCTGAAATATTTCAACGTTCACTTAAGTCTTGGAGCATCCGAAAATATATTTGAAATATTTTAACATTCAATTGAGTTTTGATACGTCTGAAAACATATTTTCAAAATCAAAAGACATATATGAAAATTTACATGGTACCAAAAAAATTTATAAAATAAAAATAAAAAAATTCTAAAAAATAAAGGCACATAACTCTCGTAGCATAAGAAATAAACATAATCAATTATAAAATATTCAATAAAAAATAGAGAAGAACCCTAAATTTTTTTGTCCCATTAACTCAATTTCTGTCGAACCATACATGAACTAATTTATTAATAATGTAATGAAAATATCTAACTACACAACCACATGCTAATCACTCATTCTACCTACCTCATATTGCAACTCAAATGTCATAACAATTTAAATTATCCTCATCAAACACACATGAATACATTATAAATGCACATATCATCGAACATCGATATAAAATATATCATTAAACCTAACACTATTGTCTAATATTGTCTTTATTACTTGTTGTTTCTAATCCTTTTTAAATGTTATATTTGAACTTTTCACATACAGAAAAAATTAATTAATATTTTATTACTTTTTAAATAATAATTCTTCTTTTATTTATAATATTCTTAATTATTTATTATATTTATTTTATTTTATTCTCTATAATAAATACCTATAGATATTTTTGACCAAAATACAATTAGTATTATCTTGAACTTTACAAATAGCAATTAAAAGAAATAAAGGGAGTAATTATTGACTAATTCTAGTAGATACATCTAGTTAGTTCTAATTATATTTAATTTTTCCATCTTAAATATGTATCATAGATTAAAAAATTTAATAAATAAAAAAGATAATGATAATTTTGTTATTGATGTATTCTAATTTTCATAAATACAAAGTGAGAAAATAATAAATATAAAATGTTAGTTATAGGTATAATTGAAAGATAAAAGTTAAAAACATATTAAACACTAAGACTTATTTTAGAACAAATAATTCATTTTCTTGACATTTATTTTAGAATGAGATGAAGGGAGTAATTATTTATTATACCTAAATCACCCAGATTTATTAGGTTTTCTTGACATTACAATCTATTTCTTATATTTTTAAAATTGATTTCTACCTCCTTACAAAAACAATATGATTTCTACTTCAAAAATTCGATTTTAATATCCTAGAAATAGATTTCCTCACATCAATTGGCCTAACTATTTTTAATCACTCAATTAGTTTGGTTTTATCACTTAAATCATCATACTTCAAATCATCACTTAGATATTAATTGGTTTTTGTTAACTTAAAAATTGATTATTCAAATTTGTTTTGTAATTTATAAAAGTTTTCTCTAAATGATTTTATGCATTTTAAACCTATTATCCAAACAATTATTTTTTAAAATAAAAAATCCTAATCAATGTTAAGAATGTGTTTGGTTTCGAAGAGAAGTTTTGAAGAGAGAAATAGACAAGAGAGAGCGAAAGAAGAGAGAAATAAAATAGATTTGAAATATTGATTAATTAAAAAAAAAATAGAAGAAATAGAGAAGAGAAAAATGTTATATATTTTTGAAAATACTATAATACTCTTATAACAAATAGTATTTTTAATTAAATTAATTTAATTATTTTATTTAAATTAAATTAAATTATTAATTATTTTCATTATAAAAAGGTTAATTATTTCTAATGTTTATTTTCATTAGAACTTATATATTTTTTATGAATCAATTAACATATTTTATACGAATTTATATTTTTTTAAATATATTTTTAATAGAATTTATATACTTTATAAATTGATAATAAATATAAGAGTATATGCTTAACAATTCTTTGAGATAGAAAAACTGAAAAACACTAACAAATAAATAAATCTTAATATGTATAGTATAACATGCAACTCTTAATAAACATGAGGTTAAATATAGAAATATACTAAATAACAGTACACTTTATTCGTTTCTTTGAATTTCTCACTTGTTAATCTTTATTCTCAATTTCTCTTCTTCCAGCCCTGACCACAAGTGCATCACAATCTATAAAACGACTATACTATGCATTAGTTAATTCTTGATGTATTGTAAATAAAGTGATGGTAAGTTAATTCAAATAGTTTTTTTTTCTAGATGTAAATCTAGTTTCTTGTCTTTTCTACCATGGACATGCTGACCATTATGAATGGATGGAGATTCTATCACGTGAATAAATCATGACATTCAATTTACATGTACACTATTCAATTTTTTTAATACTATAATCACAATGATTTATAATAAAATAAAGATTATAATTACACGGGATCAAAATTTTGATTGGAGAGGATATATTCCCCTTTCGGAGGATTCTCTCTGTGAATAAATTACTAGAGTTGGTCCGGCTTACATATCCACCCCTCAATTATTATTTTTTAATAAAATAAGGGCTAGGATTTCACTGGATCAAAAACTTGACTGAAGAGGATCTCTTTCTCTTGGAAAGGATTGAGATTTTCTCCCGTGAATAAATCACTGGAGCTGATCCAGTTTACATATCCACCATTCAATTATTATTTTTTAATAATATAATCACAATGATGTGTAATAATATAAGAGCTATGATTACATTGGATCAAAAACTTGACAGGATAGAATCTCTGACCCATTTTTCTTATGTTTCTGTATATGCTTGACCATAGATCCAACATAAAGTTGTCGTACACCGACATCATATGCATTGAGTTTCTCGAACCTCTAAATTAGAAACTCTGCAGGAACAGAACCAATGGGATTAACATCAACCCTCTATGCAAAAAGATACTAGAACCTACACACACAAAAAATAGGCCGACACAACACAACATAATAGAATCAGTCAGATATGAGCAGTTTATGATGCATAATAAAATTGATCAAATTAAGTCAAGCAACATGCTAGGCACATCACTAAGCTTCACATAGATACACACTTTCCGCTTGGTCAAATTGAAACAGTTTTCCACTCCGTACTATTATGAGATTAGTAATAATATTCAAATATAACAAATTGAATTACATCAAAATCATCCACAATTCTATTTCAAACATGTAACTTTTCAACAACATTCATAAGTGTTGAAAATGAATTACAAGTGTGAGTAGTGTGGGGAAGTCTCACATTGGTTAGAAATATGGAGACTTGAGCATTTATAAGTGGGAGAACCCACACACATATCACCTTAAGGTTTTGGGTGAGTATGTGGTGTGTATTTTACAAAGGTGTCTTACTCTTAAAGGAAAAATCAAAAGTGTAAAATCGAGTGAAGGAACCAACTTACTTATATTGAAATTCCCTATGGGAAAGTCCCACACTGGTTAGGAATATCGAGACTTGAGCACACCTATCACCTTAAGGTTTTGAGTGAGTATGTGGTGTGTATTTCACAAAGGCGTGTTGCTCTTAATGAAAAACTCAAAAGTGTAAAATTCTCCTTCGTGTTTGACCCTCCCAAATTGAACGCAACAGTAAGATCTCCAAATATTTTTCTAGTACAAAATATTTACAATATTAAGTTTCACACTTATTCATTATTCTATTAGCATACAACCAACATATAAAAGTAAGTGTTATGGTCAAATTTATGGCTAAAAAGGGGAGAGTAGTAGTTTTGATAGTGTTATAGTTGTGAAAGGGAGAATGTCTCAGGGTGTGAAGCATGAAAATGATTTCTATTTCTCTATGTTTTGTTTTGTGTTGCTGAGAGGTCTATGTTGGTGGTGCTGGGATGTTATACTAGATGTCCTAACATCATTTCATGTCCTAATAGAATCTTATGTTTGTAATTGTATGACTTTTGATGTCGTATGCTTGTGATTGCTCTGCTGCGTGGGAGTTGTGTGGTTGTTTTCTTGAGGGGGAACTTTGTGACAGGGGGTGTTCCCTATACTTGAATGGTTGTTCATTCTATTCAGGGGGAGCTTGTTTGGTAGTTTGGTGTTTTGATGCGTAGGTTTGCTGCTATTGATGTGATGTCAGACATGATGCCTTGACATGGTGCTTTAGTTGTTTTGGAAGTTTTTGTTTCTTGTTGTGAGAGAGTTTATTTCTCTCTGTGTAATTATGGCTTTTTTTATTTCTGCTGTGTGTGCTCTGAGTTGTTTTGTTCTATTTGATTGCTGATGTATTTGAATATTCTCCACTATTCCATGCAAAGGTTGTTTTAGCCAAAATTTGCCAAAGGGGGAAATTGTAAGTTCTGTGGTTTTGGATTGACAACAATTTTGTTAAAACAAGTTCACAGCAAGATGTTGAGCCAAATGTCTTGACATATTGGTCATACATCATGATCAGCACGATGTCGTGACATGTGGTCAGAACATGTTATACCAGAAGATTAGGGTTTGAGAGATTTGTCATTTAAAGTGTGAGATTATCTTTTGCTTCAGCTCACACACTGTCGTAATCCAAGGAGGGTAATTTAGGAACTTCTGTTTATGCCTGAAGTGCATGTATTTCATAAAAAGGATCATGGAGCCTTTTTAGGAAACTTTCTATTCAATTCCTATTTATGTGCAGAAGATTTGAAGCTGATGATTTGTGATTTGCGTTTTATTTAAATGAAGAGCCCAAGCCCATGCTGATCCAAAGGCTATTTAAAGAGGAGTTCTAAACCTAATGACTAGAGAAGCCATGTATTGAAAGAAAGAGTATTAGGGTTTAATGTGTCTTTTTTCTTTGTGATCCTCTCTTATGTCTTTTGACATCCGTGTTGTTTGTGCATTTGTGAGCCATTCAAGTATCCCTTAGGTACTTGAATTGGACTGCGTTTTGAGTTGTAATCACTCATAAGCTTTTAAGTAAAGAGTGGGTTTTTGTGTCTTTAGAAGTGTAACTTTCAATGTTCTTTATTTTTGTTTGCCACTGTTGTGTGACTGGTGGGAAGTGAGAGGTGTCTCATATATAGGAGTTCCTAGAGAGAAGTAACACGAGTAGTGATTAGGTGAGAAATTGTAAACCAGAGGTTATTTGTTGAGGCTTCAAACTAATACTATTATAGTGGATTTCTTTCTTGGCTTGGATGCCCCCAGATGTAGGTGAGGTTGCACCGAATTAGGTTAACAACTTCCTTGTGTTATTTACATCCTGCAATTTTGTTTAAATTGTTCATTGTTAATTATGCTATTATGATATCTTGACATTAGATTAGAGATTCTGGTTTTCTGATATCGTATACGACATCTGTCCACTTAGTGCTAGAATTTCAGTTTGGAGTCATGTGTCAAGTACACCCTAAATCCATAATCCACTCATTGCTAGAGTTGTTGCTTGAAACCATAAGAGCATCAAATAATTCATAATTATCTTGCACAATGGTTGTGTCGCCATTATCCTTACCTCCATGATTATTTAAACGTTCATGGTACACCTTTCTTGTATGACCTTTCTTCTTACAGTGATAACACGTAACTGCTGGAGCATCACCACCATAAGACTTATGCTGGAATTTAACCTCCTCTTCCTCCTCCTCCTCCTTCTTCTTCTCAAACCTACCATATTTCTTTGAGTATTTTCCCTAATGAACAATCTTTCACCAACAGATGATGGTTTTTCATCCTTTCGTTCGTTCAAATCCTTATAGTACAAGGCTGATTGAACACTTCAAAGGTCAAGGAATTTCTTCCATACAAGAGAGTTTCTTTGAAATGAGTATGAGATTTAGGTAAAGCACATCAATAACAATGATTAATCTTTATCATCGTGTTTCCCTTGAAAATCGGAAAACAACCGCTGATCTTCCAAATCTAACTTTGGTGACTCACAGGATCGATCAGATTGATCCTAGGACATGTGTTAAAAAGGTTTTTCTTTGGAAATCTATCTAAGTTTCGCATTTAGGAAATATTGGGGTAAACGAATCTAAAGAAACATCTGTTCAACTACGGGACAAGTTAAAAGATAAAGCTTTCAATAAAGAAGAGGAAGAAGTTTGTTTGAAGAGGGAAGATTAGATTAAAGACGAAGAGAAAGGAATTGCATAGAGAAAGAAGAAAGAAAGAAATAAGGAAGAGGGGTGCAAAGAAAAATAAAAGACTTTGTAAAGTTTAAAGCAAGTAAAGTAAATTTCATTAAGATAAAAGATGGTGTGTTTACATCACGTACATTCTCTGTAATACTCACTTTCTCTACGCTCGGATACTTGGAGTAATTCTAAGAGTAATTTGTACAATGGTAAATTACAACACACTATTTCATGTCTAAGACACCCTATTTATAATAGTAAAAAATAACTACTAATAGCCTCCAACATCACCACCTTTCGCCACTTGTCACAATGCATGGATCTACTGCTCATAAGGTGCCATGTGTCCTCTTAGGCATTTGGCAAACAAAAATGTTCCCTCCATACTTTTGAATTTCAAATCTTCAATAAATCACCAAACAGCAAAACGGTCGAAGCCCTTGTGGTTTCTCTTCCATCCTAGTGAGTTCTTCGACTCCTTCCTTCAGCTGCCTCACGCCTTTCGACCAACCTTCGCTTTCAACTTGTTTTTGTCACTTTTCCTTAAATCCTTTTATTTTGCAAGGGGCGTCGAATTTAGGAGCTAACAAATTGCCCCCCAAAAATGTCTTTTCGATCTCTGATGTGGAAAAGCACATTTTTTGACAGCGTCTGATTTCGACGCCGCTCATTTTCCTCATACATGTCAACTGATATCCTCTTACCCAATACATGTCTGGGAAGGTGAAAGGGAAGAAAGAGAAAAGAAAAAATAGAGGAGAGTACGCAAGACATTGTTCTCCCACCTTGATGCACGTTCCTGACGTCATGTTTCATCATGGACTGATGATAATGCCAAGTATGCCTCAGATTCGCTGAGGCATTTAAGTAAAACTCCCTCAGAGGTTTTCTTAAATAACTCGTTTCCTAAAAGGACATAGCTTATCGCTCGATATCTTACTTTTTGTTCTGTGGTTGCTAAAGGGTTCTGAAGGTATTCGACCAAAGGTTTCCTCCAATCTTTGTCTGTCAGACCTTCGATCGTAAAAATTTCGAAGGTTTCCTCGTCAGCGTAGCCAAACTTTGTAACTTCAAAGTCCGATGGTCTCAGGCCTACGGACACAACCTTACCCCTGGCCTCGATTGCTTCTTGCAAGTTTTCCTTCGAGACCCTATATCTTGACGCGACTTGTGCCAAATCGTTGGCTATCTGATTGTGTAGTCGCGGTATATGTCGAATAGTGCAGACTTTGAATTTTTTGAGTAGCCTATTGGCTATCACGAAATACATAATGAGATTTTCTTTAACGCACTTGTACTCCTTTGTTAGCTGTTTCACGACTAGCTCCGGATCTCCCATTATTTCGACTTGGGTTGCCCCCAATTCTAACAAAATTTCAAGTCCGACGATCAAAGCTTCGTACTCAGCCTCGTTATTGGAACATGGGCCCTCAACTCTATACTTGAATTTTGTTGGAATTTTATCAGGCGAAATAATCAGCAAGCCTATGCTTGTCCCATTCTTATGGCTAGACTCGTCGAAGTATAACTTCCAGGGCTCTAGTTCGACAACGTTCAGGGTATTTTCATTTATAGAGTGGTCGATGATGAAGTCTTCCATTATTTGTCCTTTGACCGCTTTTAGCGGTCTATATGTCAGTGAGTATTCAGTTAATGCTAATGCCCATTTACCAATTCGACTATGCAAAATAGGCTTGGATAACATATGTTTAATAGTATCGAAATGCGACGAGACATAAACATCAACTGGTTTTATATATTGCTTCAACTTTATACATGAGAAATACAAACATAAGCATAATTTCTCTATCTCGCTATACCTAGTTTCTGCGTCATTCAAAACCCTGCTAAGGTAGTAAATGGCTCTTTCGACGCCATTCCCGTCCTCTTGAGCAAGCATGCTCCCTAGAGTCTTGTCTGACGCTGCTATGTATAGTCTCATGCTTTTGCTTTGACATGGAGGTGAAAGGACTGGAGGATGAGTCAAGTAGTCTTTGATCTTGTCGAAAGCCTCTTGCTGATCTTTCCCCCATTCAAACCTCTCTTTGGTGACTCGAAGCAATGGTGAGAAGGCCTGCGTTTTGCCACTGAGGTTTGATATGAATCTTCTTAGGAAGTTTATTTTGCCCAGCAAGGATTGCAGTTCCTTTTTGTTGGATGGCGCTTTCGCTTCCATGATGGCCTTTGTCTTGTTTTGGTTGATTTCGATCCTCTTTTTGTGGACTACGAAACCCAAGAAATCTCCCGCTTGTACACAAAATACGCACTTTAGGGGATTCATCTTAAGGCCAAACTTCCTCATACTTATGAAGGACTTGCGCAGATGTTCTACATGAGCTTTTCCTGATACATATTTCACCACAATGTCATCAATATATATCTGCATAAAGGACTCAATGTAATCATGAAAAATTGAATTCATCGCCCGCTGGTATGTTGCCCCAGCGTTCTTCAGGCCAAAAGGCATTACTACCCACTCGTAAGTGCCTAAGGCCCCTGGGCAACGGAACGCTGTTTTGGTAGCGTCATCCTCAGCAATGAAAATCTGGTTGTAACCAGAGTATCCATCCAGCATGCTAAGGTACTCGTGGCCAGCGGCTGATTCGACTAGCATTTCTGCCACCGGCATCGAATACTCATCTTTAGGGGTTGCTGAATTTAAATCCCTAAAGTCTATGCATACTCTTAGAGACCCGTTTTTATTAATGACCGGTACAATATTTGACTGCCATTCGACATACCTGGTCGTACGGATGAACTTGCATCAGAGGAGTCTTTCGATTTCTTCCTTTATTTTTGAAAGGAGTTCAGGAGAGAAACGTCTTGGGCTCTGTTTGACTGGCCTTTTGCCAGGCTTGATTGGAAATCTATGCTCGACTAGATCTCTCTTTAGACCGGGCGTTTTGTCATAATCCCAAGCAAAACAATCCCTGTACTCTCGCAGCAACTGGATGGTTTCGACCCTGAGTTGGGGGTCGAGGTTGGCACTGATATACGTCGGCCTTTTGATTATTCCATCTCCCAGATCCACTTCCTCTAATGGATCTTGCGCTAGCATTTTAACATCGTTGGCCAAGGGATCTTTCTCAAAACCCAGAGGCTTATCGTCATAAATGGCGTCGAGCCTTTGACCTTCATACTGATTTTTGTCGGGAGGCTCAGGGTCGAAATGCCCACCTGAGCCTATTTGTTCAGATTCTTCATTGGCTTTTTCAGCCATTTTGTTGTTGGCAGCCTCCAGGGCCGTTTGTAGTTTAGTTTCGGCCACGTAGGCCGAAATCCTTTGAAGCGCTATGGCTTTAATCATCACCACTAAATTCATTTCCCCATCCAGTGGGGTCTATAGGAAGTGTGCCAAGGTATGGGAGCCTCTCACCTGGCACTTCCTTATCCCAACGGAAACCGTCGACGGGATGTAGATAAAGTGAGTAATACACTTCATCGTTTGGTACAAATTCGAAATCTGCAGGCACGCAGGGGCCTATGCTGGCCAAATGTCTGTCAAATTGCCTTCGATCAACATGGTTTATGGGTGCCTTAAAATATCCTTGATCTGCTTCAATGTTTTCGACAATGCCATCTGGTCTCCAAATGACGATCCTTTGATGCATTAAAGATGGCACTGCCCCCATTCCATGAATCCATTCTCTTCCAAGCAGCTGATTATAGTTGGCAGTGGTTTCTACCACCATGAAGACAGTTGGGCGGGTAATGGTTCCGACTGTGACATTCACTTGTATGACCCCTGTCGCTACTGCGAAAATCGGCGCCGGCTATGACAGAAGAGTCGCCACCGTGCGTTGTTTATCCCAAAGTAGGGAAAGGAAACGCTCAGAGTAAACCTAACGCAAAGAGGGAAAGGAATGGTCGTCGCAACCAAATCCTAGATTCGGGAGTCGGTTACGCAAGGGGAAGGTATTAGCACCCCTCACGTCCGTCGTACTCGACGGGATCCACGCTTGTTTTCTAGTACGGATTGTTATTCTATCTACTCTATAGGTCTGGGTTAAAGAGAAAAGAAAATATCTCGGCAAAGTATCACACTTTATGCCTACGTATTCCCGTCTGGAACGAGAAATCAGAGTCAACGTAGTTCGCCTACCTACGGGAAAGGAGGGGAAGGTTGCTCGCTAGGATACAGCTTCCTATGCCTACGTACTTTCATACAGCATGAAAGATCAGAGCAAACGTAGTTCGGGCTACGGAAGACACAGATTTGTCGGACTATTTTTTAGATCCTTCTAAAAAAGTTTTCTTCTGATTAGGAGTCCAAGCGGACAAAAATGACACTTTGATGTTTGTTTTGAATCTTTTACGAAAGAAGTGTTTTTTTAGTGTGTTTGCAATCTCTGACGCACTAGAGACTATGATTTGAGAGTGACTACATCGTATGTCACCCTAAGGGTAACACACTACGCAATCAGATTACTGAAGAGTGACCCTCCAGCAGCCTTTTCTCAAATAGCCTAAGGCTCGTAACGTACGACATCAATTATCCTTATTACTGTGTTTTGAAGTGTTTTGAGATAGAAGAGAAAGAAGCTCTAAAAAAAACCCTAGGGTTGAAAGGGGAATCAAAACTACCCTAAAGTTGTCATGCATGGATAAAAACCTATTGTCTGTCATATTTCTCTCTTGCACAGAGGGAAACAGAGATCCTAGGGGATAAACAGCAAAAGAAACAGGTATATACAGTAAACAGTAAACATGTATGCAATACAGCAATACAAGCGAGGCAAGGGAGTCCCACTCAACCTCAAACCTGGGAAAACAATAGGCAAAGTGAAACAGTATTCACTTCAAACCTTGGGGGCAAGCTGTACAAGCCAACAAACAATACAGAAAAGCAAAAAGCACCAACACCAGCTCTGACAGCAACAATCAAGCTCTTACAGTAAGCAGCACAAGCAGCAATAGCTCTGACAGCTACAGTTGATTAACAGCAAATGGGAATGACAGCAACAACTTCAAGCAAGACCACATCTTCAATCTTCAATGACCTTCAAATTCTAGGTAAACTCCTATCTTCAGAAAAAAATATCCCAGCTTTAGCAAGCATGAACCTCAACCAGTAAACAGCTTCAACAGAAAGCAGCAAAACCCTAGCTTCAACAGACACCCAGCTTTGACAGGCACAAGCTTCATCTTCACCCATCTTCAATGAACTTCATCTTCAATAGGTTTCCATCTTCAATGCAACCACCCCAGAAGAGAATCCATTAATAGATGAAGTTGAAATGTTAAGAGGCTTAGTGACAACCCAAGGAAATCACTAAGATCTTAACATGGCAAATGAAAGGTACCCTCAAGGTTCTACCCAACCAAAGCATGCTCTATATCCCTCCTAAGGAGAGATGGAACTTCTTTGGGGTACCTTGTGTCATGGGATGGAATAGAGGCACAAGAAGCTCTCTATGTTTGAAAGAAAAAACAAGACTACTCTAATGCTCTTCCTATATATCCTAATCCGTGAGCCTCTGACAAGCATTCCAACAGATAAGAAATCTTCAATCTCCAAGCTTCTTCAAGCCATCCAAAACAACTTCATTTGATCTTCAAGTCATCCAAGCAAAGCCCAAGCCAAAAGCACCCCAAAATAGCCCCACACAAGCATAACCAAACCAAATATCCAAAGGAGAAACCCACAATCACCACACAAGTTGCAAAAATCAAATAAAATGCTAAAGCTCCTCAGAAAATCCTAGGTAAATTTCTAAGGGAACCTAACCCTATACCCAATACCCCATAGGAATCCCAAACCCTAGATCACTCATTTAATCCTCAAACTATGCACAAAACTACAACTATTTGTCTTGAAACCCTAATTCTAACACCTCTCCTATTCACCTCTCAAACTAACCTAAATTTTATTCACAAAAATGTGATAAAATTTCTAAGGGTACATGCTTCCCTAATCTAATCAATCCAGCAAGTATCAACTTAAAATCATTCACCAATTGGTCACAAGAAAATCAGCAAGAACATGTAGCAAATATACAAAATTAAAGAAAATAATAAAATGGAGAAAATCAAATTAAATTGAAAAATGGATGAAAATGAGATTTATTAATTTCATAAAATCACAAATAAATCCAAGATCATGGAGGTATTTTTAAAATATTTTTTGGATCAAAATTGGATTTAATATGGATTTTTGAAATTAAATGGAATAAAAGAAAATATTAAAAAGAATAAAAGAAATTAAAGACTGGATTAAATGGGAGCCATCAGATGGAGAGACTGGTAATCAAATCCAAGCATTGAGGCGCGTCCACGTGAGGACCAGATGGCATCCCACTCACACGCTGACTGGGATTAATGAAACGCAACGTATTGATTAAAGAGGGAAATCTGAGATTGAATCATGTCCACACGATCACGCTTCCCAGTCAATGAGTCAACCTGATCCAACGCTTCAGGCATCGTCTTCCCCAAAACTCAGGTGACCTGAGGCAAATTCCAGACGGTGGTTCACGGTGGTTTCCACCGTCTTCTCCGATGAAGTGGTGGTTGCAGGTGACCAAATCAAAAACTTCTTATACCAAACTTAATCAGAAAACCATAAGGATCATGAATATCACCTCTATTTCAACCAACTCTCAATAGATTTTAGAATTCGAATCAAAGTTCAGAAGATACCAAAATCTCAATCATCACCATTCTCAAAATTGAAACCATAGAAATGATCCTCAGGTTACACTGGTCATTCTAAACTATCACACTCATGTTAATTCCTCAAGATTTCATGTAACTGAATCCAAACAGAAATTGGTGCACTCCCTCGATCATCACCAAACAATGCCAAACCAATCCTAAATCGTTCTACCAATCATAGGGAACCTAACCACATGCACATTGCTACCTAATTCAGCCTAGATCAATGGGAAATCCAAGAGTTACATACCTGAAGAAATTGGATGAACAGAGGGATCAAATGCTCAATTCAAGCTCCAAGATTCTTCAAACACGATCAAGAATGCAAGATAAAGCTTCTCCAACCCTTAATTTGACATGAATGGGCTTGCAACTCCAAAACCGATTCTGAGATGAAGCTCTTGAAACTCAACTTCAATCTTCCTCTCCTCCATGAATTCTGCACCAAATTCATCTGGAAACATTCTAGAGCTTAAATAGAAACTATTTGTGGGCTTTTGAAATCCAATTCAAGCCCAAATCTGTTGATCCAAAATTCTGTCATGGCCATGAAAGTCCAATGCTACAGTCACGATTCTGAGTTCTCAGCTTGCTCTAGAATGTTCCTTTCAACTGCAAATTAGTTTGTGAGTGTGTTTGGATAGCTAGCTTGGCCTGAAACACTTTGATTCTTGTTTTGGCATTGTAACTTGTAATGTAAGTAAGCACTTTACAAAGCAAGTCATGGAATTAAGCCTCAATTCAAAAATGTGGAAATGTCATTGTGTTTAGAATCCAATTTCTATTCAAAATGACTACCCATATGCCATGTGTATGTCTCATAATTCAAAAATCCCAATTTCCCTCCTTTGAATCATTTGAAAAATCATACTTTTTAAGCCATTTTGGATCATTTTGTGAAGCAAGCCACTTCAATCACCCATGACTTCTTATCTGACCTAAAAACATCATTTTAAGCACATCTCATGTTGAACATTTCTTCATTTGAGGAGTGGAAGATGGCGATTTTGGCACATGCTTGAAAATGACCTATAATTCAGCTTTCCCAAAATACCCCTGGATTGCCAAGATCATAACTTGAGTTCCACAAATCTTCTTGAGGACTTCTAGTACTCAAATTAAAGGTAAGATCAAGCCCTACAATTCTTATGTTGGCCAAGGATCCATTTGAAAACTCCTTGATGGGCAAAAGTTGCTTGGAAGTCAAGTGACTTTCACAGATAAATTTCAGTGTCCTCTGGTGACCTGTAACTTGCAAGAACCATAACTTGAGTTCTACAAATATTCTTGAAGACTTCTAGTACTCAAATTAAAGCTATTTAGGATCTATACAAGTTCCATGTTGGCCAAGAATCCATTTGAAACTTATATTTTGACTTGTGTGGCCTGGAAATCCAGTGCTATACAAGGGATTTTACCCTAGGAACCCTGTCTCAAACACCTCCAACCACTCTTGATTCTCTTGAACTTGATCTTGACTCATCCACACACATGCTTTAACATCTCAACCCATGACTTCCATGACCTATAGCTAGGTCTTGATGCCCTTTCTTTACTCTCCTTGACCTAGGGTTACCCAGATGAAACCCTACTTGTACACACCTCAACTATGGTTCTTGAACTTGATACCATGACTTGTCTAAGCATCAATAGGGCTCTATAGGCCTCCCATGGGACCCATACACACCTCAAATTCATAATTCCATGTTGATGATATTCCATACACCTCAAGTTAGGAGAGAAATCCACTTGTTGACACTCAAATCTCCTCAAAGCTTCAACCCATTCCTTGATAGGTTGGATGTTCTTCAGCTTGAATAAGGCCCCTTGATGTGCTTCTTTATATAAGGATGGCACTTGATCCCCTTTTAGATGACTTGCTATGGTATGATATGCAAATGATTGGAGTATGTACATAATGTAACTATGCAAATGATAATGCAATTAAAACATAAACCAGGTGAAATAGGTTGAGCAAATTTTAGGGTGCAACAGTTGCCCCTATTCAAACGGCTTGGACCCGACTGGGTGAAGAGCGAACGACCTTCAAATAATCGAGGTACGAGACGGTTGAATACCAAGAACCCGGAAATTTGCCAACCGCAGAAATAAACTGCACAAACTGCTTGGAGAACAACATCCACCAACTGAATCCGGTTGTTACGGCAACAAACTGATCAATCATCTGATATCCAAATCTGGTTTCAATGTCAACCGCCTGTGTAACGCCCCAGGCTTTGAACTCCCTCTTATCAAAACACCCCGCCTTTTGTCTACGTTAAACTCCGCCATCTGTTAATACGGAAAAAACACATTAGCGACCATGCTGGGGATCATTTTCATCAACCCGAAAAAGATTCTATCACCGCGGGGATATCACTTTGTCCACGTTAGGACACTATATTTCGTCAACACAGAAAAATCCTGACGACTTCGCTGGGGAAACATTTTTGTCTAATCACAGGAGACTCTGCTTATCTCTGCACTAGCTAACTTTATTGGGCCCACCCCATAAACGACTTGGAGGAGGACTCTACTTGGGCCAGTAATATTATGTCAACACGAGGAAATCAAGGCGACTTCCTTGGGGAAAATACTTTTGTCAAATATCGGAACACAACTCACATACTCTGTCGATCATGGGAGAATCATCTATCTGGGTACCAGAAAGTTCATCCATCTGCTTCATACGGGAAAACACATCTGCCTGGTTCATACAGGAGAATTCATCCGCCTGCTTCATACGGGAAAACACATCTGCCTGGTTCATACAGGAAAATTCATCCGCCTGCTTCATACGGGAAAACACATCTGCCTGGTTCATACAGGAAAATTCATCTGCCTGCTTCATACGGGAAAACACATCTGCCTGGTTCATACAGGAAAATTCATCCGCCTGCTTCATACGGGAAAACACATCTGCCTGGTTCATACAGGAAAATTCATCCGCCTGCTTCATACGGGAAAACATATCTGCCTGGTCTATACAGGAAAATTCATCCGCCTGCTTCATACGGGAAAACACATCTGCCTGGTTCATACAGGAAAGTTCATCCGCCTGCTTCATACGGGAAAACACATCTACCTGATTCTTATAGGAAAGTTCATCCGCCTGCTTCATACGGGAAAACACATCTACCTGATTCTTATAGGAAAGTTCATCTGACTGCTTCATACGGGAAAACACATCTGCCTGATTGTTACAGGAAAATTCATCCGCCTGCTTCATATGGGAAAACACATCTGCCTGGTTCATACAGGAATATTCATCTGCCTGCTTCATACGGGAAAATTTACTTGGATATAACTTCTTTGCCTATTCTTTGCAGTAGCTAACTCCACTGGGGATATTCTGAAAATAACTGTCTGACACCCGTTTCGACAACAAGTGACCACTTCTGAAATCTCGATTCATGAAACCCTGAAATGCCGCCGCGACAGCAAACCTGAAGAAAAACACTCCGCTGGTCGGATAAGAGAAACTTCAACCAGTAACTCTGTGGGGAATGATAACAAGAACTGCATCATCATATGTCTCACGGCGAGACCTCGATCGTCTGGTAATAGATCTGAACTATAACTTCATACTCCTGCTGAGAAACACACCTGAAAGCAAAAGGTTAACCAACCTGATTTATGTTTCAAAATGCGTATGTTTGACAATGGCGTAATGCTCCATACGGCATGGAAATGTTACGCGTTTTTTTGGATAGATGCAAATATGATAATACATGCAAATGTAAATGCAGGTTCAGGCTGCTGGGGAAGGCTCTGACAAGCTTGCTTGAACACGGCTGTCGAGGACAAATACCACCCTGTTGGGGATGAACGGGTATCACCAAGTATTCTGGCGAAATAAACGCTGGAAATATCGCCAACTCTGCCGAGGAGAGATTAACGTTGAGTTCCACTGGGAGGAAAGAACAACATCTCTACTGGGGAGAGAAATTTAGCTGGGGAATAAGCGATCCTTCTGGGAGACAATTATCTGGGTACAGTTTACAAACTCGGAGCTACCACTCCGCTAGGGATAATCATCCTGACGAAAGCATGACGACCTGTGGGGAGAAAGAAAACCATCCTCGTTGGGGATAATCCTTCTGAACCTACTATCTTGGTCATGCGCCGTGGAAATCCTCCCAGCTGGGGATTGAACGCGCACATCTTCGACTCTCTGGGGAGCATAACCTCTGCAAGAGGCACTGATTTCGTCTTGCTGGGAATATCCTAGGGACCACTTCCATGAGGATACTCTTCTGGGGAAAATAATCCTTCCTTCGGTAAGGGATAACATCGTCTCAACCTCTGGGGGTGAGGTGCGACCTGCTGGGAAATAACATCAAATAAGGTCAAGTCCTTCATCCGGAGCCTCTGGCTGGGGGATACAATTTTCTGACTGTCAGCTCCAAGGGTGAGAACCCTGCAAAACACAAACGAGACAAAACAAAGCTATACAACCAAATCTATTTAGGTTAATACCCATGACATCCTCTCAGTCAATTCAAAGTTTTATCAATCATTGGCAAGGGCCAGCAAAGTTATGCAAATGCGAGTTTATCAAAACATCAGCGTTTTTTCACATACAAAACAATAAAGCGCAAACATCAAATACTGAATAACATGTTTTATTGATTGAGCCTGTAAATAGGCGAAGCTTTGTACATCGGATGCAACTCCTGAAAAGAGGAAGTTACGCACAAACAAATATACAAACATGCATAAGAAGCATTAATACAAATACAAATTGAATTTGTACACATGTCGGCAACGTGGTACAGACAAACATCATGAGCTGATCCTCCTATGACTCGCCTGACTCTGGCGCTTTCCCGGTATTCAATTTTCGGAAGAGATTGTGTTTTTGGATAGACGAACCCTCAGGTACTCCCAAACCACTAAGCAATGCTGTATCAAATCCGGACCGCAGTCATTTGCTTTTTCAATCCCTAACTTTTGCGTGAATCGCCCTTTGCGGGTTTTCGATTCACCAGGATACCCTTTTTTGCCGAAGTCGCCCTTTTCAGGTTTTTCGACTTCGCGGGTGTACATCTTTTCAATTTTATCCCTAACTTTTGCCCGAACCTTTTATTCATTTTTTACGGTTCTCTAGGATGCCCCATTTTTGCCTGGACTCTCTTTTTACTGTCCAGCGGGTCACTTTCAAGCAAAGTATCTTTTAACTGCGTCCGAATTCACAGACGACGTAAAGTCTTCACCATCCATGGTAGATAGTAGCAAGGCTCCTCCAGAGAAGACTTTTCTGACAACGTAGGGACCTTCATAATTAGGAGTCCACTTGCCCCTGTGATCTGTTTGTGGTGGGAGAATCTTTTTCAAAACAAGATCGCCCGTCTGAAAGCTTCGCGGACATACCTTCTTGTCGTAAGCTTTCTTCATCCGACTTTGGTATAACCGACCATATGCTAAAGAAGCCAGTCTCTTCTCATCCATTAAACTGAGCTGATTCAGTCTATCTTTTACCCATTCTGCCTTGTTGAGTTGGACATCACGTAAAACCCTCAGGGAAGGAATCTCGACCTCTAAGGTAACACTGCCTCCATCCCGTATACCAATGTGAAAGGGGTTGCCCCGGTTGATGTGCGTACCGTCGTACGATAACCGTGTAAAGCGAAAGGTAGCATCTCGTGCCAGTCCTTATAAGTCACAACCATCTTCTGGACAATCTTCTTTATGTTCTTATTGGCCGCTTCGACAGCGCCATTCATCTTGGGTCGGTAAGGAGAAGAGTTGTGGTGCTCAATCTTGAAATTCTGACACAGCTCTTTCATCATCTTGTTATTCAAATTCGAACCATTGTCGGTGATAATCCGCTCAGGGATTCCATATCTGCAGATAATATCTCGTTTAATGAATCTGGCGACCACTTGTTTGGTGACATTGGCGTATGGTGCTGCCTCCACCCATTTGGTGAAGTAATCAATTGCCACCAAGATGAATCGGTGTCCATTAGATGCCGTAGGCTCAATTTTGCCGATCATATCAATTCCCCACATCGAGAAAGGCCACGGTGATGACATCACATTCAGAGGACTTGGAGGCACATGGATCTTATCCGCATAAATTTGGCATTTATGACACCTCTTTGCAAACTTAAAACTGTCTGTCTCCATAGTTAGCCAATAATAACCTGCCCGCAGCAGTTTTCTCGTCATAGCATGCCCACCAGCATATGTACCAAATGTACCCTCATGTATCTCTTCCATGAGCAACTTCGCCTCTTTCTCGTCTACACAACGTAGCAACACCAAGTCGTGGTTTCTTTTGTATAGGACACCATCCGGGTTCAAATAGAAATTGTCGGCCAATCTCCTGAGAGTCTTCTGATCTCGACTGGATGCCCCAGCCGGATACTCCTTGTTCTTCAGGAAATTCTGGATGTCAAAGTACCAGGGTTGACCATCAGGAGCCTCGTTGATGGCAAATATGAATGCAGGCCTATCGAGCCGAGAGATAACTATCCGGGGAGTCTCGTTCCAGAAGTTAACTTTATATATTGAAGACAATGTCGCCAGGGCGTCAGCCATTTGATTTTCTGCTCGCGGCACATGATGCAATTCCACCTTGTCAAAGAAAGGCAACAATCTCCGTGCATAGTTCATATATGGTATCAAATTGGGCTGACGTGTCTCCCATTCCCCTTTAATCTGATTCACCACTAAAGCTGAGTCTCCGTATACATCCAGATGTTTGATTCGCAAATCAATAGCTTATTCCAGACCCATGATGCAAGCCTCGTATTTAGCCTCATTGTTGGTAATGGGAAAAGTCAATCGGGCAGTAAATGGGATGTGCGACCCTTGAGGGGTAGTAATAATTGCACCTATTCCGCTACCATAGGAATTTACAGCTCCATCAAATATCAACTGCCATTTGGAACCTAACTCTGGTTCTTCGTCCGACAACGGCTCTTCATAATCTTTCATCTTCAAGTACATGATATCCTCGTCAGGAAAATCAAACCTCATCGATTGGTAGTCCTCAACAGGATGCTCCGCGAGGTACTCAGACAGAACGCTACCTTTAATAGCCTTTTGCGAGACATATTGGATGTCGTATTCGGTTAACACCATCTGCCATCGGGCAATTCTTCCGGAGAGTGCTTGCTTCTCAAACACGTATTTGATTGGATCCATCTTTGAAATTAGCATGGTTGTATGATTTATCATGTATTGCCTCAAACGTTTGGCGGCCCAGGCTAGCGCACAACACGTTTTCTCGAGCATTGAGTATCTGGACTCACAGTCAGTAAACTTCTTACTCAAATAGTAGATCGCATGCTCTTTACGTCCTGTCTCGTCGTGTTGACCGAGAACATAACCCATACTTTCCTCAAGAACCGTCAAATACATAATCAAAGGTCTCCCGGCCACTGGGGGTATCAAAATAGGAGGTTCCTGCAAGTATTCTTTTATCTTGTCGAACGCCTTTTGACAATTTTCATTCCAGGTCAACGCCTGATCCTTTTTCAACAACTTAAATAACGGCTCGCATGTCGCAGTTAGGTGAGATATGAACCGGGCAATATAGTTCAACCTCCCTAAAAACCCACACACTTCTTTTTCTGTTTTAGGCGTCGACATTTCTTGTATCGCTTTTATTTTTGCAGGATCAACCTCTATTCCCTTTTCGCTCACAATAAACCCCAGTAGTTTACCCGATCTCACCCCGAAGGTGCACTTGTTAGGGTTCAATCTCAATTTGAACTTCCTAAGTCTTTTGAACAGTTTCAGCAGATTAACCAAATGCTCCTCCTCCGTCTGGGATTTGGCAATCATATCATCAACATAAACCTCGATCTCTTTGTGCATCATGTTATGAAAGAGAGTCGTCATAGCACGTTGATATGTTGCCCCAGCGTTCTTCAATCCGAAGGGCATCACTTTGTAACAAAATGTTCCCCAGGGAGTAATGAAAGTAGTTTTCTCCATGTCTTCTGGCGCCATTTTGATCTGATTGTAACCCGAGAAGCCATCCATGAAGGAGAATACGGAGAACTGAGCAGTGTTGTCAACCAGCACATCAATGTGAGGCAGTGGAAAGTCGTCTTTCGGGCTCGCTTTGTTCAAATCACGATAGTCTACACACATTCGCACTTTACCGTCTTTCTTCAGTACTGGCACAATATTAGCGACCCATGAGGGATATTTTGTAACAGCTAGGAAACCAGCATCCCACTGTTTCTGCACTTCCTCCTTGATTTTCACAGCCATGTCCGGTCTGGTTCTTCTGAGTTTCTGTTTAACAGGCGGACATTCCTCTCGCAATGGCAGACGGTGTACAACCATGTCCGTATCCAACCCAAGCATATCCTCGTACGACCAAGCAAATACATCACCATACTCTCGCAGTATCTCAATCAGCTTTTGCTTGACGTCGCTCTGCAGCGCAGCCCCTATACGGATATTCCTCACAACTTCTTCCGACCCCAAGTTGATAATCTCAATTTCCTCCTGATGAGGCAGAATGATTCTCTCTTCTTGTTTCAACAACCAGGTCAACTCTTCCGGCACGTCGCCATCTTCGACAACCTCTTCCTCAGCCTGAAATATCGGGTGCTCAAAGTCGAAGTGAGTCATAGGCGGTTCATAGATGTCAGCTGAAATATTTGTCCTGCAAAGGAAATGGTTAAACGCTTCAACATGAAAACAAAGCAAATAAACCCGTTGCCATTTATTTGTATATGAAAAAACGCCTTTTATTTCATGATTAAACAATGCGAAGTACATAACCAAATGGCCCTAAGCAAAATCACTATGCCCCGGGTAGGACACAGGATTATTCAACAATTAAGAAAACAAATCATTATTGTTTAGTTGTCACAGGAACAGTTTCCCGGATAGACCAATTGCAGAGACTTTGTCCTGGCACGCTTGGCTTGATCCACGCATCCATATCGCAGTCGCTATCTCCGTCTTCAGCATCAGAAACAGCATTGACAGTCTAATGGAATACTCCATTTGGTGTAATTGTTATCGGCCCTCTGAACTTGGGCGTTCCTGAAGAGGATGCTGATGACGAAGGATGGTGTCCAAGCCCGAATCTATCCATTTTTACCGGAATCTCCACCACTTGACCCCAGCCCTTGGTTTTGCCTGCCTGCACTAGAGCTTGAGCTTCCTTATAAGATGATACGGCCACATCTGGCGCTTTACTTGGCACTGGATCTTGGTCTTTAATTCGCAACCCCTCGAAGGCTTGACATGGTGTTTCGTGTATTTCGCCGTCGACCTCGACATATTTGAACGAAGACAAATGGCTAACCAGAATATCTTCCTCTCCACAAACAGTGACGACACCATCCCCCACCATATACTTCAGCTTTTGGTGCAACGTGGATGTGACTGCCCCGGCAGCATGGATCCATGGGCGCCCAAGAAGACAACTATACGCTGGCTGAATGTCCATTATATAGAATTCAGTTTCAAATATTTGAAGCCCCACCTGCAACGGTAATGTTATTGATCCGAAAACTGACCTCCTCGTTTCGTCGAACGCTCTCACCACTAAATCACTGGGCGTGCAGATAATCCCCCTGATATCCAATTTCATCATGGCTTTCTTCGGTAGCACATTCAGGGAAGATCCAGTGTCTACTAAAACATGGGACATGACCGTGCCCCGGCATTCTACTGACACATGCAATGCCATATTGTGCTCTCGCCCTCTCGGAGTCAAATCAAAGTCTGTGAAACCCAAACTGTGCCCCGCATTGACATGCGCCATCACCCCTTCTAATTGATTAACAGAAACTTCTTGAGGAACGAATGACGTGTCTAGAATCTTCAGTAAAGCGTTCCGATGGGCCTCGGAACATAATAGCAATGATAAGATGGAAATTTTTTATGGCGTTTGCTGGAGGTGCTCAACGATTTTGTAATCACTTTTACGAATGAGCCTCATAAACTCCTCCACATCCTTAAGTGACGTTTCCTTTTCATTCAGCTGAGAAGGGCCACTCTCAGTTACCTTGGCTTTACCCTTGGCTAATCTTTCTGCCTCTACCTCGGGTGACGTGAAGATTCTTCCGCTTCTGGTCATACCCTCTGTTTCGACAACATTATCTACAACCCCAGCTGGTTGTCCATTGACTTCAATTTTCTCACCGTCACAATATACCTCCAACCCGTAAGTCCACGACACTGCTTTAGTACTCTCAAAAGGGACTGGTCCTGCTTTGGTAATTGTGATCTTCGGCCGCCTGGCGGGCGCTGTTATCGTTATTGTTTTCCTCGGAATTGTTACCGTTGCAACATCGTTCTGCTCATCACATAACGCCTCTACAGGTTTTCCAACCGCGGTTCGATCGAATTGCAAGGTCCCTTCATCCATCATAGCCTGAATGCCCTGCTTCAACTCATTACAACCCTCTGGCTGGGTCCAACAATCCAAGCAGAATTCGTCACACCCCGGGAATACACCCCCTTTTAACAACCTGCTTTTAATCTCACCCAACGGTGTCTTCAACTCATTGACATCCATCACTAGATTCAAATTTTCTTCTGTCAAGATGGCATTTACCCCATGATTGGGCATAGGCTGTTGTACTATATTTGGACCCACCTGTCTAAAGTTGATAGCTTTGCTATCCAACAAATCCTGAACTTTGTGTTTAAATGCCTGACAAGCTTCTACATCATGCTCGGGCGCTCCAGAATGGAATTCGCAATGCTTGCTAGCATCATACCCATAAGGGAGTACCGTCCCTGTAGGTGGTGCCAAAGTCCTCTTTTCAACCAAGTTCAAACCTAGCAGGGTCTGGAGGAGTTCTGCATATGTGGAAGGAGGTGCGTCGAACACTCTTTTCGGTCTCGTATTTTGTGCCCTTCTCTGGCCGGGATTCTGTCCTTGCTGTGGCTGTGGTTGTTGTTGTTGTTGCTGAGGATGCCCTTGTTGAGGAAAAGGGATAGTGACACTAGCTACCTGTTGAGGCTGAACATACTGATTTCTTCCTCTGCCCCTGCCCCTGCCACCAAACACGGCACTAGTATCACCCTGTCGTCTACCACCAAATGCTTTTCTGGTACCTCCTGCTGAAGTAGACTCACCTGCTTGGAATCTTCCAACTTTAATCCCGTTCTCGATCATCTCCCCCATAAGAATCAAATTTGAGAAACTGCTCAATGACACACTAAACAATTTTTCGTAGAACACCCCGGTAAATGTCCCAATGAACATGTCATTCATCTCCCTTTCAATTAAAAGAGGGTGCACCCTCGCTGCCATATCGCGCCACCTTTGCGCATACTCTTTAAAACTTTCACCGTTCTTCTATGACAAACCCTGCAATTGGACCCGGTTTGGCGCCAGATCGCTGTTATATTTGTAATGTGTCACGAAAGCATCAGCCAACTGCTTCCAGGTTTTGATCTGGGTGGGCTCCAACCCCATATACCATTCAAGTGAAGGTCCTGACAAGCTATCCTGAAAGAAATGCATGAGCATCCTTTCATCATCTGAATATGCGGACATCCTTTTGTAATAAGAGCGGACATGGACTTTAGGGCAGGTGTCCCCCTTGTATTTGTCAAAGGTGGGAGCCTTGAATTTCAACGGCACCCTCAGCCCAGGTACCAAGCCCATTGTAGTCATATCCAAACCGGTGGAGTTCTGATTCACTACCCCCTTCATCTGTTCTTCAAGCATTCTGATCCTCTGCACAGGATCAACAGGTCCGTCAAATCCCATGCCTCTTCCAGAAAAGGCGTCCTCCTGGCGTTCTTCACCCCAATTCACATTTTCATTTATGTACCCGTCGTAACCAGTGTTGCGACCAAACCCTTGCTGATTGATCATGGGACCTCGTCCCCTGTTACCGAAGCCTGGATTGACCCCAACAGGTCCAAACCCAGTGTTGACAGGAATCACCTCAGCACCATTCACATTACCAAATCCACCATACCCCTGGTCAGCGTTACCAAAACCGTCGTAACCGAAACCCTGAGTGTTGAAGCCGAATTTCCCGTCCTGATTGACGTAATCAAATCCCTGATCATTGTAGCCGAACCCATTGTTGCCAAAACCACTACCACCATTGTTATTACCACCGCCTTGATTGGCGTCCCCAAATCCAACATTGTTAACAACAGTCTCATTTCCATTCCCTGTGTTGCCATTGCCAGCGCCAGCGCCATTGTTTACAACCACAACAGGTGGGGTCACTACAGGTGGAACCACAGGCGTAGGGGGCCCATCCTCCGGAAGCGTCTCAACATGCACAGAATTGTGGTCATTGTTGCCATTCCCATTGGTCCGCGTCAGCAACGGCTGTACCAAAGTCTGGAGGCTCTCCTGGCCCTTGGCAATGTTCTCCATTGCTTGCATGAACAGGTTCAGCTTCTCGCGGATTTCCTGCATCTCAACTTGGACTTGATCCATGATTCTCTTGCAGTTGCTTCGGGTTGAGTAGCGGTGGACTCTTTGTTCGTCAATCCTGAAAAACCTGAAGATGCAGGAAATAAGATACAGATTCAAAAATACCGGTCATGCAATATGAATGCAGATGCAAACATGTAAACATGCTACAGGCTATATTCCCCCTGATTCTAGTTTCGGAGAGAAGGCCATCACGATAATGGAGTCCCCATCAATCAAGCAAGGAAACAGAAAACTCTCATATATAAACAAATGCCAAGAGGCTGAGTACAAGAGTACAACTTAAGAGACCTCGGCCAACAAGTCTGGCGATGGTCAAAATACAAGTACAGACAACAAAAGCAAGGCAAAGATAATTCAGGCCAAGTGGCGCTCTCTGACGTCTTCCAATATCCCCAGCGTCTCTGAATGACCCAGTCTGGATATTAGCTCTTGTATCAGCAAGGCATGCCGCTCGGCAGTGGATCTCAGCTTTTTGGCGTCGTCCTGGCAGGTTCCTTCGCCAGAACCCTCGTCGAGTCTTCATCTCTTGGAGCCGGCCTTCACTTCATAACCTCTCAGCTTCTCGTCAAGGTCACTCACCCTGAGCTCAACAGCACTCCTAAGTGATGTCTCTTCAACAATCTTTGCATCCTGGGCTCTAATCTGCGCCTCTAGCGTGGCAATCTGCAGCTTCAGCTCATCTTCATGATCCTTCCGCTTGGTAAGCGTGGCATTCCACAATGCTTCCCACTTGCTGAGGCGGGAATAAACTTTGCTTAAAAGTTCCTTCTTGGAAGTAAGCACCTTGCTAACACCGTTCAAGGCTATTCCCACTTTTTCTTTCTTGTTGGTCTCTTCCGTCAACTCTGAACCCAACCTATTAATCAATTCTTTGTTCCCTCACAGTGAAGGTAGCTTCATTCTTCTCATGACGCACCTGGAAGATCTCCTTCTCTAACTCATTATTGACTTTCTTTAATTCTTCGTTTTCAGCCAACAATTTGTTATACTTTTCAATCTCTATCGAAGTAGGTGCCTCAATCACTGGAAGATACAGAGGTGCCACAGCAGGATATGGCATCAAAGAAATACTAGCTCTCTCGCGGATCCAGGCCAAATAAGGATCATAAGCTTTGATGTTGCTCTTACCAAGCAAAGCTTTCCCTCTCCTATGGATGTTAGCCCATGCATGTCTCAATCTGATCAAAACAGCCGCGTCTAATAAGCCCGTGAGATACAGAGATTCCTGTATCTCCTCCTCAATAAGAGCGTCCCTCAAAGCATAACCAAACTGTCTCACCAGCAGAGAAGGGTTATAGTTAATACAACCTTTCCGTCCAATCAAAGGGACATTCGGAAAGCCACTGCAACTATATATAATATCAGTGCCAAGCATACTCCGATCAAACCAAATGATGTTCTCAGCAGACAATCCCATCAACCGGGAAGACCAATCCAAAGTATCAACAACATCAACAAACGGCCCTGTCTTCGGAAGATGTCCCTGGAACCACCTGTACAAAAAGAGGAAGACAACAAGAAACATTCTTGCCACGACGTTTCTCATTCTTGTAGTGGATGGAATGATAAACCTCTCCCAATAGAGTGGGAACATGATTCTTCGAGGCAAGAATCAAGAAGGCATTTGAGTCGACAAAATCTGGCACATTAGAAAACAAGACAATCCCGTAGATGCAGACAACTAGAATGGCACTGAAGGCAAACCAACATCCGTCCTTCGCGCACTGTGCAACCTTCTCAACCAGGACAGACAAGTGAAAACCATAAGTTCCGTTCAGCTTGACCAACCCTCCATGGAACTCAGAAGCGTCCAAACTGACAATCTCAGCGAGTGTAGCCAACTCAGGCTCAACATCAACATGTATAAAGGGCATCTGGTCTATCATGGGAACTCCCAACATGGCAGAATACTCCTCCAAAGTGGGTGCCAGAATATAGTCGGGAAATAAGAAACATCTCAGTTGCGGCTCATAAAACTGCATCAGAGTATACACCCCAGTCGTCTCAAATGCGGAAGGCCTGTACAACAAACTAAGCAATTTCCCATAGGATACTCTGAACTCAGACCTCACTCTCTCATCTGCTAGAGCAACCAATCCCAGCAAGGAATTAATATCTGGCGAATGCAACCGATAAGCAACTGTCCTTTTCGTGGACTCCATGTCTGGCCAGAAGATACACTAGAATCAGAGGAGAATGCACACACCTGCGACATAAATACACGTTAATGATATGCAAAATGAGTATGCAACAATGCAATATGCCAAATAATGCAACGGGGATCAAGTGATATATTGCGGAGGAGATCCATCCATAATATCCGTCTCAACAGACCCACAATACTGCTCGAACCTGGTCTCGACAGACCCATAACAATGCTCCAGCCTGGTCTCAACAGACCCATAACACTGTCCTGATGAAGACCCCCGAATCTCAAACCACTGTCAAGAAAACCGGTAATCTAGAGGTCAAGTTTCCTGCATGCCCCAACCCCTCTCACAGGTAGGTGTCCTATCAACTAACACAAGGTATGGCATCCTGTGCGGTCGTCGGCGTCACAAACTTTCAAGACCGATGATACGATACCCAGAAGGTGTGGCATAATCATGTCCTGAAGAGGCCCTCCTCAGCCAACTTCCAATTGATCGGTCCCCAGAGTCGACAATCTTCGGGTCAGACAACTTGTCGAGCCCTAAGGGCCAGGCAAGAAGCATCAAAGAGAATCTCGTCTGAGCGCAGATTTCGCGGCTAGCTGGTGCGAGCTAAGCAAGCAGGCTAACCACTACTCTCTACTTCTAAGTCTAGGTGTAACCTCAAGCCCAGGTCCGGCTTATCTCTCAACAGATCACCCCCTCCCCACAACAGCAATAACAATATAAAGCTGATAATAAAATGCGGAAAGTAAAGACAGAAAAGTAAATCTATACAACACCCACGACGAGAAAACAAGTGCTAGGATTGACTCGCGTAGGGAACCGCTGGAGTCCCCAGCAGAGTCGCCAGCTGTCGCTACTGCGAAAATCGGCGTCGGCTATGACAGAAGAGTCGCCACCGTGCATTATTTATCCCAAAGGAAGGAAAGGAAACGCTCAGAGTAAACCTAACGCAAAGAGGGAAAGGAATGGTCGTCGCAACCAAATCCTGGATTCGGGAGTCGGTTACGCAAGGGGAAGGTATTAGCACCCCTCACGTCCGTCGTACTCGACGGGATCCACACTTGTTTTCTAGTACGGATTGTTATTCTATCTACTCTACAGGTCTGGGTTAAAGAGAAAAGAAAATGACTCGGCAAAGTATCTCACTTTATGCCTACGTATTCCCGTCTGGAATGAGAAATCAGAGTCAACGTAGTTCGCCTACCTACGGGAAAGGAGGGGAAGGTTGCTCGCTAGGATACAACTTCCTATGCCTACGTACTTTCATACAACATGAAAGATCAGAGCAAACGTAGTTTGGGCTACGGAAGACACAGATTTGTCTGACTGTTTTTTAGATCCTTCTAAAAAGGTTTTCTTCTGATTAGGAGTCCAAGCGGACAAAAATGACACTTTGATGTTTGTTTTGAATCTTTTACGAAAGAAGTGTTTTTTTAGTGTGTTTGCAATCTCTGACGCACTAGAGACTATGATTTAAGAGTGACTACGTCGTATGTCACCCTAAGGGTAACACACTACACAATCAGACTACTGAAGAGTGACCCTCCAGCAACCTTTTCTCAAATAGCCTAAGGCTCGTAACGTACGACATCGATTATCCTTATTACTGTGTTTTGAAGTGTTTTGAGATAGAAGAGAAAGAAGCTCTAAAAAACCCTAGGGTTGAAAGGGGAATCAAAACTACCCTAAAGTTGTCATGTATGGATAAAAACCTATTGTCTGTCATATTTCTCTCTTGCACAGAGGGAAACAGAGATCCTAGAGGATAAACAGCAAAAGAAATAGGTATATACAGTAAACAGTAAACATGTATGCAATGCAACAATACAAGCGAGGCAAGGAAGTCCCACTCAACCTCGAACCTGGGAAAACAATAGGCAAAGTGAAACAGTATTCACTTCAAACCTTGGGGGCAAGCTGTACAAGCCAACAAACAATACAGAAAAGAAAAAAGCACCAACACCAGCTCTGACAGCAACAATCAAGCTCTTACAGTAAGCAGCACAAGCAACAACAATTCTGACAGCTACAGTTGATTAACAACAAATGGGAATGACAACAACAACTTCAAGCAAGACCCCATCTTCAATCTTCAATGACCTTCAAATTCTAGGTAAACTCCTATCTTCAGAAAAAAATATCCCAGCTTTAGCAAGCATGAACCTCAACCAGTAAACAGCTTCAACAGAAAGCAGCAAAACCCTAGCTTCAACAGACACCCAGCTTTGATAGGCACAAGCTTCATCTTCACCCATCTTCAATGAACTTCATCTTCAATAGGTTTTCATCTTCAATGCAACCACCCCAGAAGAGAATCCATTAATAGATGAAGTTGAAATGTTAAGAGGCTTAGTGACAATCCAAGGAAATCACTAAGATCTTAACATGGCAAATGAAAGGTACCCTCAAGGTTCTACCCAACCAAAGCATGCTCTACATCCCTCCTAAGGAGAGATGGAACTTCTTTGGGGGACCTTGTGTCATGGGATGGAATAGAGGCACAAGAAGCTCTCTATGTTTGAAAGAAGAAACAAGACTACTCTAATGCTCTTCCTATATATCCTAATCCCTGAGCCTATGACAAGCATTCCAACAGATAATAAATCTTCAATCTCCAAGCTTCTTCAAGCCATCCAAAACAACTTCATTTGATCTTCAAGTCATCCAAGCAAAGCCCAAGCCAAAAGCACCCCAAAATAGCCCCACACAAGCATAACCAAACCAAATATCCAAAGGAGAAACCCACAATCACCACACAAGTTGCAAAAATCAAATAAAATGCTAAAGCTCCTCAGAAAATCCTAGGTAAATTTCTAATGGAACCTAACCCTATACCCAATACCCCATAGGAATCCCAAACCCTAGATCACTCATTTAATCCTCAAACTATGCACAAAACTACAACTATTTGTCTTGAAACCCTAATTCTAACACCTCTCCTATTCACCTCTCAAACTAACCTAAATTTTATTCACAAAAATGTGATAAAATTTCTAAGGGTACATGCTTCCCTAATCTAATCAATCCAGCAAGAATCAACTTAAAATCATTCACCAATTGGTCACAAGAAAATCAGCAAGAACATGTAGCAAATATACAAAATTAAAGAAAATAACAAAATGGAGAAAATCAAATTAAATTGAAAAATGGATGAAAATGAGATTTATTAATTTCATAAAATCACAAATAAATCCAAAATCATGGAGGTATTTTTAAAATATTTTTTGGATCAAAATTGGATTTAATATGAATTTTTGAAATTAAATGGAATAAAAGAAAATATTAAAAAGAATAAAAGAAATTAAAAACTGGATTAAATGGGAGCCATCAGATGGAGAGACTGGTAATCAAATCCAAGCATTGAGGCGCGTCCACGTGAGGACCAGATGGCATCCCAGTCACACGCTGACTGGGATTAATGAAACGCAGCGTATTGATTAAAGAGGGAAATCTGAGATTGAATCATGTCCACACGATCACGCTTTCCAGTCAATGAGTCAACCTGATCCAACGCTTCAGGCATCGTCTTCCCCAAAACTCAGGTGACCTGAGGCAAATTCCAGACGGTGGTTCACGGTGGTTTCCACCGTCTTCTTCGATGAAGTGGTGGTTGCAGGTGACCAAATCAAAAACTTCTTATACCAAACTTGATCAGAAAACCATAAGGATCATGAATATCACCTCTATTTCAACCAACTCTCAATGGATTTTAGAATTCAAATCAAAGTTCAGAAGATACCAAAATCTCAATCATCACCATTCTCAAAATTGAAACCATAGAAATGATCCTCAGGTTACACTGGTCATTCTAAACTATCACACTCATGTTAATTCCTCAAGATTTCATGTAACTGAATCCAAACAGAAATTGGTGCACTCCCTCGATCATCACCAAACAATGCCAAACCAATCCTAAATCGTTCTACCAATCATAGGGAACCTAACCACATGCACATTGCTACCTAATTCAGCCTAGATCAATGGGAAATCCAAGAGTTACATACCTGAAGAAATTGGATGAACAGAGGGATCAAATGCTCAATTCAAGCTTCAAGATTATTCAAACACGATCAAGAATGCAAGATAAAGCTTCTCCAACCCTTAATTTGACCTGAATGGGCTTGCAACTCCAAAACCGATTCTGAGTTGAAGCTCTTGAAACTCAACTTCAATCTTCCTCTCCTCCACGAATTCTGCACCAAATTCATCTGGAAACATTCTAGAGCTTAAATAGAAACTATTTGTGGGCTTTTGCAATCCAATTCAGGCCCAAATCTGTTGATCCAAAATTCTGTCATGGCCATGAAAGTCCAATGCTACAGTCACGATTCTGAGTTCTCAACTTGCTCTAGAATGTTCCTTTCAACTGCAAATTGGTTTGTGAGTGTGTTTGGATAGCTAGCTTGGCCTGAAACACTTTGATTCTTGTTTTGGCATTGTAACTTGTAATGTAAGTAAGCACTTTACAAAGCAAGTCATGGAATTAAGCCTCAATTCAAAAATGTGGAAATGTCATTGTGTTTAGAATCCAATTTCCATTCAAAATGACTACCCATATGCCATGTGTATGTCTCATAGTTCAAAAATCCCAATTTCCCTCCTTTGAATCATTTGAAAAATCATTCTTTTTAGGCCATTTTGGATCATTTTGTGAAGAAAGCCACTTCAATCACCCATGACTTCTTATCTGACCTAAAAACATCATTTTAAGCACATCTCATGTTGAACATTTCTTCATTTGAGGAGTGGAAGATGGAGATTTTGGCACATGCTTGAAAATGACCTATAATTCAACTTTCCCAAAATACCCATGGATTGCCAAGATCATAACTTGAGTTCCACAAATCTTCTTGAGGACTTCTAGTACTCAAATTAAAGGTAAGATCAAGCCCTAAAATTATTATGTTGGCCAAGGATCCATTTGAAAACTCCTTGATAGGGAAAAGTTACTTGGAAGTCAAGTGACTTTCACAGATAAATTTCAGTGTCCTCTGGTGACCTGTAACTTGCAAGAACCATAACTTGAGTTCTACAAATCTTCTTGAAGACTTCTAGTACTAAAATTAAAGCTATTGAGGAGCTCTACAAGTTCTATGTTGGCCAAGAATCCATTTGAAACTTATATTTTGACTTGTGTGGCCTGGAAGTCCAGTGCTATACAGGGGATTTTACCCTAGGAACCCTGTCTCAAACACCTCCAACCACTCTTGATTCTCTTGAACTTGATCTTGACTAATCCACACACATGATTTAACATCTCAACCCATTACTTCCATGACCTAGAGCTAGGTCTTGATGCCCTTTCTTTACTCTCCTTGACCTAGGGTTACCCAGATGAAACCCTACTTGTACACACCTCAACTATGGTTCTTGAACTTGATACCATGACTTGTCTAAGCATCAATAGGGCTCTATAGGCCTCCCATGGGACCCATACACACCTTAAATTCATAATTCCATGTTGATGATCTTCCATACACCTCAATTTAGGAGAGAAATCCACTTGTTGACACTCAAATCTCCTCAAAGCTTCAACCCATTCCTTGATAGCTTGGATGTTCTTCAGCTTGAATAAGGCCCCTTGATGTGCTTCTTTAGATAAGGATGGAACTTGATCCTCTGTTATATTACTTGCTATGTTATGATATGAAAATGATTGGACCATGTACATAATGTAACTATGCAAATGATAATGCAATTAAAACATAAACCAGGTGAAATAGATTGAGCAAATTTTAGGGTGCAACAACCCCCATGGTCGAACTCACTTTACCTTCATAGTTTGACAATACCATGTTGTGCGGTTTTGTATCTGTCTCATCTTTTTCAATCTTATTCAACAAGAAATGTGGCATTAGATTCACTGTGGCGCCACAATCCACCAAAAATTTATTAACTGGGACTTTCTCCACTTTTGCCGTAATATAAAGAAGTTTCAGATGATTCTTCATCGCCTCCGTGGGCCGTTCGAAGAATGCGTTTTGCTCTTCGACGCGGCCATTATTCATCACGTAATAACACACATGCTTATGAGCCGCCATCTCCCAGTCCGTATAGGTGTCCAGGTTTTCAACCACGGATATTCTGTCAAATTCCCTAAGCATCACCGATACTACATTAACCAAAATATCCAGAGTATCGTCAGAGTCTGAATCAAAATTATCAGTCATTTCGTCATCGACCCCAACCGGTTTTCTCTGCTCTTCGACCTGTGCCGGAAATAATCTACGCCCTACAGGTGTCTTCCCAAACACTTTCGTTCGTCCTTCTTCATTTTTGACAGGAACATTGGTACTGGATTCTGGCTGGTCCCTTTGTGCACTTTCCCTGAGTGCTTTTCTCTTACGCTGTTCCCGTCTCTATTGTGATCGAAACATGGGATTCTTTCTGTTGCACCCCAAAATTTGCCCTCACAATACAAGACTTTGTGTTCCAAGAAGGTTCACAAGGTTCATAAAATTCATAATTAGTCAGAAGAGTTGACAATTCCCTCAGACAATGCACCTCCTAAGCAGTGCATCCAAAACTAGGGTTTTGACTTTAATCAGGCTAAATGGACTTCCAAGACTTCAAGTGAGCTTCATAACATCTTATATGTGTATAAGAACCCCCATGTCAAGTTTCAAGACTTTTCTCAAAAGTTTGCTCAGTCAGATGATCAGATAAGTCAAAAGCAGTCAATGCAGTTAAAAGGTCAAACTGAGGTCAACTGTGGTCAAACCAAAGTCAAACTTCATGATTTTTTTTTTGCCAACATCAAAGAGAGGTTGGGTGATAAATATTATCATAATAACTGTAATACCCCAAATTTTGCCCTAAGATTTGTCGTCTCGCATTTCATTGCATTTAATCAATTACTAACAAATTTGTGTAGTCGTTTGACTTTTTGCAGGTAAATATCATATGGCATGCATTTTTTTTCTAAAAAGTAAAAATGGCACAATTGGCAGGAGGACATGTGTAAGGAGTTATGAGTGTGAGAGGTTGAGAGTTCGAATCTCACCTTTGTCACTTTTTTTTGTTTTTTATTATTTTTACTCTAAATTTTTCTATCTTTCATTAAAAAAAAATAACAAAAATAGTTTTTTATTATTATTTAATTATTATTTTCGTATTTTAATTAAATCATTTTTTAAAATATTATTTTTTTCACTTTTTTCTAAATTATTCATAAAAATATCCAAAAAATCATAAAATAAAAAATATTGAAAAAAATTTTGTTCTTTTTATAATATTTTTTATTTTAGGAATCAATAGGATTATTAGTTTTTATTTTAAGTTTATTTTAATTATTTTAAATTATTTAAATTTTATTTTTTCTTAACTAATTATTTAGTTTGGGCTTTAAAATGGGCTTTAGGGACATTATTGACAATTTGGTGTTAACCCTAATTTGTTCCCTATATATACATGTGTTGCCTTGTTGGAAAAGAGGAGAGAATGAAAAAAACCTAAGAGGAGTGAGTGCCGTTTGCCGTTATTTAGTTTTCTTCTTCATCCATTACTATTGTTTCTTTTTCTTCATCGTTTACCGTTATTTCTTTTCCTTCATCTATTACTGTTGTTTCTTTTTCTTCATCTTTTACCGTTATTTCTTTTTCTTCATCTATTACCGTTATTTCTTTTTCTTTATCTATTACTGTTACGTTTATATATATATATATAATTTTTAAATTGTTAGAGTTTATATATATAAGATTTTTGATCGAATTATGTCGATACGATGTTTGCACATTTGTGTGCATGACGCGTGACATTTGTGTTAGTTCGATCTGGTTGCGATGATCGCATTTTTGTGTGAGCAATAATACTATTGTTTGCTTAATTTCTTTTTTTTTGCGATAAATTTTGTTTCGTCCGATTTAGATCTGGTTGCGATGAGCGCATTTCTGCGTTAGCAACATTGTTGGGTTATTTGGCACATTTAAAATTCATTATTTCTTTATTATTATTATTATTATTATTATTATTATTATTATTATTATTATTATTATTATTATCATTATTTATTATTATTATCATTATTATCATTATTATTACCATTATTATTATTATTGTTATCATTAATTTATTAAAATTTGTTATAATATAAAAATCTGTTTTTTAAAATAAATAACATTAACATCTTTTCCAAATTAATATGAAAACCTATTATTTTTAAGAAAAACTTTATTTTTAGATAAATTTAAAATAATAACTAAAATCTTTTTTTTAAAATAATAACTAGAACCGTTATTTATTTTATTTTATTATTGTTCAATTCAAATTTCATTATCATATTGTATCTGCTCCTCTCATGTAACCTCGCGAACTTAACAATCGCTCTTTAAATTCTGCCTTTAAATTTCTGCTTGCATGGTTTAAATTATGACATTATCTCTCTGTTTGCATGATTCAATTATCTCACGCGTTTACTATTATTTCTGTCACATTGCACACATCCGAAGGTTAGGTCTAACTGTTTGGCCGCCGCGCCAATAGTCCGTAAAACTTCACACATTCAATTTCAAATCCTCAAAACTACAAACTACAAACCCTAATTTTCACAAATGCCTCGCCGCAGGCAAAATTACAATTTTACCCTTAGCATTAGGTCAAAGAGCCGCCGCGCTCATTTTAGGGTTTCCCGCCGTGGAATCCCTAATTTAACCCTAATTACAACTTAACATTTCAACGTAGAGATTTGGAGTTTCTACACTCCACGTAAGCGTGTCCTTAAGATGCGTTTATTCCCCTTGAGACCTTGACCACAGTCAAGAAGTTTCTAACCTCCCTATTGAGGGGAACTACGATTACTCTGATTCCACTCCCGTAAGGATACGTAGGCACAAGATGCGATGTCTTGCCGAGTAAACTTAGAATTAACCCCCTTTATTATTTATTATTGCTTATTTATATTTTATTTATCTTTGCTATTTAATTATTTTGCTTATTATTTTGTAATTGTTTCCTGGATGTAAAGTTGTTTAATTATTTAATTATTATTATGGTTAGTAATTAGGGAGTGTAACAACATGTATGTAATATTAAAATAAATTTAGATCACTTTTAAATAAAGATAATTAAATTAAACATTTCACACACGTAAGTCGATTTTAATCGCCGTCTCACTTCCTAAGGATATCCCTCAAGTTGCCTATGAATATTGGTTAAGTGGGGTGTATAAAGCAAGTCCCTCAAAAAGAAAATCATCAAAGTCCCTTATGGTTGCCTTTACGAATCGAGTCCCTTTCGAAAAATGATGATAGTCCCTCCAGTTTGCTTATTACACCCCCACAATGGCCTTCAAAAATCCAATTGTCCCTCACATGTCCCTTAACATCCAAAGTAAGGACTACCTACTCCATTATAGTAGGGATAGTCTTACTAAAGGAAAGAATGAAGAATAAGAAAGACCTTTAAACATTAGGGTAGGTTACTCCTAGGTGCTTGCTCACTTCAAAACTTTTTCACACCTAAACAAATTTCCAACAAAATTTTCAAACAAGTTTTTTTCACATCCATACACGGATTATTATTAAACTATTCTGAAATTTTTTGCTATTCACACACTACACTTTCAAAACAATTCAAAAGTGAGCTTAAGTACCTAAGAGCCCATGGATAACCATGGATGAAAAGGGTGCTAACACCTTCCCTTTTCATAACCTACCCCCCGGACCCAAAATATTCTCTAAGGTCTTTCCTGTTCTTTTATAACCTTTCCTTATGGATAAAATAAAAGTCGGTGGCGACTCTTGCTATCCGCAACATTGTTTAAAGTCAGTTCTCCCACCGTGTTACAGAATTGGCGACTCTGCTGGGGATCTATTTAAGAGGGGTACCCTTAGGAATTAAGATCACTTTAAATTGTTTGCCTTGTTTGCTTTATTATTATATTGTTGGGGTGCTCTTATGTGTGAAAGGTCCTAACCCGGATCTAGTGTACCTTAGGTAAATGGCAATAGACCAAGGAAACTGTACGACGTATATCGATACGGTTGATCTGGTGGCCATAGTTAGTGCGACTTCTTGGTTGGTGCTTATATTCCTTAAGTCAAGTTGAGGATAATATTGAGGCTGCCATATGTTGTCAATGCACTAACTGACTTTTAGAACCCTAGTTAACTCATCTTGGCCTTTAGAAAGTAGTGAGGTAACCGGCTTTGGTGCAGACTGAAGTTGGTTGACACTCGATACTACGCTCATTGAGATCTTAAACTTGGAGGGTTTTGGTTGGCAAGTAAGTTGCCTTCTGAACAACCACCCTTGTGAAGGATCAATGATATTGAGATCCCTTAGAACCTGGTTACTTTTGTAGGACAGGATGAACCATCTAACTTCAGGGGAGGGTACTTGCCTTTGAACCTCATGCAAGCCTTTAAACCTAGGGCTATAGTGTGACTTGTTTGTGTGTGCCACATGTTTGTGATTGAGCATGACATCATGACATCATCATGCATCATAAGCATATCATTTTCCCTAACCATTTCAAGGACCAAAGGATTTATCTTTGTTCTTTGTTGCAGGTCATGGCTTCTGCTCGTAGAAACACCATCAGGATCAACTTTGTAGGGATACCTGCTAAGCTCAAGGAGTTGGTTTCCCTAGTGCCTGATCATTCCCAGTTCAACAAGAGACATGGTCACTTATTGGATCTAGTTACTTCAGGATTCAGTGAAGACATGATGAGTGTGCTGTTTCAGTTCTTTGACCCTAAGCACCATTGCTTTACATTTCCTGATTATCAGCTGGTTCCAACCATGGAGGAGTTCTCTAAACTTCTGGGTATACCTGTTCTTGATCAGAAGCCATTCACAGGCTTAGAGAAGGAGCTTAAACCAGAAGTTATTGCTGCAGCTCTACATCTGAAGAAGTCTGACATTGTTCTAGAGACGAGAAGTGGAGTTAAAGGTATTCTTGCCAAGGTATTAGTGGATAAAGCTCAAATGTTCTTGAAGGCTATGAGCTACGATGCTTTTGAGGAGATCTTAGCCTTATTGATTTATGGCTTAGTGTTGTTCCCCAATCCTGATCAGTTCATAGACGTTCATGCCATCAACATATTCCTGAGTCACAATCCAGTGCCTACCTTACTTGGAGACATCCTACATTCTCTTCACACCCGTACTACAAGGGCAAGAGGAACTTTGATGTGCTGCATACCTTTACTTTCTAGGTGGTTTATTTCTCACCTTCCTCGCTCAGTAATGAAGAATGAGCAAGGGTTCAGATGGTCCAAGAGGATCATGTCACTTTCTCACTCAGACATCCATTGGTGCTCCAGATCTATGGAGAATGTCACCATCATTGACCGTTGTGGGGAGTTTCCTAATGTGCCACTTCTAGGCATAAGAGGAGGCATCACCTACAACCCATCTCTAGCTTTACGATAGTTTGGTTACGCCCGGAGCGATGGTCCACATGACATGTTGATTCAGGGCATTGTGTTTGACTACGACAACGATCTTCAGGGTTACCGTCAGAGATTCATACGAGCTTGGGGAAAGGTAAACAGGATTGACAGCAAGACACTGGAGCCTAAGTACACTATTCCTATGGAGGCTTATCTTAGATGGGTACGATCTCGCGCTCAGACACTCATGATGCCATATCCTGCCGTCCTACCAGTTACCATGGAACCTGTTGCTGAAGGAGACACAGCTTATACCATCCTTCACCCAGACATGCCTACTGATATGGAAGACTTGCAGAGATCATGGATCCAACTGAAAGAGCAAAGGGATACTTTCGAGGCTCATTACAAAGCAAGCCAAGCAAGGATCCTAGAGCTAACAAAGCTACTTCATGAGGAACTAAACCTCAACTCATACCTCAACACCAAGAGGAAACGTCCATGGGAGACTTAAAACCCCATCTTTTGTACTTATTTCGTTTTCATTTTTTGTAAGCCTAAAAGGCAAAACAAGTTATTACTAATAAAAAGTTACTTTCTTGTTTGTTTAAGCAAATTTAAATCCTGCGGTCCTTGAAAACATTGCATATGCATTCCCATATCATTGCATCACAGGTTTATAATTGTGCACAGGTTTCTCATCTTCTCGCTGTTTATTTCAGCAATGGCTCTTGAACAATCAGTTAAGGATCTCCAGGCACAGAATGCACAGTTCCAAGAGCTGATCCTGAACCTATCCAAGGGGCAGGATGAATTGAAGACACTGCTGGCCAAGAAGACTAAGAAGGCTAGAAGGTCTGCTGGGTTGCTCAACATGGGAAGAAGGTTCAAAGGTCCTGTCAAGACCAAGGAACATGTTGAAGACTATGAATCTGAAGAATCTGAGCAGGAGAGAGGCAGTCTCCACAACACTATGGGGGACTCTGATTCTGAGGCTAACTACTACCATGAGCCTAACGAAGACAAATTCAAGATGCTGGTGGATAGAATGGATGCTATGGAATTACAGAAATCATCTGGGCTGGATTTTGAGGATTTGAGCTTGATATCTGGGGTGGTCATACCCATTGGGTTCAAAGTTCCTACATTCGTTGTCTATGATGGGGTCTCTTGTCCCAAATTGCATCTGAGGTCTTATGTCAGAAGAATGCAACCCCACACTGCTGATAAAAAGTTGTGGATCCATTTCTTTCAAGAGAGTTCAGCTGGAGCTCAGCTAGAGTGGTATTATCAGTTGGAGAGTGTCAACATCAGAGATTGGAATGACCTTGCTGAAGCTTTCTACAAGCAGTATCAATACAATGCTGACTTAGCCCCCACTCGCATGCAGCTTCAAAGCATGTCTATGGGTGCCAAAGAAAGCTTTAAGGAGTATGCTCAGAAGTGGAGAGACTTAGCTGGAAGAGTTCAACCCCCTTTGACTGATAGGGAGTTGGTTGATATGTTCATGTGTACGCTGAATGGTCCGTTTTACAGTCATCTCATTGGAAGCTCATCATCTGGCTTCACTGAGTTGATCATGACAGGAGAGCGAGTAGAGAATGGTATCAAGAGTGGTAAGATCCAAGTGGGCACTTCTTCATCAGGTGCTGCAAAGAAGCCTCCCACTGGGAAGAGAGAATCTAATGCTGTGTATGGTCAGCCTGATCGTAACAGAAGGCATCAGTCTGTTAGTGCAGTTCATATTTCAAATCCAACTCCTGCAACAACAGAGCAGCCTCAAGGCAACCAACAGAGGGCTAGAAGACAGTTCACGAAGATCAACATGTCAATGGCTCAGGCATTGCAACACTTGTTGAAGGCTGAACTTATTACCCTGAGGGAGGCTCCTCAGAATCCCAATGTTAACTCTCCCAAGTACAATCCCAATGCACGATGTGCATATCATTCAAACTGTCCAGGACATGATACTAATAACTGCTGGGTCTTGAAGAACAAAATTCAGGATATGATTGATGCTGGAGAAGTTGAGTTTGATCCACCAGGTACTCCAAATGTGATTACAGCTCCAACGCCAAATCACGAGAAGACTGTCAACGCCATTGATGAAGATATTGATGAAGATCTGCATGTCTATTCAGTTATGGAGTTGAGCACACCATTGTCTGTTATCAAAAAGAGGTTAGTACAAGCTGGGATCTTTCCAGGTTGTCATGAAGATTGTCTATATTGTACCTATAAGCCGGATAGTTGCTTCATTTTGAGAGATGGGATTCAACGTCTCATGGATAAATATACTATAGTGTTTGAAAGAAGACCAGCATCTGTAGAAAGTATGGTGGATCATCTGACTCAGGGTAAGAAGATTGAAGAGGTTGACATGGTTGACAAAGTACCACTAAGAATCACTTCAAAGGGTCCCATTAAAATCACTCATCAGGGCCCAATCAAGATTACTGCTGAAGGTCCTGTGAAAGTTGTTACTGAAGCCAGAGTAGCTCCTCTGATCATTACCACTCCTGGTCTTATTCCTTATACATCTGACAAAGCTGTGCCTTGGCACTATGGGTCTGATGTTTACATCCATGGTGTCAAGCAGGAGCCTTTACCTGATATGCCTGTTGACATTGATAATATTGCTGGACCTAGCAAGATCACTCGTAGTGGAAGAGTCTTCTCTCCTCCAGTTGCTTCTAAGAGTGCAGTTACTCCTGCTGTTACTTCCACCACTGATGCTCGGGGCAAGGGTCCTGTTATTGAGCCTGTATCTACTGATGTGCCAGCTGCTGATGACCTCTCTAAGCAGATGGAAGAAGTATTGAAAATCATTCGCAAGAGTGATTATGATATTGTTGATCAGCTGGGGCATACTCCCTCAAAGATTTCTATGCTCTCCCTGTTATTATGTTCTGAGGCTCATGCCAAGTCATTGATCAAGTTTCTAAAGATGGCTCATGTACCCAGTGCAATTTCTGTGGACCAGTTTGAGAATTGCGTTGCTCACCTGACCTATGACAACGGGTTAGGATTTTCTGATGCTGATTTGACCCCTGCCAAGAGGGATCATAACAGGGCCTTGCATATTTCAATTGAATGCAGGGGCACTACCCTGTCTCATGTGCTGATAGACAATGGTTCCTCTCTGAATGTGTTGCCTAAGGAAGTCCTGAACAAGCTGAGTCCTGAAGATACGGTATTGAAGCCCAGTAATATTGTGGTAAAGGCTTTTGATGGTTCTAGAAGAGTAGTGCATGGGGAAATTGATCTTCCAATCAAGGTTGGCTCTCAGGTGTTTACTGCTACATTCTATGTGATGGATATTCGTCCTTCGTACTCATGTCTGCTTGGTCGTCCCTGGATCCATGGGGCAGGTGCGGTGACCTCCACATTACATCAAAAGTTGAGATATCCGGTGAATGGAAAAGTTGTTACTGTCTTTGGAGAGGAAGAATACTTTGTCAGCCATGTAAACACTTTCAAGTATCTGGAAGTAGAAGGTGAATACATTGAAACTCCATGTCAGTCATTTGAAGTGGTTCCCTGGGCTGTTAAGGATTGTGTGACTCCTCCTGCTGTGAAGAAGGTTCCTGTGGTCATCAGAAACCCTCCAACAATGGCAATGGCCTCCCTCAATGATGCAAAAGCTGTGGTGGAAGAAGGTGGTTGTACTATTTGGGGTCAGCTTCCTGATATTCCATACAAGTCTGACAAGTTTGGTTTGGGTTTCACTGCAGAGTCCCAGAAGGCTGTTCGTCGTGCTCGTGCTGTTCGTATCACCAATCAAGGGGTTATCAATGCTGTGGGAGATCAAGATGAAGACTACAACTTGGAGGCATGGATTTTTCCTACCATGGGTGCTGGACTCAATAATTGGAAAGCTGAAGATGTTATCCCTATCTCCTTTAGTCAGGAGTAAATACTATTACTGTGTTATGTTTTTAAATTTATAATTTCTGGAACAATTAAAACTTTCAAGCCATGTGCCTTACCCGGGGCACAATGGTGTGCTTGTTACGGGTTGTCATCTCATTTGCATACTTCATTCAATAAAATCAGTGGACGTTTCGTTTTCGTAAATATTGTGTTCCTTGTCTTTCTTTTTCTTTTATTTTTGCGTTATCAGCTATGTATTCTTACACACACCCACGTCACTAAAATGCAGATCCTCATCCACTCTGGATCCAGTTGATAACAGTTCTACTATTGCCAATTACAATTTCGAGAATCCGATCTATCAAACTGAAGACGGAAACGAGGACGATTGTGAAATACCTGTAGGGCTTGCTAGGTTGTTACAACAAGAAGAGAAAGCTATACAGCCACATGAAGAGCCAGTCGAAGTTGTGAATCTGGGAACTGAAGAAAACAGAAAAGAGGTCCAGATAGGGGCTGATTTAGAGGACAATGTCAAGAGCAGGTTGATTCAGATGCTACGTGACTATGTGGAGATCTTTGCTTGGTCTTATGAAGATATGCCAGGGTTGGATACAGACATTGTGGTTCACCGTTTGCCAGTGAAAGAAGATTGTCGTCCAAAGAAGCAGAAGGTTCGTCGTATGCGTCCTGAAATGTCAGAAAAGATCAAAGCAGAGATAATGAAACAGTTCAATGCAGGGTTCTTGGCCGTAACTTCTTATCCTCAGTGGGTTGCAAATGTGGTACCAGTTCCTAAGAAAGATGGTAAGGTACGTGTGTGTGTAGACTACAGAGATCTGAACAAGGCTAGCCCTAAAGATGACTTTCCACTTCCTCATATTGATATTCTGGTAGACAACACTGCTCAGCATAAGGTATTCTCTTTTATGGATGGTTTCTCTGGTTACAATCAAATCAAGATGGCACCTGAAGATATGGAGAAGACAACATTTGTGACACAGTGGGGCACCTTTTGCTATAAGGTAATGCCATTTGGTTTGAAGAATGCAGGGGCAACATATCAGCGTGCTATGGTGGCTTTGTTTCATGATATGATTCATCATGAGATAGAGGTATATGTGGATGATATGATAGCCAGATCTCAGAATGAAGAGCAACATCTTGATCATCTGCACAAGTTGTTTGAGAGGTTGAAGAAATACAAGTTGAGATTGAACCCAAACAAGTGTACTTTTGGAGTTAGATCTGGAAAACTCTTGGGTTTCATTGTCAGTGGAAAAGGTATTGAAGTGGATCCTGCAAAAGTGAAAGCTATACGAGAGACGCCAGCTCCCCGTACTGAGAAGGAGGTTAGAGGTTTCTTGGGACGATTGAACTACATTGCAAGATTTATTTCCCAATTAACTACCATCTGTGAGCCAATCTTCAAGTTGTTGAAGAAAGATCAGGTGATGGAATGGAATGATGAGTGCCAGACTGCCTTTGATGAAATCAAGAGATATTTGCTAGAACCTCCAATTTTAATGCCACCAGTTGATGGAAGACCCTTGATTATGTATTTAACAGTATTAGACAACTCAATGGGGTGTGTATTGGGGCAACATGACGAGTCTGGTCGAAAAGAGCAGGCAATATACTACCTTAGCAAAAAGTTTACCGACTGTGAAACAAGATACTCACTGCTCGAGAAAACTTGCTGCGCTTTGGCATGGGCCGCTCGCCGACTAAGACAATATATGTTGACCCATACTACCTTGTTGATTTCGAAGATGGATCCAATCAAGTACATATTTGAGAAACCTGCTCTCTCCGGAAGAATTGCAAGATGGCAAATGATCTTGACGGAATATGATATACAGTATACTACTCAGAAGGCCATTAAGGGGAGTGTTGTTGCTGATCATTTGGCTCATCAAGCAGTAGATGATTACCAGTCAATGAGTATCCCTGAAAGGATTATCACTGACAATGGCTCTAATCTGAACAACACTATGATTACTGATCTCTGTACGCAGTTCAAGATTAAGCATCACAACTCTTCTCCGTATCGTCCAAAGATGAATGGGGCAGTTGAAGCTGCTAATAAGAACATTAAGAAGATTGTACAGAAGATGACTGTTACTTACAAGGATTGGCACGAGATGTTACCATTTGCTCTGCATGGTTATCGTACTACAATACGTACTTCAACAGGGGCAACCCCATTCTCCTTAGTCTATGGTATGGAAGCAGTTCTGCCTATTGAAGTTCAGATCCCCTCCTTGAGAATTATGAAGGATGCAGGCTTGGATGAAGATGAGTGGATTCAGACTCGACTTGACCAGATAAATTTGATTGATGAGAAAAGGTTAGCAGCAGTTTGTCATGGCCAGATGTACCAGAAACGGATGATCAAAGCTTTTAACAAGAAGGTTAAGCCAAAGGTATATCAGGCTGGTGACTTGGTAATCAAGCGTATCATATTACCACAGGGTGATCCTAGGGGCAAGTGGACTCCAACATATGAGGGACCATTTGTAGTCAAGACAGTGTTCTCAGGAGGTGCCATGATACTGACTACAATGGATGGTGAAGACTTCCCACAACCTGTAAACGCAGACATAGTTAAAAAAATACTACGCATAAAAAGAGACCCGCTAGGTTGACAGGCCTAGGCAAAAATAAGGGCATCCCGGCAAACCAAAAGGGTTTGGGCAAAAATTAGGGATATATATATATATAAAAAGATGTACACCCGGCAAGTCGAAAACCTGAAAAGGCGGCTTGGGCAAAAAAGGGTATCCCGGTGAATTGAAAACCTGAAAGGGCAATCCAGGCAAAAGTTAGGGATTAAAGCGTATGACTGTGTCTCGTTTGGATCACTCATGAAACTGCAACCAGTTGTACTACTTACTCAAGCTCAAACAGATAAAGCTCAATCCAATCGTTTCCGTCTCAACAGCAAGAAGATGAGATACTTGAGTGGCAATAGTAGAATTGAAACTCAATAGGATTATTTCCCACATAGCTGATTCTTTTTGTAAAACTTCATGACAAAATTCTCTTACTAGGGTTTATGTCTCCTTGTACAAACTTATCCGTGTATGGGTCACTTTTGATATAAATAAATTCCATCTTTTGAATTCAGATTTACTTTTTTAAGCGAAACGTCCATTGGTTGTGTTTGAATGTATGTATGCCTTTGAATATGATTGATGTTTACCAGAAATGCATGTATGCTTTTAATATGATTGATGTTTACCAGAAATGCATGAAAATGCAGTAATAATATTTACTAAGGACGAACGAGGGAAGGATTTCAACGAAGCTTCGCCGGTTCATCTTTACAAGACAGTTACAAACCATCAGTAGGACTAATCCATTTCCACAAAGTCTAATCTCCCCTGGAATTTATATCCATCTCTTTTATCCTCATACGGATATACGGGAAATTACTTTCCAATAAGGGCACGATGAACGAAGACGGGATGTTATACTTATCCTACTATCAAACGAAAACGAAGGTTATCTATACCCTACTATCCCCAACAACGGGAGGTTATCTATACCCTACTATCCCCAACAATGGGAGGTTATCTATACCTTGTTATCCCCAACAACGGGAGGTTATCTATACCTTGTTATCCCCAGCAGACGGAGGGTTTTATATTCTTCAACAACGAATCGGGATTTATTTTCCTTGGCCAGCAGTTGTTATACAAGGATATCCAGACACTTCCATCAGTGTCATAGCATACATACATCATTTACATCATACCATAACATATATGCCTATAGTACATTACCTAAGTGCATCATGTCATACGTGCATACATAAAGCATAAACTAATGTTGTTATACAGAATGCTACCTTGTTTTCAGGTTAATTATCCAACAAACAATCTTATGATCTTTGGGACTGCTTTATTGTAACCTCAGGGTTACTTTATCCTCCTGATGAGCTTCTTATTACTTTGGGACTGCTTTATTGTAACCTCAGGGTTATTTTATCCTCCTGATAGCCTCTCATGACTTCAAGACTGCTTTAGAGCTACTGATTGCTCTATCCTCCTGAAATCATCCTATTACTTCAAGACTGCTTTAGAGCTATTCATTGCTCTATCCTCATGAGGTCATATTACTACTTCAAGACTGCTTTAGAGCTATTCATTGCTCTATCCTCCTGAAGCCATCTAATTATTTCAAGACTGCTTTAGAGTTCTCCATTGCTCTATCCTCCTGAAATTACATTATTATTTCAAGACTGCTTTAGAGCTATCCATTGCTCTGTCCTCCTGAAATCATTACTTCAAGACTGCTTTAGAGCTATTGATTGCTCTATCCTCCTGAAGACATATCACATTATTATTTCAAGACTGCTTTAGAGCTGTTGATTGCTCTATCCTACTGAAGCCATTCTATTACTTCAAGACTGCTTTAGAGCTATTGATTGCTCTATCCTCCTGAAGCCATTATTACTTCAAGACTGCTTTAGAGCTATTGATTGCTCTATCCTCCTGAGGTCAGATTTATCACTTCAAGACTGCTTTAGGGTTATCATTATTGATTGCTCTATCCTCATGAAGACATGCTGTTACATCAGTATTACTCCAGACTCCTGACAGTTCTCATTATACTACTGAAGAACTTTCCCCTAGTGGCATCTTTAAGCCCACTCAATCATGTTCAACCAACCATCAATATCACTCCATGCACTGGTGAGTGCAAATTTTTGGGCTTTTGTGTTCAATCCCCTTCAACCTTCCAGGTTACGACTGGCAAATATACCAATCTAACCCCTCAGGTTTCAGAAAATTGAACAGGGGCAGCTGTTGCACCCCAAAATTTGCCCTCACAATACAAGACTTTGTGTTCCAAGAAGGTTCACAAGGTTCATAAAATTCATAATTAGTCAGAAGAGTTGACAATTCCCTCAGATAATGCACCTCCTAAGCAGTGCATCCAAAACTAGGGTTTTGACTTTAATCAGGCTAAATGGACTTCCAAGACTTCAAGTGAGCTTCATAACATCTTATATGTGTATAAGAACCCCCATGTCAAGTTTCAAGACTTTTCTCAAAAGTTTGCTCAGTCAGATGATCAGATAAGTCAAAAGCAGTCAATGCAGTTAAAAGGTCAAACTGAGGTCAACTGTGGTCAAACCAAAGTCAAACTTCATGATTTTTTTTTTGCCAACATCAAAGAGAGGTTGGGTGAGAAATATTATCATAATAACTGTAATACCCCAAATTTTGCCCTAAGATTTGTCGTCGCATTTCATTGCATTTAATCAATTACTAACAAATTTGTGTAGTCGTTTGACTTTTTGCAGGTAAATATCATATGGCATGCATTTTTTTTCTAAAAAGTAAAAATGGCACAATTGGCAGGAGGACATGTGTAAGGAGTTATGAGTGTGAGAGGTTGAGAGTTCGAATCTCACCTTTGTCACTTTTTTTTGTTTTTTATTATTTTTACTCTAAATTTTTCTATCTTTCATTAAAAAAAAATAACAAAAATAGTTTTTTATTATTATTTAATTATTATTTTCGTATTTTAATTAAATCATTTTTTAAAATATTATTTTTTTCACTTTTTTCTAAATTATTCATAAAAATATCCAAAAAATCATAAAATAAAAAATATTGAAAAAAATTTTGTTCTTTTTATAATATTTTTTATTTTAGGAATCAATAGGATTATTAGTTTTTATTTTAAGTTTATTTTAATTATTTTAAATTATTTAAATTTTATTTTTTCTTAACTAATTATTTAGTTTGGGCTTTAAAATGGGCTTTAGGGACATTATTGACAATTTGGTGTTAACCCTAATTTGTTCCCTATATATACATGTGTTGCCTTGTTGGAAAAGAGGAGAGAATGAAAAAAACCTAAGAGGAGTGAGTGCCGTTTGCCGTTATTTAGTTTTCTTCTTCATCCATTACTATTGTTTCTTTTTCTTCATCGTTTACCGTTATTTCTTTTCCTTCATCTATTACTGTTGTTTCTTTTTCTTCATCTTTTACCGTTATTTCTTTTTCTTCATCTATTACCGTTATTTCTTTTTCTTTATCTATTACTGTTACGTTTATATATATATATATATATATATAATTTTTAAATTGTTAGAGTTTATATATATAAGATTTTTGATCGAATTATGTCGATACGATGTTTGCACATTTGTGTGCATGACGCGTGACATTTGTGTTAGTTCGATCTGGTTGCGATGATCGCATTTTTGTGTGAGCAATAATACTATTGTTTGCTTAATTTCTTTTTCTTTGCGATAAATTTTGTTTCGTCCGATTTAGATCTGGTTGCGATGAGCGCATTTCTGCGTTAGCAACATTGTTGGGTTATTTGGCACATTTAAAATTCATTATTTCTTTATTATTATTATTATTATTATTATTATTATTATTATTATTATTATTATTATTATCATTATTTATTATTATTATCATTATTATCATTATTATTACCATTATTATTATTATTGTTATCATTAATTTATTAAAATTTGTTATAATATAAAAATCTGTTTTTTAAAATAAATAACATTAACATCTTTTCCAAATTAATATGAAAACCTATTATTTTTAAGAAAAACTTTTTTTTAGATAAATTTAAAATAATAACTAAAATCTTTTTTTTAAAATAATAACTAGAACCGTTATTTATTTTATTTTATTATTGTTCAATTCAAATTTCATTATCATATTGTATCTGCTCCTCTCATGTAACCTCGCGAACTTAACAATCGCTCTTTAAATTCTGCCTTTAAATTTCTGCTTGCATGGTTTAAATTATGACATTATCTCTCTGTTTGCATGATTCAATTATCTCACGCGTTTACTATTATTTCTGTCACATTGCACACATCCGAAGGTTAGGTCTAACTGTTTGGCCGCCGCGCCAATAGTCCGTAAAACTTCACACATTCAATTTCAAATCCTCAAAACTACAAACTACAAACCCTAATTTTCACAAATGCCTCGCCGCAGGCAAAATTACAATTTTACCCTTAGCATTAGGTCAAAGAGCCGCCGCGCTCATTTTAGGGTTTCCCGCCGTGGAATCCCTAATTTAACCCTAATTACAACTTAACATTTCAACGTAGAGATTTGGAGTTTCTACACTTCACGTAAGCGTGTCCTTAAGATGCGTTTATTCCCCTTGAGACCTTGACCACAGTCAAGAAGTTTCTAACCTCCCTATTGAGGGGAACTACGATTACTCTGATTCCACTCCCGTAAGGATACGTAGGCACAAGATGCGATGTCTTTCCGAGTAAACTTAGAATTAACCCCCTTTATTATTTATTATTGCTTATTTATATTTTATTTATCTTTGCTATTTAATTATTTTGCTTATTATTTTGTAATTGTTTCCTGGATGTAAAGTTGTTTAATTATTTAATTATTATTATGGTTAGTAATTAGGGAGTGTAACAACATGTATGTAATATTAAAATAAATTTAGATCACTTTTAAATAAAGATAATTAAATTAAACATTTCACACACGTAAGTCGATTTTAATCGCCGTCTCACTTCCTAAGGATATCCCTCAAGTTGCCTATGAATATTGGTTAAGTGGGGTGTATAAAGCAAGTCCCTCAAAAAGAAAATCATCAAAGTCCCTTATGGTTGCCTTTACGAATCGAGTCCCTTTCGAAAAATGATGATAGTCCCTCCAGTTTGCTTATTACACCCCACAATGGCCTTCAAAAATCCAATTGTCCCTCACATATCCCTTAACATCCAAAGTAAGGACTACCTACTCCATTATAGTAGGGATAGTCTTACTAAAGAAAAGAATGAAGAATAAGAAAGACCTTTAAACATTAGGGTAGGTTACTCCTAGGTGCTTGCTCACTTCAAAACTTTTTCACACCTAAACAAATTTCCAACAAAATTTTCAAACAAGTTTTTTTCACATCCATACACGGATTATTATTAAACTATTCTGAAATTTTTTGCTATTCACACACTACACTTTCAAAACAATTCAAAAGTGAGCTTAAGTACCTAAGAGCCCATGGATAACCATGGATGAAAAGGGTGCTAACACCTTCCCTTTTCATAACCTACCCCCCGGACCCAAAATATTCTCTAAGGTCTTTCCTGTTCTTTTATAACCTTTCCTTATGGATAAAATAAAAGTCGGTGGCGACTCTTGCTATCCGCAACATTGTTTAAAGTCAGTTCTCCCACCGTGTTACACTTTCCTTTATAGTTTTCAGATACATGGGCAGCTTTTGAAGACTGGAACTCCTTTCGATAACTTAATGAAGATCCTCATTGCACCTCAAAGTTCTTCCACCTCTGCTGCCCTGCTGTCTATTCTCATTAAGCTTTGTCCACTTTCCATTAGTAGCCTCAGCGTTGGGTTTAAAACTAGTGGGTTTGTTTGTCGGAGGCCTTGTGCGGGGCTCAGATCTCTTTTGAAGATTACTTCGAGGGTCGAATCTGGGCCTTTCCTTATCTTGTCTTAGCCTCCGCGTTCCCTCTAGCTTCTGTGCGGCCTTTTTGTCGAAAATGGCGCTGCATCGAGGACATAGCATCACACTGAATCCTCTCTCTTGGCAACGGTGGAGGAAATCAACAATCAATTCTTCCTGCTCTGGGTACGCTTCCCTAGTGTGTGCCCCTGGTAATTTGATTCGTTATCCCCTACATCTTCATGTTGAGTGATATCTACCATATTAATCTCAACTTCTTCGACGAGATTAAGCTTCCTTAGGCCTAGTTCCACGCCTTTAGTGGCCTGATCAATTCTGACGAAGTTATCAACAGTTTCTTTGGTCACTATTTCCCACCCTAGATTGCTTTTGTTATTTGAACTTATACCTTCATCCCTTTGGTCGTGGTCATCAATTTCCATTTCCACATAGTCCTTTCGTCCGAAGCTCATGGTGACTTTTGCCATCACAACCTCATCTATAAGATCATCAGTAATTTCTGTCATGTCGATTGAAAAATCGCAGCCATCAGTAGCTTCGACCATGTTGGTTGAAAAGTCGCAGCCATCAGTAACTTCGACCATGCTGGCTAAAAAGTCACAGCCATCAGTAACTTCGACCATGTTGGCTTCCACCGGTTCTGTATAATGTGCGTCTGCCATTTGCAAAGGGTCTGTGTCGACCTTCATCTGGCCGCTAGCCTTCTCTCCAAACTTCAGACGTCCTTCCTGAATTGCATTTTGAACAAGGTCCCTGAAAAGAAAACATTGAGATAATTTATGACCCAGAAAATTATGGTATTTACAAAACCCTCTTTTCTTCCTTTGTTCTATGGACGGAATTTTAGTACTAGGTGGCACTATCATTTGTCCGTCTTTGACTAACAAATCGAAGATTTCATCACATTTTGTGATGTCGAAAGTATATGTTTTCTTTGGGAACCTATCGTTCTTTTCGGATTCAATACAACTCTTCCCTTGTGGGGGAGCTAGTACTTTACAAGAGTAAAGTGGTCCTTGTTTGAGTTCAGCAAGATCCACTTCGCCTTCGTCGAAGTACACAGGATCATCGCACAATCCTTCGACATTCTCATTATATTCGACAAAAGCTACCTTCTTATTCTTATTAAACTTAGCCTTTTCGTCTTTGAGTCTTTCTAGTTGCCAAACTCGATCGGCTAGTTGGGCCATGTCCCTTAGATACTGGGTGTCCAACTTCTTCCTAATGGAATAGTCGAGGCCCCCAGCGGCCATTTCGACCAACTCATGTTCAGGGACCTGTGTGAAACATCTGACCTTAAGCAAACGGAATCTATTAAGGTATTCTTCAATTGGCTCAGAAAACTTACGCTTCACACTAGCGAGTTCTTTTAAGCTAATCTTAGTCTGGCCCATATAGAACTGTTCATGGAATAAACGCTCTAACTGGGTCCAATTGCACACCGTATTAGGGGGTAGCATTGTGAACCAAGTGAAGGCATTTTTAGTAAGAGAACTTGGGAAGTATTTTATTCTAAGGCTCTCATCTTTCGCTATCTCTCCATCCTCGATTAGATAACGGGCCACGTGTTCGATAGTGGACTCCTTTGTATCTCCTGAGAATTTAGTAAACTTGGGCACTTTCGTCCTAGAGGGTAACTCCGCCTGAAGGATATAATCTACTATAGGGGAAGTGTAATTTGGCCTGGTGAACCCAATGTTCAAACCATTTCTGGCCATAATTCTCTCGACCACGGCTGCTAGATTATTATCGACGACCACGTTATTTCGTCGAACCTGTTGGACGACATTGTTCGTGTCCTGGTTTTGATTCACGATAACCACTTCTGGGTCTCTTTCTCCCAGAACACAGGCCTGATTTCGTAATGGTTCTTCCCTAAGCGCTTCGACTACGGGAGGACCCATCCTTCCTTGGTTTCCTATATCGGTTTCTACCGTATTTCCCAAGTTTTCTCGTGGGATGTCCGCTATTGGAGCCTGATTTCTGGCTAAGGGGGGTACCCCCATGAATTCAGCCAATCTTGTCAGTTGTAACGCCAATTGTTGATTGGTCTAGGTTGTATTCCAGATTAATAGTTAAAAGATTTCACCCATGGTTTGTGACAAGGTCTGAACCATTTGCAAATTGCTTTCATCCATCTGCTGTCTCAAACAGGAAACTGAGGTGTTGGTCAAGTTGGGGCCTTGCGTCGAATACCCTAAGCTCTGGCTTTGGGAATTTCGACCCATGTTCACACCAGACCCTGACCCTTGTAATGGCGAAGCCATTGCATGATCTGAGAATATGGGGGGCGTACTTTGGAGCCCTTGCATTACAGTGGTGGGCATCCCATATGGGGGATTTCTTGATGAATGTGAAAACCCAAGGGGAGCAAACTGTTTGGAAGTCGAACTTCCCCCTAACAGTATCTGAGGATTCGACGTTGGAAGGCCGATATATTCCAACACTGGTTGACTATAAGGTCTTATCACCGTCGATCCAACCCCAAGTACGGAGGGTATCGGTACTGGCCTCACAGAAAGCACCGTTTGTTCTCCGGTCGACGGTATCGGAAGGGGAACTCCATCGTCTCTTATTCCTTCACTGGAACCGTCTCCTTGATGGTTGGGGTTATCTGGCTGGTTCATATCCGTAGCCATGTTCCTAATGTTTCGTCTTGGTTGTCTTTCTTTGTTTACAACGGTAATTCTACCACTTCTCAGTAACATAAAATGCACTTCTCACGAAAGGACCAACACGACTGCAATTTTCTGTAAACTTATTTTTGCACAAAAAGATTTTTTAGCACTGTCCCACCAGGCGTGCCATTTTGTATCCCTTGAAAATCGGAAAACAACCGCTGATCTTCCAAATCTAACTTTGGTGACTCACAGGATCGATCAGATTGATCTTAAGACATGTGCTAAAAAGGTTTTTCTTTGGAAATCTATCTAAGTTTCGCATTTAGGCAATATTGGGGTAAAAGAATCTAAAGAAACATTTGTTCGACTACAAGACAAGTTAAAAGATAAAGCTTTCAATAAAGAAGAGAAAGAAGTTTGTTTGGAGAGGGAAGATTAGATTAAAGACGAAGAGAAAGGAATTGCATAGAGAAAGAAGAAAGAAAGAAATAAGGAAGAGGGGTGCAAAGAAAAATAAAAGACTTTGTAAAGTTTAAAGCAAGTAAAGTAAATTTTATTAAGATAAAAGATGGTGTGTTTACATCACGTACATTCTATGTAATACTCGCTTTCTCTACGCTCAGATACTTGGAGTAATTCTAAGAGTAATTTGTACAATGGTAAATTACAACACACTATTTCATGTCTAAGACACCCTATTTATAATAGTAAAAAATAACTACTAATAACCTCCAACATCACCACCTTTCGCCACTTGTCACAGTGCATGGATCTACTGCTCATAAGGTGCCATGTGTCCTCTTAGGCATTTGGCAAACGAAATTGTTCCCTCCAAACTTTTGAATTTCAAATCTTCAATAAATCACCAAATAGCAAAACGGTCGAAGCCCTTGTGGTTTCATTCCATCCTAGTGAGTTCTTCGACTCCTTCCTTCAGCTGCCTCACGCCTTTCGACCAACCTTCGCTTTCAACTTGTTTTTGGCACTTTTCCTTAAATCCTTTTATTTTGCTAGGGGCGTCGAATTTAGGAGCTAACACATCGATACTAGCCTCAATATTCTCTAGAACAAGAATTAGCATGTTGACCATATCCAACTGCTACGTCAAGACTATGTCTTCACTCATCTTGAATGAATACAGAGTATGCTTCAGGTATAGACGATTGATCAGGGACTTGATCAAGTTCAACCCTTCGAGTTTGCTCCACACACCTGCTTCCGTCTTCTTCTTCGATACCTGCCGGAGAACCTTATCACCAAGGCTCAATATGATGGCACTACGGGCATAATCTTTTTCTTCTCCTTTAGGGTAACATTCATCTTCTTCAATCCTTTCAATACTTCTAACAAATCCCGTTGTTTCAAAAGAGCTCATATCTTCAAGCACCATAAACCGAAATCATTCACTTCGGGAAAATTTTCAATCTCATACTTCATTGATGACATCTCGATCCATGTTCACCGCACCAGTTTGTTGTAACAAACGATACCAATTAACGATGTAAATCTGTGAGAAAGAGATAGTTTTTTTTTGAATAACCAAGAAACAATTCAGTTTTACGGAGGAGAGAGGGGACAAAAGAAGAATAAGAGGAAGAAGAAGAAATAAAATTAGTTATAACCGTTTTTCTATTCACTTTCTCAATTATGGCTAAAAGATTACAAGTGAATAACAACAACCAATGCTAACTCTAACAAGTGAGAAAACCAGTTTATTTATAGACTATTAGACTATTAGAATATGTATGTTATGATGATAACACTCATACATGACATGCATAGCTACTACGTAACATAATAAATAACTAACTTAGACCTCTACATGCTTGAGAAGACTTTGACTAGAATATTCATAACCTCGACTACTGCATGATTAAACAGACTTCAACTATAACATACACAATCGATATAATAAAATCCCTCTTGTCGAGACTAAAGTTCGACCCAATAGTATAATTTTTCAAAGGCCAGGTATATAAACTCAGCTCTAGCAGTACCAACCTAGTTTGGACCTCTTATCTATCATTGAACCAACTGTTTCCCGTGAAAATTGGAAAACAATCGCTGATCTTCCAAATCTAACTTGTGTGACTTACAGGATCGATCAGATTGATCCTAGGACATGTGCTAAATTTTATTTTAAAGAAAATTCTAAAGACTGAACACTTTGACGGTGTTTATAAAGAAAAGTTAATTCAAGTGCACGGTTCGACAAAAAGTAAGAGCGTTAAATTGAAAGAAAGGGTTAAAGACTTTAATGGAAAAGCTTAAAAGAAACAAGACATAACACTGAAGATGTAAATTGCAGGAAAGTAAAAGATAAACTCTTTTAATACAAGTGAAAGTAAATTTCATTAAAACATAAAATGGTGTTTTACATCACGTACATTCTCCCAAGACTCTTTTCTATACACACAGATACTTTGAGTAAATTTGGAGTGACTTATACAAAGTGAACACAACACACCAAATCATATTGCTAGAACCCCTATTTATAATAATAACACTAACTGCTGTTAACTTCCTTAAGATAGTTAACATCTGACAAGTGTTGCGCTACATGTCTTATTTAGGAGTGGAGAAAAATAACTACTCCCTCCTTTATTTGAATTTCAAATTCCCTTGTATTGGACAACATTCTTGGTCGAAGGAGCTTCTTAGAAAAAAAATTTAAGTCCCAAAAAGTATCCCTCTCTTCTGTAAGTGTCTTCAACTTAAGCTCACTATGAAGATGCAGTCGAAAGCTCCTTTGTACCTTCAAGAATTCAACATTCCAACCAATACTTTTAATTTAATATGGACGTCAAATTTCTGAGCTAACAAATTGCCCCTCAAAAATGTCCTTTTTGACAGTACTGAAGAAAAAAACCAGTTTTTGATAGTGTCCTATTCGACACCATCTTTTGTCTTTATACAGGTGTCAACGTGTAACCCGGTGAACTGACTTTAAACAATGTTGCGGATAGCAAGAGTCGCCACCGACTTTTATTTTATCCATAAGGAAAGGTTATAAAAGAACAGGAAAGACCTTAGAGAATATTTTGGGTCCGGGGGGTAGGTTATGAAAAGGGAAGGTATTAGCATCCTTTTCATCCATGGTTATCCATGGGCTCTTAGGTACTTAAGCTCACTTTTGAATTGTTTTGAAATTGTAGTGTGTGAATAGAAAATTTTCAGAATAGTTAATAAATAATCCATGTAAGGATGTGTTAAGAACTTGTTTGAAAATTTGTTGAAAATTTGTTCAAGTGTGAAACAGTTTTGAAGTGAGCAAGCACCTAGGAGTAACCTACCCTAATGTTTAAAGGTCTTTCTTATTCTTCATTCTTTCCTTTAGTAAGACTATCCCTACTATAATGGAGTAGGTAGTCCTTACTTTGGATGTTAAGGGATATGTGAGGGACAATTTGACTTTGAAGGCCATTGTGGGATGTAATAAGCACATATAAGGGACCATCATCATTTTTCGAAAGGGACTCGATTCGTAAAGACAACCATAAGGGACTTTGATGATTTTTCTATTTGAGGGACTTGCTTTATACACCCCACTTAACCATTATTCGTAGGCAACTTGAGGGATATCCTTAGGAAGTGAGACGGCGATTAAAATCGACTTACGTGTGTGACGTGTTTATTTTAATTATCTTTATTTAAAAGTGATCTAAATTTATTTTAATATTACATACATATTGTTACACTCCCTAATTACTAACCATAATAATAATTAAATAATTAAACAACTTTACATCCAAGAAACAATTACAAAATAATAAGCAAAATAATTAAATAGCAAAGATAAATAAAATATAAATAAGCAATAATAAATAATAAAGGGGGTTAATTCTAAATTTACTCGGCAAGACATCGCATCTTGTGCCTACGTATCCTTACGGGAGTGGAATCAGAGTAATCGTAGTTCCCCTCAATAGGGAGGTTAGAAACTTCTTGACTGTGGTCAAGGTCTCAAGGGGAATAAACGCATCTTAAGGACACGCTTACGTGGAGTGTAGAAACTCCAAATCTCTACGTTGAAATGTTAAGTTGTACTTAGGGTTAAATTAGGGATTCCACGGCGGGAAACCCTAAGAATGAGCGCGGCGGCTCTTTGACCTAATGCTAAGGGTAAAATTGTAATTTTGCCTGCGGCGAGACATTTGTGAAAATTAGGGTTTGTAGTTTGTAGTTTTGAGGATTTGAAATTGAATGTGTGAAGTTTTACGGACTATTGGCGCGGCGGCCAAACAGTTAGACCTAACCTTCGGATGTGTGCAATGTGACAGAAATAATAGTAAACGCGTGAGATAATTGAATCATGCAAACAGAGAGATAATGTCATAATTTAAACCATGCAAGCAGAAATTTAAAGGCAGAATTTAAAGAGCGATTGTTAAGTTCGCGAGGTTACATGAGAGGAGCAGATACAATATGATAATGAAATTTGAATTGAACAATAATAAAATAAAATAAATAACGGTTCTAGTTATTATAAAAAAAAAAAATTTAGTTATTATTTTAAATTTATCTAAAAAAAAGTTTTTCTTAAAAATAATAGGTTTTCATATTAATTTGGAAAAGATGTTAATGTTATTTATTTTAAAAAACAGATTTTTATATTATAACAAGTTTTAATAAATTAATGATAACAATAATAATAATAATGGTAATAATAATGATAATAATGATAATAATAATAAATAATGATAATAATAATAATAATAATAATAATAATAATAATAATAATAATAATAATAATAATAATAATAATAATAATAATAATAATAATAATAATAAAGCAATAATGAATTTTAAATGTGCCAAATAACCCAACAATGTTGCTAACGCAGAAATGCGCTCATCGCAACCAGATCTAAATCGGACGAAACAAAATTTATCGCAAAGAAAAAGAAATTAAGTAAAAAATAGTATTATTGCTCACACAAAAATGCGATCATCGCAATCAGATCGAACTAACACAAATGTCACGCGTCATGCACACAAATGTGCAAACATCGTATCGACATAATTCGATCAAAAATTAATCTTATATATATAAACTCTAACAATTTAAAAATTATATATATATATATAAACGTAACAGTAATAGATAAAGAAAAAGAAATAACGGTAATAGATGAAGAAAAAGAAATAACGGTAAAAGATGAAGAAAAAGAAATAACGGTAAAAGATGAAGAAAAAGAAACAACAGTAATAGATGAAGGAAAAGAAATAACGGTAAACGATGAAGAAAAAGAAACAATAGTAATGGATGAAGAAGAAAACTAAATAACGGCAAACGGCACTCACTCCTCTTAGGTTTTTTTCATTCTCCCCTCTTTTCCAACAAGGCAACACATGTATATATAGGGAACAAATTAGGGTTAACACCAAATTGTCAATAATGTCCCTAAAGCCCATTTTAAAGCCCAAACTAAATAATTAGTTAAGAAAAAATAAAATTTAAATAATTTAAAATAATTAAAATAAACTTAAAATAAAAACTAATAATCCTATTGATTCCTAAAATAAAAAATATTATAAAAAGAACAAAATTTTTTTCAATATTTTTTATTTTATGATTTTTTGGATATTTTTATGAATAATTTAGAAAAAAGTGAAAAAAATAATATTTTAAAAAATGATTTAATTAAAATACGAAAATAATAATTAAATAATAATAAAAAACTATTTTTGTTATTTTTTTAATGAAAGATAGAAAAATTTAGAGTAAAAATAATAAAAAACAAAAAAAGTGACAAAGGTGAGATTCGAACTCTCAACCTCTCACACTCATAACTCCTTACACATGTCCTCCTGCCAATTGTGCCATTTTTACTTTTTAGAAAAAAAATGCATGCCATATGATATTTACCTGCAAAAAGTCAAACGACTACACAAATTTGTTAGTAATTGATTAAATGCAATGAAATGCGACGACAAATCTTAGGGCAAAATTTGGGGTATTACAGTTATTATGATAATATTTCTCACCCAACCTCTCTTTGATGTTGGCAAAAAAAAAATCATGAAGTTTGACTTTGGTTTGACCACAGTTGACCTCAGTTTGACCTTTTAACTGCATTGACTGCTTTTGACTTATCTGATCATCTGACTGAGCAAACTTTTGAGAAAAGTCTTGAAACTTGACATGGGGGTTCTTATACACATATAAGATGTTATGAAGCTCACTTGAAGTCTTGGAAGTCCATTTAGCCTGATTAAAGTCAAAACCCTAGTTTTGGATGCACTGCTTAGGAGGTGCATTGTCTGAGGGAATTGTCAACTCTTCTGACCAATTATGAATTTTGTGAACCTTGTGAACCTTCTTGGAACACAAAGTCTTGTATTGTGAGGGCAAATTTTGGGGTGCAACACAACGTAACTGACCAACCCAAGACTTAAGAAACTGTTCAGTTTCTTTTCAAACACGCCCATGACATCATGGCCAATTATGAAAACAATTTCTTGGAAATCACACAAAATCCCAAACCATCATCACCTCTCCTAGGATCTATGAGATCGTAAGCATAGGTAATAACTGCCACCGCCCCCACTTTCGCTCCTGGGATGCCACGTGTCCCACTACCTTTTAGCCCTTAATGATGATTAGTGACCTTTTATTACTTTCATACGCTTTATAAATAATTTCTTCAGAAACTATCTTTACTTTTCCCACTCCAAAGCAATCACTAAGCATTTTCTTCTCTTTCAAACACTCCCAACTCTTCACCTTGAGTAAATCTATTTTCTCCAAACCCTTAACAATGGCGTCCTCCACCGCTGTTACTCAAGATCAGAAGAAAAACCCAAAGGTCAAGGGACCAAAGAGTGTGTCATTGCTTCCTTCCTTTGCTACATTAAGCAGACCCAAGGTAGTGAAGAACCAACAATTCATTCCTGAACCTCTCAGAGAAGAGAAGAGACACATCTACAAATCTCAGATAATGATTCCCGTGACCTTTTCTCGTAAACCCCTAGCTTTATCTGGCCCTCTATCCACTTTAGGTGTAGATTACGCCACCATTAATGACTTCTTCCCCTCATACTATAAAACTAAACCTTTAGGGAAAAAGGATAAAGCCAGGGTAACCGCTGAACCTCAGGATAGTGTAACCCTGAAGAATATAGATTTAAAATATTTGAATGATGGGTCTAGCTTGTTCAAAGGAACTCCCTACTTCAAAGACTCTGACCTCTATTTGAACTAGTTGACCAAGGTAGAGAAAGTCAAGGCAGAAGCTTGGAAGAAAACTGGGATTTATGACTTGATCATGATGTCGAAGACAGGTCCCGTTTACTGCCCCACTCTGCTAGCCTCTTCTTTGTATTTCTGGGATAGTACCCATTACACGTTTCACCTCCCTTGTGGGATGATGACACCTACCCTTTTCGACTTAGCCGCTATCACAGGGTTGAAACCACATGGATTGATTTATGACCCTGGAGTGGATACTCAGGACACCATAGGGTTTTCCACCACCAAACACATTTACACCCACTTCATCAACCACTATCACAACAAATAAACTGACACGGTCGAAGACCAAGAACATATAACATTTCTGGTTATGTGGCTTTCTCGTTGTGTATTGTGTACCAAATCTCTGCAGGTGGCAAGGAAGTATCTCACTCTAGCCAACCAACTACATCTTAATTGAGGCGTTTGTCTAAGTGAAATGATACTGACCAGCTTGTATGAATCTCTGAGTGAAGATGTTGGTCGAATGAAAGACCAAGAGAGCAATGTGAATCTCTTGTTGTCGGGACCTTTCTGGCTACTCCAACTTTGGCTTAACGCCACATTCGAGACTAGCCAAACAACTTTGATGGCCTACCAACCAAATCTTGTCTCTTGACAATTTAGTCTGGTTTAGACTTTGCCCAAGTGTCTGTATGACAAGAAAGTCCATGTGATCCTTCCTCATACTATTTACAATGGCATAAAGAGTTCGACACACCTTGATCGACACGCCCACAAATCTCTCCTTACCCCTGTTTACTTTGAGCCTTCTCACCTCTACACCCAGGAATTCTACAACTGGTGGTCGAGGCATTACACTATAGAGTTCCTCAACGTTTCTAGCTTTACTCGTTTGATTGACCAAGCTTTTGTTGATGTGAAGGAGAAAATCAAGAAAGGTATATCCACTCACATCAAAGAGATTCAAGTCTTCCAGAAATACTTTGAAACTATTTATCGACCAGATAATGTTAGTCGAACCATCCGCGAAGCCGCAACGCTGAAAGAATTTTTTTAAAAGTAAATGGAGAATTTTAAACTCCCTTCATACGTTCCTTCTGAGAAATGCTATGAAGTGGCTTTCGCCCTATTTCCTCTAAAGACTCCTCGAATGTCATCTGCTGATTTTGGAGTGGTCGTTGCCCTTCCATTTTTAGATTGGTGCATCTGTAAGGATTCTATAAAGATCTTACGTCAACAGTCAAAACCCAAGGCTCAGCGGGTGGTTCCGACTAAGCATGCACTCGACAGTTTCAAAGGGAACCTTCATGTCGGTATCGAAGATGTTCGCATTGAATCTGAAATGCTTGAAGGTCGTCGTCCTTCGATTTTATGTTCTTTTATCTGAACTTTATCATTACTAACTTGTGGCAACTTTGTTTGTTTTACAGCTGCTCCCAAGAAAAGCACACCTCAACAACTGGTTGAGACAAAGGCTAAAGGAAAAAAGGTACTTCACATGCCTCTTCTTTTCATTGATTAGCCTTGATCTCCTCTAATGCTTCTTGTTAACTCAGGCTTCCTACAAACTACCTCCAACACCTTCGAGGAAGTTGAAAAGGGCCACTGCCCAAATTATTATTGACTCAGAGGATGATGACGAATCTCCTCCTAAAGACTTAAAGCTGAAGAAGAGAAAGAGAGCCAGCCAAGGGACAGATGCTACTGGTAGCCAATCTGACCCCATAACGGCTAAGGTCTCCAAAAAGACCACACCCACTAGTGGTGCTGCGGAGACCTCTACTAAGGTGTCTCTAAACCAGCCACAGGTTTTGCCGAAAGTGATAATTCTAGCCCTGCTGCTGAGGGTGTCAAGGTAAATCATCACTTCAATTTCTTGAAATGCCCATTTACTTGTACCTTGTTTCCTTTTGCCATAATTCGCTTTCCTTTCGATTCAGGCTGATGCAGGTGGCTCAAAGCCAATAATGGATAATCCTCCTTCTCCAGCCACCATCATGAATAGCCAAGGTGAGCCCACATACCATCCCACGTCTGATTTGGGCTCTGGAATGAGTTCACTTGGGGAAATTAATAATATGGCTTTGAAACAGCTCCCCATTCTCCTACAAAGACTGCCACTCAACAGTCTCAAACAGATGGTTCTGACCATGAGGAAGATGATGATTAGCAGAACTTTGAAACACAAGACCCAAGAGACGTTCATATGGAGGAAAACACAACTTTGGCTGATGAAGACAATTCCCTAGTGGATGATACTTTTGGTAACAAAAATGTTGATCCATAAGGGAGTGAGGGGATGAAGGAAGATGATGAAACTATGCATTAGTCTGAACTCGATGGCCATAGTGATGAAAATGCTGGTGACGAAATTGGTGAAGACAAAGAAGAGGAGGGCCAAAGTGAAGAGGAGAAAACTGGGAAAGGACCTGACAATGAGCCGACCTAAGTCGAGACCATTGCTACTTCAGCCACTGCTGCTGCTACTGAAGGCAAGACAACATTCATTCTGTATGGAGCAGGCCTTTTTGAAAAGGAACTCGACGCCTTAAAAGTCAACAACCCTCGAAAATACATCAAGATCCTTCTTGGCAATCGAGGAAGTTCCTCTGGAAAAACTCTCAGTGCTTCAACCTCTGAAGACCAACCTTCGAGGAAGCCTGAGGGAAACATACTTCTGAAGATCAAAGAAAAAATCTTTAAGGGTGACCTTTTCACACTTTTGCATATGGATCACGTTACCCACATCTCTTTGAAGAATCTTCTCCAACAAGTAGACACCCATGTTGTTTCCTCTGAATCTGCCACCACTATTCTAGAGCTTGGCACTATGATTGACCAAGTTTATGGTGATCTCAACCGCCTGCCTCAGATTGAACAAGCCATTTCGACCAAATTTGGTAGTGAGGCTGCCGCTTGGGCTTCTGCCACTAAATCTGAGAATAGGGTAGCAGAATTGGAGGAAACCAAAGAAAAGAACAAGCAGGAGATTGCCTCTAATGAATAAAATATTGCTTCCTGGGAGCGAAAGATCAAGAAGCTTCGAGCCAAGATCTCAAAGGTCATGAAATGCAACGCTGAGTTGTCTGCTTTTGATGATTCTGATCTCTCGAAAGAGCTTGACAATGCCATAACTTTTGCTGAGGAAGCTCGACAACTGGAGAGAGAAGTTGCACGCCTGAGGTCTGACAAAACCTTATGTGAAAGGCGCCTCGAACTCCAGAAGTTGAAATATTTGAAGATGAAAGAGTGTCTCCCATTTTAGCTTGCTACTTTCTTTTTAATGTTTACTTTTGAATGCCATGTGCCATAGTCTTTCAGACTTTATTATGTAATGATTTTAAGCCATTTTGGCATTTATGAATACCAATTTTGGCTCTGCCTTTTATGTTGAATTATTCTTTAGAGATTTTAATTTCTTGAAGCGTTGGTTTATATTTTTTCAAATACTTGCCATTTGCTTTCAAGATTCTTTTATTCTCGTTTAGTTCTTCGACTTCATGGGCTCCATTAGAAAATACTTGCGTAATTTGAAATGGGTCTTCCCATTTTGGGGACCATTTGCCCAAGGCTCTGGCCATTCGATCCATAGGAAGAATTACCCTCCAAACCAAGTCTCCAGGCAAAAAGGTCTTAACCTTAACCTTTTTATTGTAAGACTTCTCTACTCTTCTCTTTTGTATCCTTAAAAGTTCTAGAGCTTTAAGTCTTTCTTCCTCCAAATCCACCAACCCATCCAACATCATATTCCAATAAGACTCAGGAGGAATTTCATGATGTCTCTGAATCCTGGTCGGCTGCAGGTAGATCTCAACGGGTAACACTGCATCGTGACCAAAAGTAAATTGAAATGGAGTAGTGTTAGTTGCTTCTTTGGGATAGGTTCGACATGCCCAGAGGATCTGGTCCAATGTCTTATGCCAATTTATAGGTGTTGCACCCTAAAATTTGACCAACCGGTTCTCCTATCTGACTCATGGTTTAATTTCATATTCGCAAATCAGACGCATGATATTTGTGCACAAACGGAGGATATCAGAGTTTACAGCTTGATTTTCATCTATCAGATACGGCAGATCCAGTCCAGATCACCAGGGTTTCATTTTCAGGAAATTGTGCGCCCCCTCAGTGATTTTTAGCTTGCACAGTAATTTTGGGGATATTCTGATGTCCGGGGTTCTCTGTTCAGTTCGATCTGGTCTCGTGCGCTCTTTTATGGGGGTCATTTGCATTCATCTGCATTTTTAGGGTTTAATAGACTTTTGTGAATTTTAGACAGGCTTTATAGAATTTTTCTGGAATTTAAATAGGGTTTTTGAATATTTTAATAGCTTAATCCTCTTTTTAGAATTTTATAGAATATTTTAAATAGATTTTAATCATTTGTAGAATTTTTAATAGAATTTAAATAGCTTTTATCATTTTTAGAATATTAGTGAATTTTTCTTAGCATATTAAATAGAATGATAAATTAGGATTAGTAGAGTTTTAATTGTTTTTAGATAATATAGAAAATAATATAGTTTTGCTTTTATTAATAATAGACTTACTAGTATTAAATAATGGTAGAAGTTTAATAGAATTAGTAGAAATATAGAGTTTAATTAGGTTAATTGACTTTTTAGAGTTTAATTAGGTTAATTGACTTTTTAGAGTTTAATTAGGTTAATTGATTTTTTTAGATTTAATTAGGTTGATATAGAATTAATTAGGATTTAAATCTTTTTGTTTAGGATTTAATTGAATTTGTTAGATTTTATTAGGATTAATCATTGGTTAATTAGATGCTAATTGATATTAATTAGGTATAATTAGGCTTAATTGTGTTTTATTATTATTCTTCAGTTTTTTTTTACAGATTTTTTTGGTCATTTTCGTGGGCCAGAGTCCAGTTTTTGAGGCCCAATTCTCAGTCATTGTTGCAATTCAGAAGCCCAGCAAAGGTCCAAGTTTTCCAGCGAATGTCCAGACTCTTCAGCAAGCTTCTAGAAAGTTCTAGCACTTTCAGTGGCATAAATAGTGGCGCCACGTGTTAACTGCAGAAGGCCCCACGTTCCATCATTGCATGCGTGCCAGAAGAGCCCACGCGTAATCAGTGTGCTTCTGCCACGCCACCCTCTGACTCTCTCTCCCCTAGGACACGCGTATCCCATGCAACCACCTCCCTGAGCCACTTGTCACCCCACCGCCAACGCCTGAGCTTCACCAGGAAACCCACCGGCGGCCATGCATCAGCCGTAACTTCCCACCGCCGGTCACCATCAACTACCTCCGGCCACCGTCTTTCTCGCCGGAATCTGCAAACATCCAGAAATCCTCCTTTCTTCTTCTTTCTCCCCAGATCTCCTCCGTCCACCGTCTCCACCTCGCCGGAGACATCAAGTTTCGCCGGAAACCTCAAGTAAACTCCCAGAAACCATCCATCCTCGTCGCACCTCAAGAATCACTTCTCCAGAAATCGCTCATACCTTCATCAGAAACTTTCCAGAACACGATCTTCATCGTTATTCACTTTTCCAGAACGCCATCTCCAGAATCATCATCTTCATCTGTTCTTACGCTTTTTCACAGATCTCCAAGAACTCGTTGAGTTCTTCGTTGCTTGTCCAGAAACATTCGAGCGATCTCCAGCGACGCCTTCAACTAAGATCTTAAATCATCCTTCGACGACCTTCAACGTGCCCAGTTCATCTTCAAGTATCTTCCGGTTGAGAAATCTTCAAGAATCTACGAGGTTTTCTCCAGAAATCTTCAAGATCTCCGCGAACTCCTTCAACATTCTTCAGTTCCAGGATCTTCGTCGTCTTCTCCATTTCTCCAGGTTTGTTCATCCTCCTTTCGATTTGTTTACTCGTGCGTGGTTAGGGTTTAGTTGAATCGTTGTTGATATGATTCTAGCATGAACTGTTGAAGCCTGATTTCGATCTGGGAGTGTTAGATGAAGGTTGATTTCATGTGTGATAGTGGATTAAAGTTAGTTTTCGTTCAGGATGTGTGAGGGTTTGAGATTGTTTTGAGAGTCTTCGAGAGTTGCAGAGGAGGAAGATGGCGAAAACGGCTAGGGTTTGGGGGTTAGATTGATGAACAGTGTTAGGGATCTTGAGGGAGAAGAGTAGTTTTGTTCAGCAGATAATTGGATCGGGGTATTGGGCTAAGCCCAAACGCGTTTTCTGAACGCTGCCCCCAGTTTACTCAATTTCCCCCCCCTGGCGTGTGAGATCAGAATGGTGGGATATGGGCCTTAGGCCCCAATTGCTAATAGCACCCCCCTGGGCGTAAGCCCAATGAGAATCAATTGGAAAACTTGCTAGTGCTGCACCCCCATATGTTTTTTTCTGATTGTTTGGTTTCTAAACCTGGGCCCTGCGCCCAAATGCTAGTTGCACCCCCACCTTCAGGGCCCAATGTAGAATAAACTGAAATTCTTTGCTGTTTAAACCCCCCTCCAGTTTTATTTCAATTTTATTTCTTTCAATTTCTTTTATTCTCCTTGCATGTTATAAAATTCATAATAAAAATGTAAATAATTGTTTTTTTAATAATTCTTTTTTATACCATTTCATCATAAATGTTTAGAAAATTAAATAAAAATAAAAATGCCCTTTTATTTTTTGTGTGCTATTTTTTGTATATTTTCCATTTTAATTGATTTTTTTTAATATTTTCAATGCATGCATATCATTAGAAAATTCATAAAAAATAGTAGATTTAGTCAAATAATCCCGTTCTTTTTTCTGTAGACTCGTAATTCAGTGTAGAATTTTATAATGCAGAAACATTAGCTTAATCATGCATTTTCATTTTAATTGCATTTTTTCCTTGTTATTGATGTTGAATAAATTGGTGTATGGATATGCCTGTGTTGCTGATTTTAGTTCTTTCATCTGGTATTGAATTTTGTTCTGGTTTTTCAGTATGTTACCCTAGAGCCATGTAGGTTTCCCATAGATTTTTTATCAGATTTTTGTAGGATGTTCTGATGTGATTTGTCTGAGCCTGAAGATAGGGGAAGTCTTGATGACTTCTGACTTTGAGGTTCAATTGTGGTTGAACTTCAGAGATAGTCTCTTGTGGTTTGTTGGCCTGTGGGTTCTTCTTGAAGGTGGGAGCTGATTGAGGTCCTGCTGGAGCTTGCAAGGATGCAGTGGATTGAGGCTTAGTCCAGGAGCTTGTTGTCTGTTTGTGAGGTTTGAGATCCTGAAGTTTGAAGGGAGTTTATGATACTTTCCTGAGGAAAGCACTATGAATGACTTTCATTCTTTTCTTCTCACCTCTTTCGTAAGTATCCAATGATGTCGGAGCCGACTTGTGAGTTTAATTTCTCCTGAGGAGGAATATAAACTAATCACCTGTTGTTGAGCCACATGGGATACGATTCCTAAGTGGAAGTCCCCTAGTACTTTCCTGAGGAAGGTCCTATGGGTCTATTCGCTTAGTTCCATTAGTTTATCTAGGATTTCTCAAGTATCCAGTGATGTTGGAGCCAACTTGTGAGTTTAATTTCTCCTGAGGAGAAATGTAAACTGATCACAGTTGTTGAGCCACGTAGGATACGATTCCTAAGTGTCAGCCTCCTGGTACTTTCCTGAGGAAGGTCCTATGAGCCTGCTCACTTAGTTCCCTTAGTGCATATAGGTTTTTCTCAAGTATCCAGTGACGCCGGAGCTTTCATGTGAGTTTAATTTCTCCTGAGGAGGAATATAAACTGATCACAGTTGTCGAGCCGCATAGGATATAACTCCTGAGTAGTAACCTCCTGGTACTTTCCTGAGGAAAGCATTATGGGCTTGTCTGCTTAGCTCCCTTTTCTCTGGTAAGCTTGTTCTGAAGCTTGGAGACTGGGATTGATTCCTCTTGCTTAGGTTTTGATTAGGTGTTTGCTTAGATATTTGCTTAAGGTAGAGTTTTGCTTAGAGATAGGTTAGGAGCTTGTTTCAGGTTTGTTAGAGGCCCTGCTCAGGGTTAGTCTCTTTGTGTTGTTTGACTTGTGTGATGTTATGTTGCATTAGACTTAGGTGTTCATCTAGATAGTTCTGAGTAGGTGCATCTTAGAAGTAGACTTTGTGTGCATGAGAAGTTGAGGTGGTCCTCCTTCTGCTTGTTTGTTATTGAGTGGCTTTGCTTGTAGGTATTTGGTAGAGCTGAGCTCCTTTGCCTTTGTGGGTTGCGGCCTCTGTGCCTTGTTTGATTAGTTGTTGCATTCATGCATATTTTCAGTATTCCTTTACTTTGCAGTCTCTTGTTTGTAGTTTAGTCCTGTTGCCATGATCCCTTAGGAGCTCTGACTTCTCCGCTGCGGAGTTGTTATGATAGACATTAGGATAGTCAGCCAGGTGTGATAGCAGTAGGTAGATTCCCCTGTTTCTCAGCTATAGTTCTAGGGTTTCCCTTTCCTTCCAGTAGGAGCTTTTGAGTAGCTTGATCCGTAGTTAGCTGAACTACAGCTGCTCTGATTCTTCGTTCCAGACGAAGATATGTAGGCATAGGATGCGATATCCTAGCGAGCACATTAACGACTAACCTTTGTTCTCTCGCGGCTGTGCGATCGAGACTTCCCCGCTAACGACTAATTGTTTCCCTTTCTCTTGCCCGAGTGCATATGAGACCCGATCGTTTGTAGGTTCCCGAGCCTTAGAGACCAGTTTGTTTTCTCACTGCTGTGTGAGAGCCCCTGTTTACCCGTAGTTAGCCGAACTACGTTTGCTCTGATCTTTCGTCCCAGATGAAAGTACGTAGGCACAGGACGCGATGTCCTGGCGAGCAACCTTTCCCCCGTTTAGACGTAGGCAGTCGAACTACGTTGACTCTGACTTTCCCATTGCACGAGGGAATACGTAGGCCCAGAACACCGTATGTTCTGTCGAGTCCTGTCCTTTTCTTTTCTTTTCAGACCAGCCATTAGCGTAGATAGATAATACACCCTTTTACCTATAAACACCAAGCGTGGATCCCATCGAGTACGATGGACGTGAGGGGTGCTAATACCTTCCCCTTGCGTAACCGACTCCCGAATCCAGGTTTTGGTTGCGATGACCATACCTTTTTCCCGTCTTTGCGAGGTTTACTTCGAGCGTTTCCTTTCCCGTTCTGAGGGATAAATAACGCACGGTGGCGACTCTCCTGTCAAGCCGGCGCCGATTTTCGCAGTAGCGACAGCTGGCGACTCTGCTGGGGATTTATAGCATCTAGGGACTTTTCCCATCCCTTATGCTGGGACCGTTTCCCATCCCCTACGCGAGTCAATCCTAGCGCTTGGGTGTTTATTTGTTGGGTGTTGTGCATATTGTGATTTACTTTTCTGCACTTTACTTTTCTGTACCTTTACCTTTCCGCATTTATTTTCCAGCATTATATTATCATGATTATTGCTGTGGGCAGAGGGAGGTTACTGTGAGTGAAAAGCTGGACCTGGGCTTGAGTACACACCTAGATATAGTTGCGGAGAAGTAGTAGACGAACCTGTCTGCTGAGCAGGCACAGTTCCCTACGAAAATCTGCGCTCAGACGAGATTCTTGCAGAGGTGCTCCTTTCCGGTCCTGAGGATCTGAGGGGAGTCCAGACGTGAGGGTTGTCGACTCTGGGGACCGATCATTTGGAAGTCAGCTAAGTGAGGCCTCTTCATGACTTGATGATGCCACTCCTTCTGGGAATCGTATCGTCATTCATGAAAGTCTGTGACGCTGATGACCGCATAGGATGCCGTACCTTTGTCCGTGGATTAGGTCTATCCTACCTGTGAGAGGGACTGGGTTATTGCAGGAAAACTGGCCGTCAGAAACCATGATTCAGTACCTTTATCAGATGGTGTTCTTGATTCATCTCCAGGTGTGTTGTCTGGGTCAGATGGGTTTCTTATCTGAGGTTGAGGTTATTATCAGATGGTATTCTCGTCAGATACAGAGGTTCAGATGGTTTTCTTACCAGGGGATTGATATTTTGAGTATCAGATGATAGTTAGTGGCATGAGATTCTGGTGACCGTGTTGGTTTTCTGTTCATGATCACAGAGATATTCCTCTTCAGGCTACAGCATAGCCCCTATGTTCGCAGATTGCATTATTTATCATATTGCATCATTGCATTACCATCTGCATTCAACTAACGTGTGTGTATTGCAGGTACATATTTTCCCTTCCAGTTCTGGTGTTTGTTCCTAGCAAGACATGGAAAACCTGAAGAGAGTATTGCCCTACAAGTTTCCGTCGCCGAATATCAGTCTATTGTTAGAGTTGATTGCTATTGCTAAGAAGAGGGGAATGGGTGACTTCAGAAAGAGATATGGGAGGATTCTGACCTACGTTTATCAGCCATCTGCCTACGAGACCAGCGACATCTATACTCTGTTACAGTTTTACGACGCGGAGCTCAGGTGTTTTGTATTTCCCGACTTTGTTTTGGCTCCTACCCTGGAGGAGTACTCTGCACTTCTGGATATACCGATCTGTGAGCAGATGCCTTTTTATCGTACGGACGCTGAGCCTAAGCTGGCTGAGCTTTCTACCATCCTGTGCTTGAAAAAGTCTGAGCTGTCTGGGAAGATGATCAAAAGAGGAGACGTATGGGGATTTCCGTTGGATGTCTTAGTGGAGAAGGCTCGAGAATATGCCCAGAAGGGTAGCTGGGATGTTTTTGACGTTATCCTTGCTGTATGTGTTTATGGCATCGTGCTGTTCCCGAACATTCCTGATTTTGTTGATTCTGATGCCTTCTATATTTTGGCTGCGAAGAACCCAGTTCCTACTTTGCTGGGAGATATCCACCATTCAACTCACTACCAGAATGAAAAGCGACGAGGAAGGAATGTGTCTTGCTGTGTACCTCTCCTATGCAGGTGGTTCACCAGTCATATGCCTAAGTCAGGCCCGTTTGTCACATCTATCAATTCTCTAGGATGGCCCGAGCGCTTAATGGGATTGACTGCTGAGAACGTGGTATGGGTCATTAAAGAAGTATTTGGAGCTGAAGTCATACTCAAAGGCGAAGGATTCCCGAATGTTCCGTTAATAGGAAGGAAAGGTTGTGTCAACTATAACCCTTCCTTATTGATCAAGCAATTTGGGTATATACCTCAAGGAGCGCCAAAGCCCGAGGAGATACAGGAATCTCTGTATCTCACAGGGGCAATAGGGAAAGAAATGCTGACCAAACTTGAGAAAGCCTGGAAAAACTTGCACAAGAGAGGGAAGCTTTCAGGTAGCAGAGGGGATACTCGAGTTCCTAGCCCATATGTAGAATGGATTCGTGAGCGAGCTGTGAAGTTCCTTATGCCGTATCCAGCGGTTCAGCCATTGCATCCTCCTCCGGTAGAGGAGCCTACCACTGTGGACATGCAGGACTACAAGCAGCTGATGGCGGAGAAAGAAGAGCTAGCAAGGGCTAAAGAGGCTTTAGAGCAGGAGAATGCTCAGCTTCGGCATGAAAAGATTGAAACAGGATATGTTTCTAAGCAGCAGGCTGAAACTCTGAAACATCTAAAGACTACGCTATTGGAATTGACTGAAACCAGGAAGCGTCTGGAGTTAGATGTAGACTCAGTTAGTAGTGTGTTGGCCACCAAGAAGCAAGAGCTGGAAAGGGCCTACACAAAGCTAGCCAAGTTCAGAGAACACTGGGATCTCACTATGACCAAGCGCAAGGAGCGAGAAGGAGAGCTGAAGACACAGATTGCTCAGTTGGAAGAACAGGTCAAAGTGAAGAACGAAGAGCTTGAAGAAGAAGCCTGTCGCCGATACGAGGCCGAGCGCAAGTTGACAGATGCCATGAAGAATTTGGAAGATTTTCAGCATAGAGCAGATGCCAAGAGACCCAAACCTGGGGGCGGTGCCAGTGATAAGGCTTGGGAAGACTTTGTTAGAGACATCCAGGGGACGGTCAGGAAGAGGGATCGACTGATAGAAGGTTTGATTTATCAACCAGATCATGCAGAGACAAAGAAGATGGTCGAGGACTTCCGCAACCGTACCCGTACTTGATTTCTCTCTTGTATTCTGTATGTTGAGATCACCACCAGGCATGTTGGCTGGGATCCTCTTTGTCATATCAGCTGTATGGAGCATAGTTATGTAACTTCTTGACAAGACTGTTATTCTAATCAATATATGAGGGTTTTTTTCCAAATATCGTCTTTATGGTTTATCTCGTCTTGCTACCACTGACACTGGAATTGGAGGGAAAATATCTCCAATGCACACATGCACGTTAGCATTTTTGTATTTCTGTTTGCATAAATCATACTGCATAGCATTTCTCTAGCAGGTCATAGCACTTATCCAGCCTTTGTTTTCACCAGAAAGTGATTCTCGGGGAATTGTTTGAGGCAAGAGTGGAGACGACCAAGGGGCTGAAGCAGAGTTAAGCAGAATCGGGCAGTGTAGTCCGTTACAGGTAATTGGCAGCTATGGCTGAAGGCAATTTCCAGGCTCCTAACACTTTGACAAGGTTTACTATGGCGTCCAACCATCAGTATGATTCTATGGAAGGCTTCCCGCAAGCAAACAATCTTACTGCAGCCCAAGTTGTGCAGCCTGCTGTTGAGAACAGAGATCGGCATGAGCAGTTTCTTGCCCGAAATGAACGTTATCCTCCCGTTAACAATCAATGTGTTGCTTTCCCTGTGATGAATTACCGAAGAGATATTCCAGTGACCGGTTTAGTAGATCCAAGAGCTCTTGACGATGGTAGAAGAGTCCGAGTGTTGGAAGAGCAAATGAAAGCCTTGGAAGCGAAAGATGCCGTTAACCTGGATGCTGTAGCCATGTGCTTGGTCCCTGACCTCGTGTTGCCGTACAAGTTCAAAGTGCCGGAATTTGAAAAATACACAGGAGATAGCTGTCCGAAGTTGCATTTGATGATGTTCTGTCGAAGGATGACTTCGTTTGTGCGAAATGACAAATTGATGATCCATTGCTTCCAGTATAGCCTGACTGGGGCATCCTTAAGGTGGTATGTGCAATTGGAGAGTAATCAGATTCGATCTTGGTAGGATTTAGCCAGAGCTTTCATGAAGCAATACGATTACAACTTGGATTTGACTCCTAGTCTCGTAGATCTGCAAGAATTGTCTCAAGCGGAGAATGAATCATTCAGAGCGTATTTGCGAAGATGGAAGGAATTGGCTGCTAGTGTTCGACCACCGCTTCCGGAAAGAGAACTAGTTGACATCTTCTTGGGTACCCTGAAAGGCCATTATTTTGACAAATTGTTCAGCTGCACAAACTTTGTGGGCATGATGAGGCTGGGAGAGATTGTTGAGCGAGGACTCAGGAGTGGAAAGTTTCGAGGTGTTCCTTACGTCCCAGTTAATAAGATTGAGTCAGTTGTCAGTTCTCAAGAAGAGTGGGAAGGAGATGACGCCACCTCAGAATCTCTAGCATCTCAGGATCAGTCTTCAGATACTTCAAGTCAACGATCATCCTATCGCCGATCGCGTCAGCATGCTCCACGAAGACCAAGGAAACCTGAAAGGCAGTTTACTCAGCTACCAGTGTCGTACAGTCAGTTGTTGCCAGATCTGGTCAAAAGTGGATTGATAGTGCCGAAAGAGACTAAGCCGGTGATTCCACCGTATCCTCCAGGTTTTGATGCCAGCGCCCGCTGTGAGTACCATGTTGGGGCACAGGGGCATTCAACAAATGATTGTAAAGTGCTTAGAAGTCAGATTCAGGATCTGTTAGACTCTAGCCGTATTTGCATCATTTCTCAGGGTTTTGTTCAGATTAATGATTTTCCATCCTCCAGTTGTGCGGGTTCGTCAGTTAATGTCATGGAAGACTCCACAGGAAGTGTGTGCTCTGAAGATTGTCAATCGGAGAGTTCAGTTGAATATGGGAGAAATTTCTAGAGGTTTTTGCGCCAGATGTCGCATCTGTTTTCTCTACTTAATCCGTTTAGCTTTTGTGCACTAGTATCTGCCGACCACCACCAGGATTGTTGGCTGGGGTCGTTATATTCATACTCGTTTGTGCTCACCTGCTGATTTTGTTGGTTGTACATGTATGGGAGATGTTTGTCTGTGTGCTTATGGCTTGAGTTTCTCTTTATCTCGTTGTGAATATGTGTTTGCTTGCTACGCTGCATTATCATTTAACAGGTATATCAGAACCGTGGGTCTTATTTCCTCATCATCCAGTTTATTGCAGGAATTCCTCCAGAGATATGGAACAGAATCAGTTTGAATTGATCGAAGTCCAAAGCCAGCTGGGGCAGATGATGAGAGACATGCAAGAGATGCGTCTGGAGCAGAAGATTCTCAAAGAGGAGAACAGTCAGCTGAAGACCCAAATGAGCTTGATCATGGAGGTAGTCAAGAATGTGCTTAGGAAAGAAGACGATCAGCTATTTGAAGCCGCAATGAAGAAGCTCGCGCCACCTGTGCATGTGGAACCTGAGCAGCAGCAACAGAGGATACATCCGGCTCAGCGGAAGATCCAGGAAGGAAAGCCAAGGAGAATATTTGAGGCACCACCTATGACATATGCTGAGCTCTTGCAGACCTTACTGAGGTTTAATCTGGTTGAGAAGAGAACGTTGGCACCACCAACGAGAGTGTTTCCTCAGGGATACGATGCCAGCAAGCAATGTGAATTTCATTCCGGGGCATTCGGACATGACATCGAGGGTTGTCATGCTTTCAAGCACAATGTTCAAGACCTGATTGACTCGCACGATATTGAATTCACGTCGGGCGGCGTAGCTGTGCATATTGCTCCTGTCTCAGTCGATGCTAAGATGACAGACGTTTCTAAAGCTGCAGTGGGTCAGAAGCGTATCCTGGACTCCATGGTGTCAGAATCTCCAGGCCCACAACTGTTGCCTATTCCTGGGGCAGATCTGAGAAAGAAAATGGTTAAGCATAAGGAGAGCGTTGATCAATACATTGAAGGTCAAGAAACCAATGTTGCATTTGATACAAAGGGTGTTCAAAGGTCAACCCGATACCAGCAGCAGCAGCCTCAGCAGGGGGCACAGCAGGCTCAACGAAGATTCCAGGGTAGCAAACCGAGAAGAGTGTTCGAGAAGCCTCCCTCAACATATGCCGAGTTGTTGCAGACATTGTTGGGATTGAATCTGGTAGAGAAAAGAACTCTGGCGCCAATAACGGGAACTCCCCCGTTTGGTTATGATGCAAGCAAGCACTGTGAGTTTCATTCTGGAGCCCCGGGTCACGATATAGAAGGTTGCCATGCTTTTAAGCACAAAGTGCAGGATCTGCTTGATAGTGCAGCAATCAGCTTCGGGCCAAGAGGTTAAGTCGTTGAAAGCAGATCAAGGCAGCATCAAATTGCCTCTAATAAGGATAGCTGGTTCAGCAGCAGGGCAGATGTGAAAGCCCGGTTCTCAGAAGCTAGCATATTTTCTTTGTTTTAGCTTGTCATTTCTTTACATTTGTAGTTGCTTTCCGGTTTGAATTTGTAAGCTTGTTTGTAAAACTTGTTGTTTTCATTCAAATTGATGATAATGAAATAAATATGCGTGTTTTGATTAAATCCATTCGTGTTCACTAACTGTTTTTTACAAATGTCCAACACTTGGTTAAGAAGAATTTGGGGAGGATGACGAAAATGACCGACATGCAAATTCCGATTGTATGCTTTTGAAATAAACCTGTTGATGATGTACAGGCATTGTTTCAAATCCCTAAACACCGGAGATATAAGGAAGATAATCCCTTGTCAACCCCTTTGAGCCTTGTAGTAGGAGTTCTTTCTGTGAACGAAAAAACCTCAATTTTAACCGGGGGCAGGGTAGGTGTTAGCTAATTTGACCGAGCGTCCAAATTGCAAAAGGAGTGTCCGTTCGAGGATCAATCGCGCCCCTAGAGGTCGTGCCTAAAAGACCACAATGGTTCAATCAAGAGTGGGACAGCCACATCATTCCCAAAGAGCCAGGCAACCAGTGTCACACGACTTGTTCGAAAGAAAAAAATGAAAAAGAAATCAAAAGCCCGCTAAGTCAAGAAAACTTCAAAACAAATGACTTAGGCAAAAATGAGGGCATCCCGCTGGACTTAAAAAAAAAAAAAAATCAAAAGAAACTCAAAAGGAGTCAGTCCAGGCAAAAGTTAGGGATATGAAAAGAAAAAGATGAAAAGGATCAAAAGAAAAAGCTTCGATGGAAATACGAGTCGTGTGATCTCAAGTGTCAAAGACGAAAAGTGAGTGGCTGTCACTCCAAAATCCAAAGGTTTCTCGAACTATCACTCCTATCTTTCAACCTCTGAGAGGTGAGCGCTAAGGTCAAATTAGCTGAACGTAGGATGGGAGAACATCAAGGAGAACGGGTGGGTTAAAGCAAACTTTGAGCCTTTATCCTTTCCTTTCAAAACCATGAACCTGACCATGTTACAACCTTCAAAAGTCCTAATTGAAGCCGGTTGTTTCGAAAGCATACTCCGGTAAAAGTCGCGTCGATTCTGACTCCTAAAAAGGTTCCTCTTACCATGTTGGTACTAATGTTGATAAATGTTTTGTGCATTATATGCCATAAACTGTTTTTCCTTTTCCGAGTGAACAGATTGGATGTCAAAGCTGTCATATGTGTTGCATTAATACATCTTTATGCAGAACAACTTGTTTTACTTGCGAGTAAGCGCTTGACAGCAGAAAAGCTTCCTACAATGGAAAGTATGGTCAAGATAGAATGCAGAACGCCCAAATGTTCCGAGAGCAGGGGCAGGCTTTGTTGTGATCCCCAGTCAGGTCAGCTTTTCGAAGTCAGTTACTCTGGGGCAATCAGGTTGAGATTCGGTGAATACGTCGTAGTCAGGAGGTACTGCTTTGGATCAGCTAATCAGGGGCAAGGTCATTGCAGCCAGAGGCAGACCATCTTAAGCGCGCAAAGGTTGTGCGAGAAGCAGGTGGGGTGAAGTATCTCTCAGAAGTTCAGAACACTGAGGCATGTTATATCAGACCATCAAGGAACAGATTTGCAGATTTCCTTTCAGGGACTATCCCCACAGAGGTCCCGTAGGCTGGGGCATACCATGAGCAAAAGGATTGTTGTTTTCCGTACCTACAGGGCCATACAGAGTTATTCGAGCAGATGCAGTCGATTTTCGAGAGTGAGATGAATGCGGGAAGTCGTGTCACTATCCCTTGACTCTTCACCAAAAGGCCGTGTATCCAGGAAGAATATTTTCCAGCGTCAGTTGTACCTGACCCAGTAAGATGGCTTAAGAGCTCAAATCCAAGTTTGCGATTACTGTGAAGCCCATCCGTATTGGCGCATCAATTTCCAGATCCGAGCTTCATCAGCGCGCAGGAGGACTCCCTACATTTTGCCAGCAAAGACCAATTTGTCATTGGTATGGGTAAGTTATTCCCAGAGGAGTCTAATCATATTCAACACATCCGCCATTCTCCCGCGGAGTTATATTCCCCAGCAGGGTATTACTTCGTCAAGGTGTTCGGTTAAGTTCCCAATATCCCCAGCAGAGTTGATTTCACTCTCCCAGCATTTATTTTGCTAGGACGATTCAGTGATATCCGGGTTATCCCCAGCAGAGTTGGCCTCGCCTTCAACATTTATTTTGCTGAAGTGGTTTTCTGTACCCGGCCTTCTCCGGCAGCTCGAGCCTGCATTAGCATATTGCATGCATTATCATATTTGCATCATACTTGCATATCATGGTCAAAATGCGTAGCATTTCTATCCAGGATGGAGCATTACGCCATAGAAAGATTAAAGCATATGCATGTGCATACGAAGCATAAGTCAGATCTTCTATCAGCCTCATATGGCGCGTGAATTACTCTGTGATCAGTTCAGGGGCATTTATCCAGCAACAGTATTCAGACAGTTCAGCAGATTATTTGTATCTCAGATCTTAAGATAGTTGTGCTTTGATCAAGCAGTCATCTGATATCGACAGACTTTTCTTCCCGTCAATTCATATTGACGATGTGTTCCTTCAATAAATGGACTTCTCCGTCCATCATTAGACGTCTTGAGTACGAATGTGGTTTTCTTTCCGTCTATCCATAAACGATGTGAAGTTGCGGGTGGTCGCAGTAAGGTTTCAAGAAGGGGTTTCCCCCAGGATATGCCTTCCTTCCCGTCTATCAGTAGACGATGTGAGGTTTGTTTGATTTTCAATAAGGTTCAAAATAGGGTTTCTCCAGCAAGTGGCTTTTCTTTCCGTCTATCAGTAGACGATGTGAAGTTTTGGTTACTGTCCAGCGGGTTTCTTATTGCCAGATCATACATATGATGAGGTGTTTCCCCAGCGAGTCTTCTCCGGCTATCCTTAGTTGTTGAGGGGTTTCAAAATGATTTTGAATGTTGGTTCTCTTTCTGTTTATTGGATGAGATGACGTTTCAAGAGGTACTTTTCTGACTGTCAATCCTTATTGATGGCGAGGCTCTTCGAAAAATGTTCAGTTTGCGTGATCGTTGATTCTTATTGACGACATGATTCTTTAAAAAGTGGTTTTCTTCCCGTCAGTCCATACTGACGATGTGGCCCCTTCAAAGATATTGATCTTTCCATCAATTTCCGTAGACAGAAGAATTCTGAAATTCAAGGGTTGGTGTTGAATTGCGTAATGGTGTCTTTCCGTCTACCAGTAGACGATGTGAATTCGAAGATTATGTCTTCCCGTCTACCCTTAGACGATGCAAGTACGGAGATTATTGCTTCCCGTCTACCCTTAGACGAGGTGAATATGGAGGTTGTGAATTTCTTCCCGTCTATCAGTAGACGATGTGAATATTGATTTGTTTCATCAATCAGGATGATCCCGTCTACCCTTAGACGATGTGAATACGAAGATTATGTCTTCCCGTCTATCCTTAGACGATGTGAGTATGAAGATTACTTCATCCCGTCTATCCTTAGACGATGTGAGTTTGGAGATTATTTCTTCCCGTCTATCCTTAGACGATGCGAATATTGATTTGTTCATTGATCAGGATGAGGCCGTCTACCCTTAGACGATGTGAATATTGATTGGTTCATCAATCAGAATGGTTCCGTCTACCCTTAGACGATGAGAATATTGATTTGTTCATCAATCAGGATGATCCCGTCTATCCTTAGACGATGTGAATGGGGAGATTAATGTTGTTTTCCGTCTATCATTAGACGAGGTGAGTATTCAATCAGGGTGTCTTCCCGTCCATCTTTGGGCGATGTGAGTATATTTCTCTTCCTGCCCATCAGGAGGCAATGTGAAAGGATCACGGGTTTTGTTGCAACCCTCAGGGTTTGTTATATGGGGTATCACAAGCAACGGGTGTTCAATCAGGAGTTCTTTATCAGATGATTAATCAGTTTGGTGCCGCAATGACTGGACTTGGTTTTCTGGACTTTATTCCCCAAGCAGTTGACAATATATGCTCGCGGTTGGCAAATTTTCGGGTTTTATTTGTATTCAACCATCTCGTACCTCTGAATGTTTGAAGGCTGAGTGCTCTTCAAACTCTTCAGGTCCAAGTCGCTTGAATAGGGGCAGCTGTTGCACCCTAAAATTTGACCAACCGGTTCTCCTATCTGACTCATGGTTTAATTTCATATTCGCAAATCAGACGCATGATATTTGTGCACAAACGGAGGATATCAGAGTTTACAGCTTGATTTTCATCTATCAGATACGGCAGATCCAGTCCAGATCACCAGGGTTTCATTTTCAGGAAATTGTGCGCCCCCTCAGTGATTTTTAGCTTGCACAGTAATTTTGGGGATATTCTGATGTCCGGGGTTCTCTGTTCAGTTCGATCTGGTCTCGTGCGCTCTTTTATGGGGGTCATTTGCATTCATCTGCATTTTTAGGGTTTAATAGACTTTTGTGAATTTTAGACAGGCTTTATAGAATTTTTCTGGAATTTAAATAGGGTTTTTGAATATTTTAATAGCTTAATCCTCTTTTTAGAATTTTATAGAATATTTTAAATAGATTTTAATCATTTGTAGAATTTTTAATAGAATTTAAATAGCTTTTATCATTTTTAGAATATTAGTGAATTTTTCTTAGCATATTAAATAGAATGATAAATTAGGATTAGTAGAGTTTTAATTGTTTTTAGATAATATAGAAAATAATATAGTTTTGCTTTTATTAATAATAGACTTACTAGTATTAAATAATGGTAGAAGTTTAATAGAATTAGTAGAAATATAGAGTTTAATTAGGTTAATTGACTTTTTAGAGTTTAATTAGATTAATTGACTTTTTAGAGTTTAATTAGGTTAATTGATTTTTTTAGATTTAATTAGGTTGATATAGAATTAATTAGGATTTAAATCTTTTTGTTTAGGATTTAATTGAATTTGTTAGATTTTATTAGGATTAATCATTGGTTAATTAGATGCTAATTGATATTAATTAGGTATAATTAGGCTTAATTGTGTTTTATTATTATTCTTCAGTTTTTTTTTACAGATTTTTTTGGTCATTTTCGTGGGCCAGAGTCCAGTTTTTGAGGCCCAATTCTCAGTCATTGTTGCAATTCAGAAGCCCAGCAAAGTTCCAAGTTTTCCAGCGAATGTCCAGACTCTTCAGCAAGCTTCTAGAAAGTTCTAGCACTTTCAGTGGCATAAATAGTGGCGCCACGTGTTAACTGCAGAAGGCCCCACGTTCCATCATTGCATGCGTGCCAGAAGAGCCCACGCGTAATCAGTGTGCTTCTGCCACGCCACCCTCTGACTCTCTCTCCCCTAGGACACGCGTATCCCATGCAACCACCTCCCTGAGCCACTTGTCACCCCACCGCCAACGCCTGAGCTTCACCAGGAAACCCACCGGCGGCCATGCATCAGCCGTAACTTCCCACCGCCGGTCACCATCAACTACCTCCGGCCACCGTCTTTCTCGCCGGAATCTGCAAACATCCAGAAATCCTCCTTTCTTCTTCTTTCTCCCCAGATCTCCTCCGTCCACCGTCTCCACCTCGCCGGAGACATCAAGTTTCGCCGGAAACCTCAAGTAAACTCCCAGAAACCATCCATCCTCGTCGCACCTCAAGAATCACTTCTCCAGAAATCGCTCATACCTTCATCAGAAACTTTCCAGAACACGATCTTCATCGTTATTCACTTTTCCAGAACGCCATCTCCAGAATCATCATCTTCATCTGTTCTTACGCTTTTTCACAGATCTCCAAGAACTCGTTGAGTTCTTCGTTGCTTGTCCAGAAACATTCGAGCGATCTCCAGCGACGCCTTCAACTAAGATCTTAAATCATCCTTCGACGACCTTCAACGTGCCCAGTTCATCTTCAAGTATCTTCCGGTTGAGAAATCTTCAAGAATCTACGAGGTTTTCTCCAGAAATCTTCAAGATCTCCGCGAACTCCTTCAACATTCTTCAGTTCCAGGATCTTCGTCGTCTTCTCCATTTCTCCAGGTTTGTTCATCCTCCTTTCGATTTGTTTACTCGTGCGTGGTTAGGGTTTAGTTGAATCGTTGTTGATATGATTCTAGCATGAACTGTTGAAGCCTGATTTCGATCTGGGAGTGTTAGATGAAGGTTGATTTCATGTGTGATAGTGGATTAAAGTTAGTTTTCGTTCAGGATGTGTGAGGGTTTGAGATTGTTTTGAGAGTCTTCGAGAGTTGCAGAGGAGGAAGATGGCGAAAACGGCTAGGGTTTGGGGGTTAGATTGATGAACAGTGTTAGGGATCTTGAGGGAGAAGAGTAGTTTTGTTCAGCAGATAATTGGATCGGGGTATTGGGCTAAGCCCAAACGCGTTTTCTGAACGCTGCCCCCAGTTTACTCAATTTCCCCCCCCTGGCGTGTGAGATCAGAATGGTGGGATATGGGCCTTAGGCCCCAATTGCTAATAGCACCCCCCTGGGCGTAAGCCCAATGAGAATCAATTGGAAAACTTGCTAGTGCTGCACCCCCATATGTTTTTTTCTGATTGTTTGGTTTCTAAACCTGGGCCCTGCGCCCAAATGCTAGTTGCACCCCCACCTTCAGGGCCCAATGTAGAATAAACTGAAATTCTTTGCTGTTTAAACCCCCCTCCAGTTTTATTTCAATTTTATTTCTTTCAATTTCTTTTATTCTCCTTGCATGTTATAAAATTCATAATAAAAATGTAAATAATTGTTTTTTTAATAATTCTTTTTTATACCATTTCATCATAAATGTTTAGAAAATTAAATAAAAATAAAAATGCCCTTTTATTTTTTGTGTGCTATTTTTTGTATATTTTCCATTTTAATTGATTTTTTTTAATATTTTCAATGCATGCATATCATTAGAAAATTCATAAAAAATAGTAGATTTAGTCAAATAATCCCGTTCTTTTTTCTGTAGACTCGTAATTCAGTGTAGAATTTTATAATGCAGAAACATTAGCTTAATCATGCATTTTCATTTTAATTGCATTTTTTCCTTGTTATTGATGTTGAATAAATTGGTGTATGGATATGCCTGTGTTGCTGATTTTAGTTCTTTCATCTGGTATTGAATTTTGTTCTGGTTTTTCAGTATGTTACCCTAGAGCCATGTAGGTTTCCCATAGATTTTTTATCAGATTTTTGTAGGATGTTCTGATGTGATTTGTCTGAGCCTGAAGATAGGGGAAGTCTTGATGACTTCTGACTTTGAGGTTCAATTGTGGTTGAACTTCAGAGATAGTCTCTTGTGGTTTGTTGGCCTGTGGGTTCTTCTTGAAGGTGGGAGCTGATTGAGGTCCTGCTGGAGCTTGCAAGGATGCAGTGGATTGAGGCTTAGTCCAGGAGCTTGTTGTCTGTTTGTGAGGTTTGAGATCCTGAAGTTTGAAGGGAGTTTATGATACTTTCCTGAGGAAAGCACTATGAATGACTTTCATTCTTTTCTTCTCACCTCTTTCGTAAGTATCCAATGATGTCGGAGCCGACTTGTGAGTTTAATTTCTCCTGAGGAGGAATATAAACTAATCACCTGTTGTTGAGCCACATGGGATACGATTCCTAAGTGGAAGTCCCCTAGTACTTTCCTGAGGAAGGTCCTATGGGTCTATTCGCTTAGTTCCATTAGTTTATCTAGGATTTCTCAAGTATCCAGTGATGTTGGAGCCAACTTGTGAGTTTAATTTCTCCTGAGGAGAAATGTAAACTGATCACAGTTGTTGAGCCACGTAGGATACGATTCCTAAGTGTCAGCCTCCTGGTACTTTCCTGAGGAAGGTCCTATGAGCCTGCTCACTTAGTTCCCTTAGTGCATATAGGTTTTTCTCAAGTATCCAGTGACGCCGGAGCTTTCATGTGAGTTTAATTTCTCCTGAGGAGGAATATAAACTGATCACAGTTGTCGAGCCGCATAGGATATAACTCCTGAGTAGTAACCTCCTGGTACTTTCCTGAGGAAAGCATTATGGGCTTGTCTGCTTAGCTCCCTTTTCTCTGGTAAGCTTGTTCTGAAGCTTGGAGACTGGGATTGATTCCTCTTGCTTAGGTTTTGATTAGGTGTTTGCTTAGATATTTGCTTAAGGTAGAGTTTTGCTTAGAGATAGGTTAGGAGCTTGTTTCAGGTTTGTTAGAGGCCCTGCTCAGGGTTAGTCTCTTTGTGTTGTTTGACTTGTGTGATGTTATGTTGCATTAGACTTAGGTGTTCATCTAGATAGTTCTGATTAGGTGCATCTTAGAAGTAGACTTTGTGTGCATGAGAAGTTGAGGTGGCCCTCCTTCTGCTTGTTTGTTATTGAGTGGCTTTGCTTGTAGGTATTTGGTAGAGCTGAGCTCCTTTGCCTTTGTGGGTTGCGGCCTCTGTGCCTTGTTTGATTAGTTGTTGCATTCATGCATATTTTCAGTATTCCTTTACTTTGCAGTCTCTTGTTTGTAGTTTAGTCCTGTTGCCATGATCCCTTAGGAGCTCTGACTTCTCCGCTGCGGAGTTGTTATGATAGACATTAGGATAGTCAGCCAGGTGTGATAGCAGTAGGTAGATTCCCCTGTTTCTCAGCTATAGTTCTAGGGTTTCCCTTTCCTTCCAGTAGGAGCTTTTGAGTAGCTTGATCCGTAGTTAGCTGAACTACAGCTGCTCTGATTCTTCGTTCCAGACGAAGATATGTAGGCATAGGATGCGATATCCTAGCGAGCACATTAACGACTAACCTTTGTTCTCTCGCGGTTGTGCGATCGAGACTTCCCCGCTAACGACTAATTGTTTCCCTTTCTCTTGCCCGAGTGCATATGAGACCCGATCGTTTGTAGGTTCCCGAGCCTTAGAGACCAGTTTGTTTTCTCACTGCTGTGTGAGAGCCCCTGTTTACCCGTAGTTAGCCGAACTACGTTTGCTCTGATCTTTCGTCCCAGATGAAAGTACGTAGGCACAGGACGCGATGTCCTGGCGAGCAACCTTTCCCCCGTTTAGACGTAGGCAGTCGAACTACGTTGACTCTGACTTTCCCATTGCACGAGGGAATACGTAGGCCCAGAACACCGTATGTTCTGTCGAGTCCTGTCCTTTTCTTTTCTTTTCAGACCAGCCATTAGCGTAGATAGATAATACACCCTTTTACCTATAAACACCAAGCGTGGATCCCATCGAGTACGATGGACGTGAGGGGTGCTAATACCTTCCCCTTGCGTAACCGACTCCCGAATCCAGGTTTTGGTTGCGATGACCATACCTTTTTCCCGTCTTTGCAAGGTTTACTTCGAGCGTTTCCTTTCCCATTCTGAGGGATAAATAACGCACGGTGGCGACTCTCCTGTCAAGCCGGCGCCGATTTTCGCAGTAGCGACAATAGGCTTCTTTCCCACATGTTTTTTGATCAAACTAATTACCACTTTATTAGCTGCTTCGACCTGGCCATTAGCCTGAGCATAATAAGGTGTAGAGGTTAAGAGTTTAAATCCCATCTCCTTAGCAAACTCCTGCATCTTTCGACCAGTAAAAACTTATCCTTGATCTGTTGTGATTGTTTCTAGGATTCCAAACCTATAAATGATGTACTTTTGAGTAAACTCGATTACATCCTCTTGATCCACATTTGGTAAAGGTACCGCTTCAATCCACTTTGTAAAGTAGTCAATTCCTACCAAAATGTATTTCTGATTCTTGGAGGATGCAGGTTGAATCTCTCCAATCAAGTCCAAAGCCCAAACTCTGAAAGGCCATGGTTTGACTATGGAATGCAACTCGCTTGTAGGGACATGTTGTATGTCAGCGTGAACTTGGCATTCTTGGCAGCCCTTGGTGAATTCAATACAATCCTTTAGCATAGTAGGCCAATACATGCCTTGTCGAAACAATAGCCATTTCATCTTATGGCCTACTTGATATGCCCCACACGCCCCATTATGGATCGTCGAGAGGGCCATGTATGCCTCTGATTCACTAAGGCATTTAAGTAAGACTCCATCACGGGTCTTTTTAAATAACGCATTTTCTAGAAGAACATAACTTAGAGCTTGATACTTGACCTTTCGCTTTGTGGATGCTGTTGGATTTTGTAAGTATTCGACTAAAAGCTTCCTCCAGTCTTTATCCGTCAGGCTGTCTACTGCAAAGATCTCAAAATTTTCTTTGTCAACGTATCCAAACTTTGTCACTTCTAGATCTGATAGACATAATCCAACAGACATGACTTTTCCTCTGGCTTCGATTGCCTCCTGTAAGTTTTCCTTCGAAACCTTATACCTATAGGCAATATGAGCTAAGTCATTAGCCACTTGATTCTCTAGTCGAGGTATATGTCGAATGCTTGCCACTTTAAATTTTTTCAGTAGTCTGTTGGCTATTACAAAGTACATGATAAGATTTTCCTTAATACATTTGTACTCCTTTGTAATTTATTTTATAACCAACTCTGAGTCTTCCATCATTTCGACTCGAGTTGCCCCCAATTCTAACAAAATTTCAAGTCCTGCTATTAAGGTCTCATATTCAGCCTCGTTGTTGGAATAAAGTCCTTCGACTTTGTACTTAAAATTTGTTGGAATTTTTTCAGGTAAAATAATTAGCACACCAATGCATGTTCGCTCTTTGTGGCTAGAGCTATCGAAGTATAACTTCCAAGGTTCCAATTCGACATAATGCAAAGTGCTTTCGTTTATGGAGTGGGTGACTATAAAGTCTGCTACCACTTGTCCTTTAACTACCTTTAAAGGCTTATATGTTAAAGAATACTTAGTCAATGCTAGTGCCCACCTACCAATTCGACTATGCAAGATATGTTTAGACAACATATGTTTAATAACATCAAAATGAGACAAAACATAAACATCAACTGGTTTTATATATTGCTTCAATTTTGTACAAGAGAAATACAAGCATAAGCATAATTTTTCTATCATGCTATACCTAGTTTCTGCATCATTCAAAACTCTACTGAGGTAGTAGATGACCCTTTCGATGCCATCCTTATCCTCTTAAGCCAACATGCTCCCTAAGGTTTTGTCTGACGCAGCTATGTACAACCTCATACTCCTATTGCTATAAGGTGGTGAAAGAACTAGAGGATGGCTCAAGTAGTCCTTGATCTTGTCGAAGGCTTCCCGTTGATCCTGCCCCCATTCGAACCCCTCTTTGTTGAATCGAAGCAATGGTGAAAATGCATGTGTTTTTCCACTTAAGTTCAATATGAACCTTCTTAAAAAATTTATCTTGCCTAACAGTGATTGCAACTCCTTTTTTGTTGATGGCGCTTTCGCTTCCATGATGGCTTTGGTTTTATTCTGGTTAATCTTGGTCCTCTTTTTGTGGACCATAAATTCTAGAAATCCCCTGCCTGCACACAAAACGCACACTTAAGAGGATTCATTTTAAGACCATATCTTCTCATCCTCTCGAAGGACTGTCGAAGATGGTCCAGGTGACTCTTCCCGAAAACAGACTTAACTACAATATCATCAATATATATTTGTATGAAAGTCTTTATATAATCATGGAAGATTGGGTTCATTACTCGTTGACATGTTGCCTAAGCATTTTTAAGGCCAAAATGCATCACTACCCATTCGTAAGTGCCTAAGGCCCTAGGACAATAAAAAGCTGTTTTGAGGATATCATCTTCAGCAATGAATATTTGGTTATAACTAGAGTATCCATCCAACATGCTGAGATATTCATGCCCTGCAGGGAAATCGACTAGCATTTTTGCCACATACATAGCGTATTCGTCCTTTGGAGTTGTAGAATTTAGATCTCTAAAGTCTATGCAAACTCTTAAAGAACCATTCTTTTTAATGACAGGCACAATGTTAGCCAACCATTCGAAATACCTGGAAGTGCGGATGAACTTGCATCAAAGGAGTCTTTCGACTTCCTCTTTTATCTTTGAGAGAATTCCTGGGGCAAACCATCTTGGATTCTGTTTGACTGGCTTCTTCCCAGGCTTGATTGGCAACTTGTGTTCGACCAACTCTCTCCTCAAACCAGGCATCTCATCATAGTCCCAGGCGAAACAATCTTTAAACTCCTGCAGCAACTGGATGACTTTGACCTTAAGTTGTGGGTCAAGATTGACACTGACGTATGTTGTCCTTCTGGTTACCCCATCTCTTAGGTCGATTTCTTCTAATGGGTCCTGTGCTAGCATCTTAATGTCGTTCGCCAGCGGATCCTTTTCAAATCCCAAACACTCTTCATCATAGATGGCATTAAGCCTCTGGTCTTGTTCTACACCCTGAACCTTATCAGGTGGTTTTGGGTCGAAGTCCTTACCAGGACCTTCTTGGTGAAAATCAAAATTGGCCTTGACGATCATATGTTCATTAGCAGCTTCCAAAGCCGCCTGTAATTTGGTTTCAGCCACATAGCCCGAAATTCTTCTCAATACTTCAAACTCAGTCATTCTCACTGAATTCACTTCCCCATCCTATGGGGTCTACTGCAGGATTACCTAGGTATGAGAGCCTTTCTCCTGGCACTTCCTTATCCCACCGGAAGCCATCGACGGGGTGTAAGTACAATGAGTAGAATGTTTTATCATCTTGGACAAACTCAAAATCTGCTGGGGCACAAGGGGCAATATGAGCCAGGTGCTTGTCGAATTGTCTTCTGTCGACATGATTTATGGGTGCCTTAAAATATCCCTGATCAGCTTCGATGTTCTCCACTATGCCATCTGGCTTCTAGATGGTGATTCATTGATGCATCAAAGATGGCACTGCACCTATGCCATGTATCCACTCATGTCCTAAGAGCAGATTGTAGTTGGCTTTTGTTTCCACCACCATGAAGACAGTAGGCCTATTGATCGTTCCAACTATTAAGTCAACTTGTATTACACCCATTGTCGAGCCAACTTTTCCTTCGTAATTTGAAAGAACAATATTATGTGGCTTAGTATTAGTGTCATACTTGCAAATCTTGTTTAATAGGAAATGTGACATCAAGTTTACTGTTGCGCCACAATCCACCAATATTTTGTTCACTGGTACATTTTCCACCTTTCTAGTGATGTAGAGAGGCTTCAGGTGACTTTTCATTGCCTCTGTATGTCGCTCGAAGAAGGTGTTCTGCTCTTCAATGCACCCATTGTTCATGATATAGTAGCACACAGTTTTGTGCGCCGCCATCTCTGCTTCAGTGTAAGCATCCAGATTTTCGACCTCTGTAATTTGGTCGAAATCCATGGGCATAACAGATACCATATTGACTAGGATATCCAAAGAGGCGTCAGGCTCAGAGTCGAAGTTGTTCGTCATCTCTTCATCATCCTCAACCATCTTTTTATGTTCCGCCCCACAGGTATTTTTTCAGTAACCTTGAGTTGATTCCCTCTGTTATCAATAGGGACATTAGTACTGGAATCTCCTTGGTCCTTCGATTGAGCCTCCCTGAGGGCCTTCCTTCTACGATGTTCTCTCCTCCATTGAGATCGCGACATCGGGTTCTTCCCTTTGTAATTCTCATAAACGTGAGTAGTTTTCGAGGATTGAAACTCTTTGCAATAGGTGATTGAAGAACCCCGGTTAACGTCGAAGTTTTTCCATTTTTGCTGACCTTTCTGCCTGTCCTCATTTAGTCTGATCCATTTTCCGTTAGAAATTTCGGCAAATGGCTTGAAGGTAGTAGGCCTCGCTCCTGGTGCTCTAGCCTTCGACTCAGACCTTATAGGATCGAAGCTTCGAGGGCCATGGTTGGCCTTCTCCCACTTTTGTTTTGCCTTTCGCACCCCCTCAAGTTTCTGAGCAGCCTTTTGATCAAAGATTGTGCTGCATCTGGGGCATAGCATGACACCTGATCCTTCCTTTTGGCAGCGATGAAGGAATTTAACAATGGTCTCTTCCTATTTCGGATACGCCATTTTGTTGCGCTCTTCTTAGCAAAATGCTTCATAGACCTCCATGGTCTTCTGTTGCGTAATCTCAACCATATTTATGTCCATGTCGACACCACCACTAAGATTTAGATTGCAGAAGTCTAGATCAAGGCCTTTAGCAGCCCTGTCCATCCTAACAAAAGCATTTGTAGCTTCTTTGGTCACCATCATCATAGTGGAATCTTCAGTGGTCCAATCATCCAAGTCGTCAGTAACTTTGTCGAAGCCATCAACGACCTCACTCATGAGTTTCTCCATAGCATTGATTTCAAGGCCTATAGTAACCTTGGCTAGAACATCATCGTTGGCAAAATATTCAGTAATCTCTACCATATTAATTGAGCAGTCGAAGTCATCAGCAACTTCAACCATATGTATTTATGTGGGCTCAGTGTAGTGGGCATCCACTGCTTGCAATGGATCAGAGTCAATTTTCATTTGACTATTTCTCTTCCCTACAAACTTCAGCCTACCCTCCTGGACAGCATTTTGAACCAAATCCCTGAAAAGAAAACACTGAGAAGTTTTATGACCCAAAAAATTATGGTACTTACAAAATCCCATTTTTTTCTTTGTTCTAAAGGCGGCATTTTAGCACTAGCAGGCACTATCATTTGCCCATCTTTAACTAACAAATAAAAAATTTCGTTACATTTAGTAATGTCGAAAGTATACGTTTTCTTTGAAAATTTGTCATTTTTTTTCAGTTTTGACAAAACTTTTTCCATTCGAAGGAGCTAACATTTTACAAGCATATGGAGAACCCTGCTTTAATTCAGCAACATCTATCTCGTTTTCGTCGAAATACAGTGTTTCATCATGTAAACCCTCGACATTCTCATTATATTCAACGTAGGCTACCTTTTTACTCTTATTAAATTTAGCCTCTTCGTCTTTCAGACACTCTAGCTGTCGAACCCTATCAGCTAGTTGGGCCATATCTCTTAGATACTGGGTATCTAACTTCTTTCTAATAGAGTAATCAAGGCCACCGGCGACCATTTCGACCATGTTCAGGAACTTGAGTAAAACACCTAGCCTTAAGTAGTCGAAACCTATTTAGGTAATCTTCTATTGGCTCAGAGAACTTTCGTTTTATGCTAGCCAATTTCTTCAAACTAATCTTGGTTTGTCCCATGTAGAATTGTTCATGGAATAAACGCTCCAACTGGGCCCAATTACAGATTGAGTTAGAAGGTAGGGTTGTAAACCAAGTAAAAACATTTTTAGTGAGAGAGCTTGGAAAATATTTTATCCTAAGACTTTCGTCATGTGCAATCACTCCAGCCTCCAGACTACATGCTCGACAGTAGATTCAGTCGTATCTCTTGAAAACTTGGTGAACTTTGGTACCTTGGTCCTAGGAGGTAACTCTGACTAGAGAATGTAATCCACTATCGGTGACGTATAATTTGGCCTAGTAAAACCAAAATTTACCCCATTTCGAGCCATTATCCTTTCCATGGATGTTAATTTATTGTCGATAGATATGTTGTTACATCAAACCTACTGTATAATATGGTCAGCATCTTGGTTTCGACTTACCATGATTACCTTTAATTCCCTCTCTACCGGAATTGGCACTTGGTTCCTAGGTGGTTCGACTCTAGGAGATTCGAGTCTAAGGGGTTCGACTATCCCTTGATTTTCTAAGTTCACCTCAGGTATGTTCCCTAGGTTCCGTTGTGGGATATTTTCCACCACAACTATGCCTCGAACAGAGGCTGGTACATCCATAAATTCTGCCAAGCATGCCAATTGCATTGCTAATTGTGGTTAGTCTAGGTAGTGTTTTGGATCAAGGGCTGGAAATTTTCCCCCATAGCTTGGGATAAGGTTTGTACCATTTGCATGTTACTCTCATCCATTTGTTGTCTTAAACATGCTATAGAAGTATTTGTCAGATTAGGGCCATGAGTGGAATACCCCACACCTACACTTTGACTATTTTGACCCAGATTTATCCCAAATCCTGACCCTTGTAACGGCGAAGCCATTAAGTTCTCTGAGAATACTGGGGGAGCATTTTGGAGGCCTTGCATTAATGACGTTGGCATTCCATATGGTGGATTCCTTGGTAATGGTTGTGAAAATCCTGGAGGGGAAAGTGCCTAAACGTCAAAGTTCCTCCTAGTGGAGTTTGGGGATTAGATGCTTGTGGCCCCACGTATTCTAAAACGAGTTGAATGTAAGCCCTCATATCTGTCGACCCTGATCCCGCCACTGATGGCACTGGTTCATGCATAACAGGAGGCGGTATCTGCTCTCGTGTCGAAAAAACTGAGGGTGGGACTACATCGTTCCTAGACACATCTCGAGGATTAGTGTTACTAGGCTGATGATTAGAACCACTCCCTCGAAGGTTTGGATTATTTAGCTAATTAGCATTTGTCACCATTTTCCTAGTGTAGTTTCTCCTTGGTCTTTCTTCATTTGTAGTGGCTACTTTTCCACTTCTCGATAACATGCAACGAAGTTTTCTCAAAGAAAAAACTAACAAATATAGTTTTTCAAAACCTTATATAAAAAAAACTTTATAAACTTTAGCACTGTCCCACTGGGCGTGCCAATTTGTTTCCCGTGAAAATTAGAAAACAACAGTTAATCTTCCAAATTTAACTTTGGTGACTTACAGGATCGATCAGATTGATCCTAGGGCATGTGCTAAATTTTATTTTAAAGAAAATTCTAAAGACTGAACACTTCAACAGTAAATTTGGAGTGACTTGTACAAAGTGAACACAACACACCGAATCCTGTTGCTAGAACCCCTAATTATAATAATAACACTAACGGCTGTTAACTTCCTTAAGATAGTTAACATCTGACAAGTGTTACGCTGCATGTATCTACCTCTTGGATGTACGTCACTTGTCTTATTTAGGAGTGAACAAAAATAACTACTCTCTCCTTTATTTGAATTTTAAATTCCCTTAATATTGGACAACATTCTCAATTGAAAGGAGCTTTTTAGAAATATTTTCCAAGTCCCAAAAAAGTATCCTTCTCTTCCGTAAGTGTCTTCGACTTAAGCTCACTATGAAGATGCAGTCGAAGGCTCCTATATACCTTCAAGAATTCAACATTTCAACCAATACTTTTAATTGAATATGGATGTCGAATTTCTGAGCTAACACCAACCCACTTAACATCTGCGAATATTTTCACATTTTTACTCGTATATTTTATTTGAACTGTAGTCTCCTTGGTGTCCTTTTAAGGTACTGCGATTTACATCCCTCATGTGAGCTTCTATATAGTCATTCATGCAACAACTTACCAAACTCATAGAAAAGCCAATGTTAGGGAGTGTGTTAGGTAGATAAGTTTTGCAATCAACATTTGATTCTTTGTCAGTGGATGAACTTTCTTCTTCACATCTACCCAAAAAAAATAGATATACAACTTCTTCTATCAAACAAATAGATACCAAAAAAAAAGAAGAACTTCAAAACCTTTTTGAACCTTAAAAAGAATCTACAACAACAAATGAACACAAATTTTCCATGTATAACATTCACAAAAATATACATCTTTGTATCCACCAAATCAACACATTACTCATCAAACAAACCCTACTAAATCCCCCTCACAAAGAATGATGAGGTTGAGAACAACACCTATTAAGCAACCTAAGCAATGCATCAGCTTTTCTCCTAGCTCTCAAAGAACCATCACCAGCCAAACTTTGTAGAGAAGGAATACTCCTTGGATTTGCCAACAATCTCCTAGCAACCAATTCTCCTTCTTCTTTACACAAACCAAGCAAAAGTGTTATCGAATTTTCCTTCCCTTTCACTGATCCAAATCTCAAAAGATCAATAAGTATTGGCACCAAACTCTTACTATTCTTTATCTCTTCCAACCCTTGAGAACAACCTAACAACACGGCGAGCACCGCCAACGAATCGTCGGTTATCCCGGCTTTATCATCCATCAACAACTCAACAAGTAAACCAACTGCTCCACTTTTAACTATACTTAACTTGTTAGGATTATAAACTGCAAGATTAAACAATGCAATAGCAGCATCTTTTTTTCCAATTGGTGTACCTTCTTTTAATAGTCCTACTAATGCAGGTATTGCCTTAGAACTTGCTCCAATTTGCACTTTACAATCATCTATCATTGATAAACTATATATAGCCGCTGCAGCGTTTTCTCGCGCTTCCATTGTTTTTCCCAACTCGAGTACTTCGACTATGTTGTCAATCGCTCCGGCCGCCATGATTAGGATCTTGTTATTGTCGTAGATCGATAGGTTGAACAGCGCTGTCACGACGTGTTCTTGGATTCTTGAATCTTTTGAGACTAAAAGTGTTACTAGAAAAGGAATCGCGCCTACCTCGGCTATGATTCTTCGGTTGTCCATACCTGTTTTCGCGAGGAGGCGAATCTCGTAGGCGGATTGTCTTTGGATATCAGTCGAACCGGTTGCTAGTTTTCCAACAAGAAACTCTGCTGTCATTTTGACAGCATCTTTTGATGCTTTGTTTGCTGATATATGATCAATTGCATTCTCATTCTTGTGCCTTTTGCTACTACTGTTATTGTTTTCCATCGATTCGTTCACCGAGACATTGTTTTCGTAGCACCATTGATGAACAAGACTCTTCAATGCATAATTTGGTATAAGAGCAGTGTGGATTAGTCTTTGTCCACTTTTAGGACAAGTATGGTGACCCGAGTTTATCCATTCCGCAATCGAAATTCGATCATAAGTATGTCCTGATGAAACAATCACAGGATCCCTCATTAGGTCTAGAGAAATCGGACAACGAAATTCGTCTGGAATATTAACCATCGACGATATCATCGACCGAGAAGAAGATGAAGATAAAGAAGATCTATCATTATCATGTATTTTAGTTTTGTTGTATAGAAACATAGATAACGGCTTACACTCTTCTGATTCATCGTCGTTTCGGAATACCATTGATTTGGTATACGAAACGAGCAACATGAGATTGTTTATATTCGAGACGACGATTAGTCCTCCCGTCCCCGCTTGATTCTGAGCTTCAACCTCTAACTTCGATATTTCCTCGACGTAATCCGATAAAGTTCTCAAACCAATGCTTCTCATTATCTCTTCCACTTTCACAAAATCAATAAACCCTTTAGTAGTTTTCTTGTTCTGCAAGCAATTCTTCGACATTACTTCCAAAAGCTTTTCTCTTCTTTGAACTTCTCTAGGATCAATAAATAATTCAACCTCAACTCTCTTAGCTTGTCTATGCAAAAGCTCAATCTGCTCCTTTATATCATGCGTCACATGAAGCAAATTCAAAGGAAGAATATCAAAAGCTCTTCCGAATTCTTTCACAAGCGCGAAAAACTGATTCGAAACGAACTCCAACTGTACTAGACTCCAAAGCGAGCTTCTATCTTTGCATTCTTGAATCAGAATCTTGACTCTTGTGATCATGGAAAAGAGCTCTGTGAAACAAAGAATCGACGAAGGCGGAAGCGGTGTATCGGATTCTTGAATCTCTTCAAACAATGATGAAAGAAGCTTGATCCTTCTTATCATGGATGACACATTTTTTATTTGTACTAATGGAAAATTTTCAATGGAACTAACTTCATTGGAGATTAACACCAATGAATCTAGTAATGATTCTGTTGGTAATAAACCTGGAGATATCATCATCATCATCTTTGATCTTTGATCATTCATTTTTTTTGGTTAGTGGAAGAAATTGAGGTACTCTAAGAGCTTCTATAAGACATTTTTTGATTTTTAAATATGTAAAAAATAATATAAACTAGTTTTGAAAGAGGCATGGTTTTTAATTTAATGTATGGTATTTTGACTTTTTCTATTTGTGTGGTTATCATAATAATGACAAGAAGAAAATTATTGTAGGAGGGTTAGGGGTTTCTCATGTGCTGCCATTTGGAGGATTTTCATGGCTTCTGAGATTACTCTATACATTCCTTAGGTATTTTTCTATTCAACTTTTTTTAATTAATGAGCCTTGTCAAACATGATTTTCATTTTTCAACAGCTTCATATTTTACTATAGGATAGTAATCTGAATGTCCTCATTTATATTTCTTAAATTTATGTATTAGATTTTTTTATCCTATAGTTCAGTAAAAAAAATAAATTAATGAGCCTTGACATAACAATTTCTTAACCGTACTTATTTATAGTATTCATATATGTGAAAATGTGTAAGACAGACTACTATACATGATTTTAGATTTATCATAGTTAATTCGTGATTAAATAAGATTCATAAAATATTTATTATAATTAAACCATAATTAAATATAATTTCATTAGATCTCCAATGATTTTCTATTGTACTATTTAATTACAAAAGCAATTTGGCATTTGATATATGTACAGTACAACAGCACCAACGACCAAATACACAACATTTAATTTTATTGATTTGTCGTTTAAGAAAAACTGAGCATTACATTCTAGATTATGTCTCATTGAATCCTTAAACGGCAAATTCAAAATCGTTGTGCCCTCCCTCAACTACTTGATCTTTGTCGTTTATGAACTAGCATCTATAGAATAGAATGTTTCAACATTCATGCTCCAATTAACTCACTCAAAGTTTCTCTAATATTTATGCATCTTCAAAAGTCACAAAACTATGATTAATTATATTAGGTTTGGGTATTAAGAACAAATTAGAAGTCTTGTTAACTATAGACTTTTTTTTGTGAAGCAAGTAATTAACAACCAAGTCCAACTACTATAGTCTATAGTAATGCTCACACTATTAATCTGCGGCTAGATCAATAAAAAATTGCTTTATTAACCTTAATGCCGTAATATTAACGAAATCTTAATTTTTTAATATTAAATGAAAGGTTAATCACTGATTGGTTCCTCTAATGATTTGAAGTTACAACACAAACACCTAGATATCAACATTGATATTAATTTAACATGTCCAACATCAAACAGATAAAATATCTGATTTTTTCAAAGAATATGATATCAAATATTAAGATTAATTCGAAAAAATCAATTTTATGTTTGCTAGAGTTAACAACAATTTTTTATTATTGCAGAAGAAGAAGATAAAAAAAATGAAATAATTGTAGAGAGAGCGATATTTTATAGCTAACATTTAGATTTCAAATATTAAATCTCAATTCTTCTACCTTACAATTAATTATATCTTACTTTGAATTTATATACACTAACCAAAACTCAAATGCAAACTCAAACTCAAATGAAATTAAGTAATTTGAATTTGAATTATATTTAACACAATCCCTTAATTCATATATAAGATTAAAAATCAACATCACCAATTTCATTTCTCAAATTGATAAAGTGTTCAGTTTTGATTGCTTTGGTCAACACATCTGCAAATTACTTCTGATGTTGTAGTGAACAACCTAAAACACTCCATTTTGAACTTGATTGCGTAGAAAATGAAACTTTGTGTCAATGCACTTGTTTCTTCCATTAAAAATTGAATTCTAGGACTTATGGCTCATTTGTTGTCAATCATCAACCTGAATGGTTTGCTCACATTGAACTTTAGTTCTTACAGCAAATTCATAAGCCAAACAACTTAACACGCTTACAAAACATCAGCTTTGTATTTTGCTTCACAAGTGGACACTGTAACCACTGGTTGCTTCTTGGAGCGCCATGAAATGTGAGCTCATAGATACATGAACATGTATCATGTAGTGTTTATTCTGTCTACTCTGCCACCACACCAGTCTGAGTATGAATAGCATCATCTGACACTCTAGATGGAAACAAAATACCATACCTCAAAGTCCCTTTTATATACCTTCATATCCTGACTGCAACTTGGTAATGTGACTACTTTGGCTTACTCATAAGCCTACTTACAGTTCCAATTACATAACATATGCCGGGCCTGATCTTACACAGATATCTCAGAGAGTCAACCAACTGTTTGAAGGTTGCAACATCTACATTCTCACCATCAACATCAGAATCCAGTTTATGGTTTGTCTCAGCAGGTGTGACTGTTGACTTACAATTCATTAGCTTAAATCTTTTTAGCAACTCAAGCTCATACTTCAGTTGGTGCACAATGATTCCCTTATTAGAGTTTAAAATCTCCATCCTTAGAAAATATACCATGTTTCCAAGGTCATTCAAATCAAATGCATTCATCAACGCCTTTTTAAACTTGTTTATCTCAGAAGTATAACTCTTTATCCGAAGTATGTCATCTACATAAAGACACGTCAAAATCACATTGCCATTATAGGTATGCTGCACATACACACCATACTTCATTTCACATTTTTTGAATCTCTGATGCTTGAAAAATTAATCAATTTCCAGATTCCAAGCTCTTGGCGCTTGTTTTAGCCTGTACAAGGCTTTATGCATCTTATACACCATTCCTTCTTTATTCTCCATCACAAATCCAAGAGGTTGTAACACATAAACTTCTTCTTGCAAAGGACCATTTAGAAAATCTTATTTTACGTCTAAATGCATTAGAGGTCAATTCCTATTTCCAGCTATATTAATAACCAATCTTATGGTTTCATATCTAGCTACAGATGCAAACACTTTAAAATAGTCTAAATCAGACTTTTGTAGAAATCCTTTAGCTACTAACATTGCTTTATGCTTAGAAACTGAACCATCTGGCTCCAAATTTATCTTGAAAACCCATCTCACACTTATGACCTTCATGTTCTTAGGTAGAATAGTAAATTCTCATGTCTTGTTTATTTCAATTGCCTCGAGTTCTTCCTTCATGGCATTCATCTGCACTTTCTTCTTTAGTACCTCATTAATTCTGGCAGGTTCAGAGTCCACCATCATGGCACACTATATGACTTCCCCTTCAGAGTCAACCTCAGTATCATGCACCAACTAAAATATCCAAGTCTCCTTGGTATCTGTCTAATTCTTTGTGGCCTCTGAAATAGTGCAGGTTCACCATCAGAGGCAGAACCAACTTCAGAAGGTCCACCTTTTGAGGCTGAATTACCTTCAGAGGCAGGATCACCTTCAGAGTTAGACTTAACTCTCTATTCTAACGCGACGCCAATGTTCATTTCTCCATGTTTTGAGTCGCAAGAAATATTTTATAATCGAATGTGACTAAGTACCTTTTGCTAAAGTTGACCAACCAAAAAACATTTACTAACTAGAACTACATAGCCTTGAGTTCCCCATCATATTTGGGGATACGTATGAGTGAGATTCAAAGTCTCATCAGACACCCTAATAAAAAAACTTATTTTTAGTCATTTTCTCTTTTCCTCAAATTTTTAATAATTAGAAGAAATAATAACGAAAGCCAACATTCCATTTGAAAATTTAACTAAATGGTTCCCGTGGAGTATAACGGATGTGAGGGGTGCTAATATCTTCCCCTTGCATAACTGATTATCAAACCCGAATTTTGTTGCGACGACCATTTTTATTTATTTAAGGGTTTTATCGATATTTTCAATTTACTTTTAGAATAAATAAAGTTCGAGGGCGACTTTGTTATCATTTCAAGCTGCGAGCGCTCGTGGTATTTTTCACAGTCGCGACAACTGACGACTTTTATGGGGATCCTGGTTCCCCAAAGTGAGTCAAGCCTAGTTTAGCTAACTTTGCGATGAATGATAGATTTTCTGTTGTTCTCTTCGTGTGATTTTATGCTTTTCCCTATTATTCTCATTTATGCATACTTTCCTCTGTGAGATTGGGATTTTCTTTGAGTAAAACTCTGCACTCGAGCTTTGAGAAGAACCATAAAATAAGAGAATGTGTAGTATTGGACCGAGGGGTGTACACCTCGTTGGAATAATACAAAGACTGCACCTGGAGTAGATCTATTTTGAATTTTCATTATGATGTGGATAACCCACTATTACATTGAAATTTCGAATAAGTTTTGTGACTCTAGGAACCTTACCTATACCAAAAAAACTGTTATTAGGGTCGAAGATCACATAATATTGGACTGAGGTTTCTACACCTCGTTGGAAAAATACGAAGACTTCACCTAGAGTAGATATATTTGTAATTAATAAGGGGAAAATCCCCGAATATCGATCCCGCGGATTGCGTATGTTACAAGTTCTATAATAATGCAATTGAACAAAAAGTCAAAGGGGTTTTGGTTTGTTGTTTTAAAAATGTAAAAGGGCAGAAGGCAAAAGCAGTAAAATAGAGGTTTTGGACAGTTATGAGGAGCATGCTAGGGTAGGGTGTATGAAAAGCCTTGCAACAACCTTATTTTTAGTTTCAGAAGTCACTGCTCAATTCAATCGATGCCGGTTTTAAAGATTAGTTTACTCTAATTCCTTAGCAGAAAACCCTTTGGTATTCTCCCTATACCCCAATTCCTTGGTAGCATAGGAACAATACCAAGCAATATATTTTATCTAAAACATTACGGTTACTATATGGTATCCCTATTCCTAGGCAATATCTACTATAGTATTATCGTATAAAAGCGTTAACGATCATTTTTCCAAACCTAAGGTTAACCGTAAAATGAATCCTTATTTGTCAGATAAGAAAAAGCCTTATGAACATTATACAATAACAACGATGATTAGAAAACAGTGAAATCAATAATTCAAAGAAACCAAGGTCATTACAGAGTCAATTCAGGGACACCCTCTAGCATTGGGGGGTTTAGCTACTCATAATATTTAAAATAAAATCAACAATTAGACTGAACATTATAAGATAATAGGGTTACCTTGATCTTCAATTGCTCCCGCTCATGAAAACCTTTAGTTTCCCCAATCCTTGATCGCTGCAATCTTGATCGTAAAATTCTGTTCTGTTCAAAGGTCCTTTCTTTCTTCTCAAAACACGTCTAAAATAGTCTCAAGTCCAACCCAGCGATAGAGAAATACCAAAAATACCCTAATGGATCGCAAATGCCCAAAATCCAAGAAAATTAGAAGATGAATCATTTTAGCCAATACGGGTGATGTCAGCTGACATGGGCGGCCGTGTTGGCTTCCTGTTATATTTACACGACAATTTTCTATGCTCCAGGTGTGCTGACACGAGCCGTGTCAGCTGACATGGACGGCCATGTCAGCTCCCTGGTTTCCACTAATTCTTGTCTTTCTGAGCACTTCCTGACACGGGCGGCCGTGTCAGGCTCTTGGTCCACTTCAAAACTCTTCAGAGTTCTTGCCATTTTCCCCGGTTTTTGCTCTGATTCTCCTTTATTGTTAACCTGAAACTAGAAACAATGGAAATACCAAACCGACGCGTAAAATGCAATAAAAACGAATGAAATGCGACTAAACAATAAAAATGATCAACTAAAACTACAGGTAAAATAACGCATAAAAACCACTGATCAGTAATTTTCATCACGATGTGGCCAGCCCCCTATTGATTTGAAATTTTGAATAAGGTACGTAACTCTGGGAGTCTTATCTAGAACCAAAGAACTGTTTTTAAGAGGAGATTGTGTAGTATTAGATCGAGGGGCTTACACCTAGTTAGAATGATATGAAGAATCCACCTAGTGTAGATCTATTTTGAATTTTCATCGTGGTGTGGCTAACCCGTTAATGCGGTGAAATTTTAAATAAGATCCATGAACCTAGTTTTCTTCCTTAAAAATATAACCTTAGAGCTATCCCTTACAAGGTTGGTAGAAAATACATAGAACCTTTCCCAGGGAACCTACCCTTTAGACTGCTTGAAGCCTTTAACCTATTTGTCGTTGCATGACATCACATTGCATTTTACCTGCATACAAATCATTCATACTTCATTTGTTTTCAAGGAATATCGAGATGCTTTAAATATTATTGTTGAGCATTTCAAAAGAGAAGATGAATTTTTAGACAAAGAAGAAATTCCAAATCAAAGAAAAGGTACCTAATGTGAGGAGCTTGATAACTTTCAAGGATGAGCTGACTAACATCCATTGTGATGCACTTACCTTCAAATATGGAAACATTATGGATCTTTTGTTTATCGTCGTGCAAAAGGTGGCCATAATCGCTTTAGCTTAATTCTATGACCTACTATTAAGGAGCTTCATTTTTCTGGATTTTCAATTGGCACCAACTTTAGAAGAGTTTGGGCAGATTTTGGATTCTCCTGAAGAAAAGAAAGGACCTTATAGAAGAGTTGGGAAATTCCCAAAGACTAAGGATCTTGCTGAAGTCTTGAATATTTTGGTCTCTGATATAGATCATAACATAAAATGACATTTTGCCACTGAAGTAACCGGTTACTCTATATCAGGTAACCGATTACTTACTTAAACAACAAGTGAAAAAATGCACAGAGTAACCGGTTTCTCTGAAGTGGGTAACTGGTTACTTGAACAAAACTGGAGAAAATAGGCTAAACGTTGCAGAGTAACCGGTTACCACTGTGACAGTGGCAAAACAGCTTTTTGAAAAATCAGTTTTTACAACCAAAAGCTTTCCCCAATCATCCACATGCTATGCTTGATATTTGTGCACGAAAAATGAAGTTCAAAAGAACTTAAACAACAATTAACCATCAATGAAAAGAAATAAATATGGAGAGCAAAGATCAAGAAATCACATGATTAAGCGAAACCGAAAAATGACCGAACAACATCGTAAACGCGCGAAAGTGATCGAAACGATAAATCGAGTGAAAGATAACCAACCTACAAGGCAGAGATTTGCCCTGGATGTTGTTGCTATTGATATATAATGAGAAAAAGCCAAGGAACCCAGAGAATTCCAAGCTTTAGAGCCAACCGTAGCGAAAACCGTTGAAAACGCGATAAATGCTCCGAATATCGATTTGCACCGAATAAGCTTGAAGTAATCACTTGAGATGAATCCAAAGCCAATAAAACTCCAGAAAGTAGGGTAGAATCACAAGATGATGATGGTTAAGCTCAAGACAAAGCACTTCCGATGGAGAAGTCACTACTCTTCAATGGAGGATTTAAGCTTTAGTGAGGTTTTGGGAAGATGATGGAGATGAATATGCAAATGTTGCAGAAAATTCAGAGAGAATGTGAGAGAATTGAGAGTGTTCAATGGAGAATTTGATGAAATGATTCCAACTCAAAATGATTCAACCCCCCCTGAGTAATGGTGGTGATTTGCTTATATAGAGTTTTGCTTCGGAGTTGCTAGGTTCAAAGTGAGCTTTGGATGTAGCCTCAGAACTAGCCTTGGAGTTAGTTAGGCTCAACTCACTGAGTTGGAGGTTAACTCAGTTAGTTAGGTAGTTGACTCGGTAACCATCCCAATGCAAGTTGAAAATCCAATGGTTCACATGCTTGGAAACAAAGGTGTATAGTGGTCTTAATTGGAAATGATGCATTGGAGAAAATGCCTTGAAGTGTCTTGAATGTTCTCAAAGCCTCTAGAATTGTCTAGAAATGTCTAGAATGTTCCACACGATGCTAGAACCAATTGAATCCCATAATGTAGATAGAAAAGCGGCTGTCCCAAAAATACAGCAAAATCTGCATTTTTGCACTGGGTAACCGGTTACTCAATATAGGGTAACCGGTTACTTCAAGCAAATTTTGCATATTTTTGCTTGAAAAATGGGGTTGTGACCACGATTCCAATTTTTGACCTTTTGCTCTGATGAATAGGCGTAGAAACCTTCATTTTGTGCTTGTTTTAATAATGTTATATCTTCGAGAGGATGCGATTAATAGGGCTTGCAAAACCTGAAAATTCCTGCAACAAAAAACCACGAAGAAAAAATGCTAATGCGTATGTCAGCGATGCGAATGCACATGCTTATGCAAAAGGCAAAAGGAGGTAAAATTTCGGGTTACGACAACTGCCCCTATTTAATCTTCTTGGACCTGAATGTTCAAACTACGCTTGCTCTTTGATTATTCAAGGTGGAAGAGGATTAAATAAAAGAGTAGCTCGAAAGATTTGGCCGGCAGTGACTGATGGGAAAAAAATAAAGATGCTCAAGAGCAAGGTTTGGCTAAGACCCGCTAGGGGAGATATATTAGTCAAAGGGGAGTATGCTATGATGTTCAACATGATGCTTGATAACATGTTATGCAGCGACAAAGGTTCGAGGCGCGGTTTCTCCGGTGGACAGAGATTGTAGCAAAACGAACTCGACATCCTCAACTGAGGAACCTGACGATGCTGTTAGGGAAAGAGCTTAGAAATCTCAGACTTCCAAACTATTACAAACACTGCTGCTAGAGAGAAAGGAACTTTCTAACCTTAGATGATCCTGGCTGGGGAGTGAAGCTATCATGGTTGATCTTCAACTAACCAACTCTTCTTGGGGAGGAGTAAAGCCAAGATGATCAAAAATGAAGCACCACTACCGAGGATTGACACCCTCGATCTGTTGTTGTGTTGCAAGGAATTCTGCTTCTACTGGGGGAAATGGCTCTTTTGAAGAAATGAAAACAAATATTTTCCTAGAACCATAATGATGTCTGATGGTGAAATTTTGGCTCTGCTGGGGAGAGGACTGGTACACAAACCTTTCCATGGAACCAAATCGATACCTGCTGGGGGAAAAGGAATGCATCCCACATTCCTAACCACTCATGATATTGTTCACCAGAGATCAAGATCAAAAAGGTACACTACCCATCTTCCCTCAAGGATTTCTGGTAAAGCATGCAATGCATAATGTTTTCCTAGTTGATTTTAGCTTTTATGTTTCTCAACACTTTATAGTATTATGTAATCACAAATAATTGTTCAATTTGCAAACAAAATACTGAAAAAGAGACAAATGAGAAATCGAAGGATGAAAATTTTATTGAATGCAAAAATCTTTTGTACATAAGATGCGTACGAGGATGTAAAAATACTTAATGAGGAAATTTTCAATAAAATTGAAAAACAAAGTAAATGGCAATGGGAAATTTGACTTTGCATTTATTACGACATTGGCTACCATCCCCTGCAAGTCTGGGTTCCAACACTGGGCGTCTGTTGATGATGATTTGACTGATCATTTCCCGTCTGAGGTTTAGTTGTGATGAAGATAGGCTCAGGTGTTAACGGTCAAATGTCTTTATCCCTATTTTTTGCCCGGACATTATATATTTTCTTTTCCGTCCACCGGGATACTCCTTTATCCCTAAGTCGCCCTTTCGGGTTTTCAACTTAACGGGCTTTTATTGTTTTTTTTTAATCTTGTCCCTAACTTTTGCATGGACATTTCTTTTTTTGGTCCATCGAGACGCCCATTTTTGCCTAGATTGCCCTTGCGGATGCCAATCTAGCGAGCTTTCATCATCATTTTTTTCAGGCATAATATTTTTTTGACTGAATCGGAGTTCACGGGATGTGGAAAATCCTCCCCATCCATGGTGGTGAGGATCAAGGCTCTGCCTGAGAAGGCTTTCTGGACAACGAAAGGTCTTTCATAATTGGGAGTCCACTTGCCACGTGGATCCGAATGAACAGGAGAGTACCTTTTGAGCACAAGTTCGCCTGCGTGGAACGCTCGTGGAAGAACTTTCTTGTCAAAAGCTCGCTTAAGACGTCTTTGATACAATTGACCGTGGCAAACGGCTGTTAGGGAATTTTCTTCGATGAGATTCAGCTGATCATATCTGGATTGAACCCATTCGGCTTCATCGAGATCTGCTTCCATGATGACCCTGAGAGAAGGAATTTCGACTTCAATGGGTATAACAGCCTCTATACCATATACAAGTGAATACAGAGTTTCCCCAGTGGAAGTATAAACTGAAGTTCTGTAGCCATGTAGTGCAAAAGGAAGCATTTCATGCCAATCCTTGTAAGTCTTGACCATCTTCTGGATAATCCTCTTGATGTTTTTGTTTGCTGCTTCGACGACACCCTTCATCTTAGGCCGATATGGTGAAGAGTTGTGGTGCTCGATCTTAAACTCTTGACACAACTCTTGCATCATCTTGTTGTTCATATTACTTGCATTGTCAGTGATAATGTTGCTATGAATGCCATAGCGAAAAATTATCTCTTTCTTGATAAATCTGGCGACCACTTGGCGTGTAACATTTGCATAAGAAGCAACTTCAACCTACTTGGTGAAATAATTGATAGCAACTAGAATGAAGTGATGACTGTTGGAAGCTTTCAGCTCTATCATTCCAATCATATCAATACCCCACATAGAGAAGGGCCACGGAGAAGTTAGAACATTCAATGGGGTTGGTGGCACATGGATCTTGTCACCGTAGATTTGGCACTTGTGACATCCTTTGCTAAAGTTGTAACAATCTACCTCCATTATTGTCCAATAATACCCAGCTCGAAGGATCTTTTTAGCCATAGCAGGACCTTTGGCATGTACACCCTCACAACCTTCATGTATGGACCTTATGATTGTGTCTGCTTCGTGTCTATCCATACATCTGAGCAAAATAGAATCATAATTCCTTTTGTACAATACACCACCATTCAAGAAAAACTTGGCGTAAAATCGTCTGAGAGCTTTCTTATTAGTGATAGTAATGCCCTCGGGATATTCCTATTTTTCCAGATATCTTTTGATGTCGTAGAACCAAGGCTTATCATCGGACTCGTCCTCGATTGTTAAGCAATGTGCTGGTTCATTCAAATGATCAATGCAGATAGAAGGAGCTTCGTTCTTCCACTTGACTTTGAACAAAGATGCCAGGGTGGCAAGAGCATCAGCTAATTGATTTTCTTCCCTAGGAATATGATGAAAAGAGATTTCATCAAAGTAGGGAATCAATTTCACAATATATTTCTGGTACATAACTAGCTTAGAATCCCGAGTTACAAAGTTCCCTCTGACTTGGCCGATCACCAGGGCAGAATCTCCTGTAGACCTCAAGAATCTTGATTCTCATGTCAATTGCAGCTTTGATACCGTAAATGCATACTTCGTACTCATCCATATTGTTGTTACATTCAAAGCATAATCTGGAAGTGAAGGGAAGATGAAAACCAGTCGGAGAGATGAGGATAGCACCAATTCCACGACCTTTACCATTGGTAGCACCGTCGAACACGAGCGCCCATCGCGCCCCTGGTTCTTGTATTATATCAGGGTCTGGAGTCTCATAATCTCTGATGAACAGAACATCCTCATCAGGAAACTCAAACTTCATTTGTTGATAACCTTCCATAGGTTGATGAGCTAGGTAATCAGACAAGACGCTCACTTTAATTGCTTTCTGGGTAACATGTTGGATATCATACTTAGTCAACAACATTTGTCACCGAGAAATTCGTCTAGAGATAGCAGGCTTTTCGAAAATGTACTTTATCGGATCCATCTTGGATATCAATAAAGTAGTATGGCAAATCATGTATTGCCTCAAGCGTCGAGCGACCCAAGTCAGAGCACAACAAGTTTTCTCCAATAGTGAGTATCTGGTCTCACAATCATTGAACTTTTTGCTCAGATAGTAAATTGCATGTTCTTTTCTGCTAGTGTCGTCATGCTGGCCTAAGATCGGTGGTTCTTGCAAATATTTTTTTTATCTTGTCAAAAGCTTCTTGACAATCATTGTTCCATTCGACCGATTGATTTTTTCATAGTAATTTGAAAATTGGTTCGCAGGTAGCTGTCAGATGAGAAATGAATCTGGAAATGTAATTGAGTCGGCCCAGAAAGCCACAAACTTCTTTTTCTGTTTTGGGAGGCGGCATGTTCTGAATTGCCCGAACCTTGTCAGGATCAACTTCAATGCCCTTCTGACTCACAATAAAGCCTAACAGTTTGCCACATCGAACTCCAAAGGTGCACTTTGCCGGATTCAACCATAGTATGAACTTGCGAAGTCTGTCAAACAGCTTCTTTAGATGGTCCAGATGATCATCTTCAGTTCTGGATTTGGCAATTATATCTTCCACGTAAACCTCAATCTCTTTATGGATCATATCATGAAAGAGAGTTGTCATGGCACGTTGATATGTTGTCCCTGCGTTTTTCAAACCAAATGGCATGACTTTGTAACAATATGTACCCCAAGGCGTGATGAAAGTAGTCTTCTCCATATCAGCTGGGGACATCTTGATCTGATTATATCTTGAGAAATCGTCCATGAAAGAAAAGATAGAGAACTGTGTTGTGTTGTCTACCAAAACATCAATATGAGGCAGAGGAAAATCATCTTTCGGGCACGCCATATTGAGATCCGGGTAGTCTACACACATTCGGACCTTTCCATCTTTCTTCAAAATCGGGACGATGTTGGCAATCCATTCAGGATATTTGGAAGTGGCTAGGAACCCAGTGTCAAACTGCTTCTTAACCTCTTCTCTGATCTTAAGTGCCATGTTGGGTCTGGTCCTTATGAGCTTCTTCTTGACAGGAGGACAATCAGGTTTGAGTGGCAAGTGATGTTCGACGATGTTGGTATCCAACCCAGCCATATCTTGATAAGACCAAGCGAAAATATCAACATACTCTTTAAATAACTTGACCAACCCGGAGTGTACATGCTTAGCGAGGGATGCCCCAATCTTGACTTCCTTTCTGACATCATCGGTACCAAGGTTGATAACTTCCACTGACTCTTTGTGTGGCTGAATCTCTTTCTGCTCGTGCTCAAGGAGCCTTGCTATTTCAGCCGGTAACTCACAATCTTCCTCATCGTCTTCTTCGGCTTGGTTAATTGGAATCCCAGAATTACAAAGTATGTTTGCCAAGTCGTTATGAATGCAATTATTTGTTCTGCATGTTTATGAATTATGTTTAGAATGAAGCTATTTGAAAGGTGAAAAATAAAAGAAACTTTGCCATTTATTTGTGAAAAATAAAATAAAGAAAGAAATAAGAGCATGATTTGAATGCAAAAAAACTTTTATTTGTTGATCACATAATGTTTCAAAAGCGTGGGGCCCTTACAAGCTATCCACTCGTCTCGGGCGAGGGAACAAGAAAACAAAATGCATTACATGTTTGTAGGAAAAACCACGGGAATCATAGTAGATGTCCAGTTGTTGAGCTTGAAACCCGGCGGGCATTTGCGTATAAAGCTTGTACTTCGGCTGCTAGGACCTACATCGTCAATGGCTGACACAATATCCCCCTCTTGGAATCCAGCATTTGTGAACTTGATCAAGTTGTATTTCTGATGACTGCGTGAACTAGCTTGTTGATCCGGATGATAATCCAATCCAAAGCGATCATGCTTTTCAACCACATCCAAGATTTTCCCCCAGCCAGGCAAGGCGCCTTTCTCAATGGTCTCTTTAGCACTCTTGACAGATGACATGGCCATTTTTGGTAGTCTACTAGAATTGACAGAAGCGGAGCTAACAACTTCGTCGATATCTCTAATCAATTCAGCCCTTTCGATCGTCCTCAATCATATTAACCGCAGGTCCACCATGAGTAGGCAACATATTAGTCTGTATATTAGGACCCTCCTCAGTAAATGTCAGTATTTTTCGACCAATAAGCTCTTGAACTTTGGCCTTGAGAATAATACAATCTTCGGTAGCATGTCCTATGTATCCAGCATGGTAAGCATATGATGCATTCAGATTATGCTTCGGACCAAAAGGAGGAACTTCAAGTGCAATCTTTCTGGGGACTATTGCCCCTTGATGAATCAAATACGGGAACAACTCTGTATAAGGCACAGGAATTCTGTCAAAATTCATCCGTTTGCATGCACAAGCAATTCATCATTGTCAATATAGGACGCCATCTTCCTACAATACATGGTCACATGACTGCGAGGACAACTCAAACCCTTGTACTTTGGAAGCTCAGGAATTTTGAATTTCAGCGGAAGCACGACATTGGGAACCAAACACAAGTCTTTAGCTTCCACGCCAAAAGAATAATATCCTTCAATCGCACGGATTCTCTCGTCCAACAATTTATACTCAACAGGTATGTTATGGGCAGCGGATCTGACAAGAGCCTAAGGATTTGGAAGCTGTGGTGTGGTTGGCGCGAGTATTTGTTGAGAAGCAAACTGAGACAGATATACCAATCCAGAATTTACCATCTGACCAGCATTCTGACCCATCTGAAAACCATACGGGTAACCGGTAGGAGGTACCGCAGCAGCAGAAGATTCCCCCGGGTAGGGCATAGAATGAACATTCATAGTTTGAGCAGGTTGAGACAAAAAAGAACATGAATAGGAGGACCCCTATTCGCATGCTCATCTTCATCAGGAATCTCAACATCAGTAGACACAAGATTCTGGCGAACCTGTGTTTGAGGAATCTTGTGATTATCATGACTCACCATAGGAGGTGGAGTCGGAGTAGGCATGCCCCAAGGATAAGCAGCATAATTACCATTGGGCATAGGCGCAACGAAAGGTTAATATAAACCAAAAGCACTACCACTGGCGATCTGAGGTGTGAAATTCGGAGGCATTCCCCACGGGAAGGTAGCAGGCATTCTATTCAAACTAGGCTGAACATAAGTTAGATTGACAATAGGTTGAGCAATAGTCTCAACCGAAATTTTGATAATTGCTGGCGAAGAAGCAACGACAGAAGTAGGGATCACCACAGGAGTGACAACAATTGCATCAGTAACTGTTGCAACAACAGAAGTAGCAGCAACAGCGTCCTTCTGAGCATGAAGGAAGTCCATGAAAACGTCCATGTTAGTCTGGAACTGATCCATCCAACCTTGAAACTGAGCCAAAGTCTCCTTGTAGGCAGCGCTCTCTTGTTCAATGTCAGCCATGATCCTGGTCTTGTTCGAGCGAGTGAAATAGCGATGCTGAGTCGTCGTCTTGCTACAAGGCATGACAGATAGTGTAAACGCGTGGTTTCCAGGTGAAGGACATGCACATGAATATGATTGGATGCAACGTATGTAAAAATAAAGTTTTATTCATATGCCAAAATGTTAATGGTTATGATGAAATGACATGCATCACACAAATCGCCAAGCACAAATCCGAACAATCAAATCTGCAAAATCTGAGTATCCAAATCTGAACAAACTGAATATCTGCATAATTCTATGTTGGTGCAAAAATCTGACGTGTGTGAGAGAACAAAAGGTGTGAAAAGGCTTTGTTTCCTGCAAAAACCCATATCCCATTCACATGTATGATCTGGACACAACAAGGTGGTCCCTAGAAAGGTCGCATAAACCATATGACTCAAAAATGAAAACACCCCGCCCTAGCGAATTCTCGCAGGATGGAAGTATCCTCAAGTGAATCACGATCTGGGATGTGGTTCTCGTGACAACCCAACGCGTAAAACGCAGGCGTCACGACTATCCACATTCTAGCCTATATGTATGCTCAAGCCCGGTGTTAGGACTTATCTCTCCAATAATATCTACCCATCCCAAGAACAGCAGAATATAGTAGATATCTAGAATATGAAGCATATGAATATTTAAAGCAGTAGAGAAATGTGGTAAATAACATAAAATAAAGCGAGCAAAGCATAAAGATAAACACACAAGCAAGAAAAAAAAGCAAGCAAAACTAGGCGAGACCCCAACTTGCAAGCACAAGGGCTCCCCAGCAGAGTCGCCAGCTGGAGCTAAGGAGTCCCAGCTAGCCAGGAAACGAACAAAGCAAAGCGATCCTCAAACCTGCAAGAGAAAAAACTCTCCAGCAGAGTTGCCAGCTGGAGCTAGCAGGATTATACCTGAGTGAATCACACACTCAAAGATACAACAGAATCGCCACCGAACTTTATTTAGTTCCAAAGGACAAGGAAAATATCGATAAAACCTAAGGGAAAGAGAAACGGGAAAGGGGGTCAATTATGCGAAAAGAAGGTACTAGCACTTTAAGCATCCGTCGTACACGATGGGAACCATTTCGCTCACTTGTAGGCTTGGATGGGTTATCTATCTAAAGGCTTCTAGCTAAAAAAGGAAAAGGAGAGGGAAAGAAAATAAAGTGCTCGAAGAGGATTGGGGCCCTCGTGCCTACGTACCCTCAAAGTGCAATGAGGAAATCAGAGCTCCGTAGTTCAAGGAACCAAAGAAAAGAAAGAAGAGGATCCGGACGGACCAGAGAGACAGAAGAATGGAAGAAGACGGAGGAAGGTGGCTCGCCAAGATTTCGTAATCTTGTGCCTACGTACCCTCATAGTGCAATGAGGAAATTAGAGCCTACGTAGTTCGGGGAACTACTGCTGGGAAAGAAAAAGGAAAGAGACGGCGTCAAAGCCAAGAGTCAAAAAAGAAAGCAAGACCCAACTAGGGGATGCAAGAGAAGTGGTGTCGAAACCAGAAAAGGAAATGAAATAAAACTATGCTGAGGAACACAGAGAAGCAAGGCAAAAACTCTGCGGGGATATACAAGAGAAAAGAGATAAATCTACAGGGGATAAAACAAAAGAATGGTGACAGAGCCGGGAAAAAAAGGAGTATAGGACTAGAACCAAAATAGAGGTAAGATCCACGGGGGACTTGGTGCATTAACTGCAAGCAGTGATTAACCGAAGGAAAATAAGAGTAAAACTTGATAGGGAGAGTAAAAGGTTAGGTGTCGACAGACGGACTGCAATGAAACAAAAGAAAGAGAGCTGAACCAAAGGGAGGCTTTGACTCAGAGGGGAAATTGGTATATTAACTTGATAAGCAGTGGTTAATCGGAGAGAGAAAAGAACTGGTTTTAACTGATAAACGATGATTAACCAAGAGACGGGTGTGGAACCAAGCAAAGGTTGTGACCCAAAGAACGTTACATTGACTGAATAAACAGTACTTGACCAAAGGAAAGGGTATTTGAGCTGAATAAAGGTTACTAACCCAAAGCTGACAGTATTTGAACCAAAGAAGGGTTGCTAACTGCGGGGGCTCGGTGTGTAACAGACGGACTATGATTAACCGAAAATAATGAGTGATTAACTAAGAGAAGGTGATTAACTCAAAAGAAACTCAATATCTTAACAGACGGAGTATGGTTAAATAAGGAAAAGGGTTATTGGTTCAAACAGGAGGATTGTGATTGACCAAAAGGCGAGTGATTAACCAAGAGAAGGTGATTAACCCAAAGAAAAAATTGGTTTTAACGGGCGGACCGTAATCAACCAAAGATCGGGTGATTAGCCGGGAGAAGGTGATTAACCCAAAGGAAAAGCTGGTTTTAACGGGCAGACCGTGGTTAACCAAAGGTAGGGTGATTAGCCAGGAGAAGGCGATTAACCCAAAGAAAAAGCTCAGTATTAACAGACAGACTGTGATTAACTGAAGAAAAGAGGATGTTGGTGGTTAACCGTCAGACAGTGACGACCTAAACAAGAAGGAGAAAGAACCAAGAGAAGGTTGCAAACTCCGGTGGGGAATAAGTTAGAACAGGAAGACTGTGCAAACTAGAGAAGAAAAACTGACTTCGCTGGGGTTTCACTTGGGAAGAAGGGAATTAGGTTTAAACTGAAGGACAGTTGATCAACCAAGGAAAATAGTGATCACAAATCTCAGGGGAAACCAAGGATGGTGATTGTCCAAGAAAGAAAAGAGTGTTGAATTGAAAGGGAGAAGCTACTTCCAAAGAGGAGGTAAGGGTGCAAGTGATCATTAAAGAAAAAAGGGGTAAATGCCAACAATTTTTCAAAGGGATGAAAAATCATTAAAGCAAAAGGGCGATTTATTGATTATACAAGATTGAGTTCATTCCAAAGAGGAACAAACTCAATGCCAACATGAATAAAAGTGAAAAACAGTACCAAAACAATTAGCATGCATCACAAACCATGTAGCAAGTGATCAAAGAAATATGCAAGAATGATCGTGATCAACGTGTCAAAAATGCACATAATCGAGAATTGACAAATAACATATTGAAATGCGGTATAAATGCTTCAAAGAATAGGTGAATAGCTCATAAAAAATTCACAAATATCAAGCCATAGAAGTTATATGGGAAAAGAATAGCAAACAAGCTTGAAAATAGGAAAAAATGACATTCTGTCACTGAAGTAACCAGTTACTCTATATCAGGTAACCGGTTACTTGCTTAAACAACAAGTGAAAAAATGCACAGAGTAACCGGTTACTCTAAAATGGGTAACTGGTTACTTGATCAAAACTGGAGAAAATAGGCTAAACATGGTAGAGTAACCGGTTACCCTATATAGAGTAACCGGTTACCGCTGTGACAGTGGCAAAACAGCTTTTTGAAAAATCAGTTTTTACAACCAAAAGCTTTCCCCAATCATCCACATGCTATGCTTGATATTTGTGTATGAAAAATGAAGTTCAAAAGAACTTAAACAACAATTAATAATCAATGAAAATCAATAAACATGGAGAGCAAAGATCAAAAAATCACATGATTATGTGAAACCAAAAAACGATCGAACTACATCATAAACGCGCGAAAGTGAAACGGTAAATCGAGTGAAAGATAACCAACCTACAAGGTGGAGATTTGCCCTGGATGTTGTTGCTATTGATATGTGATGAGAAAAAGCCAAGAAAACCAGAGAATTCCAAGCTTGAGAGCCAACCGTAGCGAAAACTGTTGAAAACGCGATAAATGCTCCGAATATCGATTTGCACCGAATAAGCTTGAAGTAATCACTTGAGATGAATCCAAAGCCAATAAAACTCCAGAAAGTAGGGTAGAATCACAAGATGATAATGGTTAAGCTCAAGACAAAGCACTTCTGATGGAGAAGTCACTACTCTTCAATGGAGGATTTGAGCTTTAGTGAGGTTTTGGGAAGATGATGGAGATGAATGTGCAAATGTTATAGAAAATTCAGAGAGAATGTGAGAGAATTGAGAGTGATCAATGGAGAATTTGATGAAATGATTCTAACTCAAAATGATTCAACCCCCCCTGAGTAATGGTGGTGATTTGCTTATATAGAATTTTGCTTCGGAGTTGCTAGGTTCGGAGTGAGCTTTGGATGTAGCCTCGGAACTAGCCTTGGAGTTAGTTAGGCTCAACTCACTGAGTTGGAGGTTAACTCAGTTAGTTAGGTAGTTGACTCGGTAACCATCCCAATGCAAGTTGAAAATTCAATGGTTCACATGCTTGAAAACAAAGGTGTATAGTGGTCTTGATTGGAAATGATGCATTGGAGCAAATGTCTTGAAGTGTCTTGAATGTTCTCAAAGCCTCTAGAATTGTCTAGAAATGTCTAGAATGTTCCACACGATGCTAGAACCAAATGAATCCCAAAATGTATAGAGAAAAGCGGTTGTCCCAAAAATGCAACAAAATCTGCATTTTTGCACTGGGTAACCAGTTACTCAATATAGGGTAGCCGGTTACTCAATATAGGGTAACTGATTACTTCAAGCAAATTTTGCATATTTTTGCTTGAAAAATGGGGTTGTGACCGCGATTCCAATTTTTGACCTTTTGCTCTGATGAATAGGCGTAGAAACCTTCATTTTGTGCTTGTTTTGATAATGTTATATCTTTGAAAGGATGCGATTAATAGGGCTTACAAAACCTGAAAATTCCTGCAACAAAAAACCCTGGAGAAAAAATGCTAATGCGTATGTCAGCGGTGCGAATGCACATGCTTATGCAAAAGGCAAAAGGAGGTCAAATTTCGGGTTACGACAGTAGGGAATCAAACAGTGCGAGAAAATTCACTGGCAATTTCCAGATGAAGAAAGATGGGGAAACAAATGACATTTATGCAGGAAGAGGAAGATTCCTCTAGAGGAAACTGTCATACCCTAAATTTGTCCTACCCTTTTGTAAATATTTTCGCTTTTATCGTCCCGTGCCATTTAGACACGTGTCATCTCGCAATTAGTTGATTTTTCAGAAATTTATCTTTTGACCAATTAAGGCATGACACGTTGCCTAAAGGTTTTGTGAATATTATTTTCGTTTTAACTTCCCAACCTTTTTTTTAATATTTCTGAATATTTTGTATATGTATTTGTTTTGTTTGGTAATAATATTAAATAGCAATTAATATTGCTTTTTGTTAATTATTTTGCACTTTGTAGATATTATTAATATTTAATTGTTTTATTAACATTTACTTCTTGATTAGTCATGTAAATTAATATTGTAACCATTAGACTATACTATTGTGTTGGTTTATCATTGATTAATTGATTAATTGTTAAAAAAAAGAAGAAAAAGAGAGTGGATAGAGAATAGAGAGGCCCACGGCCCATTGGAATTTGAGAGGAGGGTGATAAGGGCACTTCAGATTTATAAAAAGGGGAGAAAGAAAACCCTAATTGGAAGAAAAGACACTGTTCACGGCACCTCAATTCACTCTGAAACCCTAATTGCAGAATCTACCTCTCACCATCATCATCATCGACATCTTTTCTTCCTTCAAACCTCAAAACGGCGCCCATTTTCAGCAAGCCCTTTTCGTCACCGACAATCTTCATTGCCTCTCTCATTCCCCCCATTTTTACCACTGTGAAATGCACCACCACCTTCAAACCTCAAACCCTCATCCAAAATACTTTCTCCTTACTCTAAATCCGACACCATTGTCGTCTTCAACTCGCCTTTAATCACACTCCGCCACCATAACTTTCATAGCCATTATTTTCAGCAAGCACCTTCTGTTTGCTCCACCCAGCTTTCGTCGGAGATAAGTACTCTTTCAAGAACAAACTACGGTGGCCTTCCGTAACTCAAAGTCACAAAGAGGTCGCATCTCGCGTTGAACTCAAGTAACAATGACGTCTACGGTGATGGCTCACAGCTCCAGTAGCAACAAACCCTTTGTATCTATGAATCCAGCAAAAACCTGAATGATACACTAGTTTGGAAAGGGTTTCGGCATCGCAAAGTCAACACGGAGATTCGAGGCTAAAGGGTATATCGTTCATTATTAAGCCAGTTTTTTTAGAAGCGAAAGCACAACATGAGGTATTAGGTTCTGCTATCCTTGACTGTACATTTCCTCGCGAGTTCCATTTTGTCTCTATTTGAAATTTATCACATAATGCAAGTTGTTGGTTGGATTTGTTTCTGGATAGAACTGATTTTGTATTGCTAGTTCTGATAGATGATTTGTCAAGAATCGTATGTGTAGTGCTTGAGTTAAAAAAACAGGTTTTTTGTGGTATTGGTTCAAGCAATTTTGTTTGGTTTTTGTCATACTAGTTATGATTCCAATTTCGTTTCGATCCTGATGCTCCTTGTATAGTGTAGCTAATATTGAACTAGTTGTTTACAGTGGTGTTGAATTGGCCTTGTGAAACTATGGTATCATCTATTTTTTTTGGGGTTCGGTTCTCTATTTTGCTTCGAATATTAGGATTGCTCTGGTTACGTATATGATCCGTGGTTTAGCTTGACTTTGTTTAATGTTTGGTTTACCAATTATTGAGTTGTTTGTTGTTTATCGACGCGCGTTGAGTTTCAATGTGTTTGCTTATGCTACTACGTGCATTTGATGTCCTTGTGGAGTTTCTGTGTGTGCTTACTGTGTAAATATAACATGTTGTGTTACTGTGGTATGTAAGGCACATTTCGATTTTACGGTGTTAAGTTGAATAAGCGCAGGTTGATGTATTAATTGCCAAGTTTTGTGTGCGAACAATTCAGGGGGTTATTTATGTTGATTATCCGGGTTCAAACTTCGGTCTGTATGCATGCATTTTTTTACAGCACCATGAGCTCATTTGTTTAATGGACCATGCTCCCTGTGATAATCCTGTTGTTTTTTAGTTTGTTAAAGTTTAAATTGTTCTGAGTTGATGCGTTGGTATAACTGTGTGCCTAAGTCATGCATATTAATTTTATATAACCTTCTGTCATGAATGTTGTGATATTATCCTTGTGAGCAGAGCATTTGGACAACATGATATTATTGTTATGATACTCCACAGAAACATGGTTGCTGTTTGAGTTTTGTTTCCTTAGCTGAGTATTCGTTTCACTATTGGTATTCAATCGATAGTGCATTGTTGGATCGCCGAATGGAATATTATGGTCTCGATTAATGATATATTGTCAGTTTGTAGCATTAATTCAATTGTGATCTACCGCTTTATACGTGAGAAATGTTATCTTTCTGCATTATTGTCCTTTCCATTCTCATCAATAAAGACACCATTTTTTAGTTTAGTCGGTAATGTCGTAATTTTTGTTTTACTTCCGCACCTTGTACATGCCAATTGTGGTGCCTCATCGCTTTAACTTGATTTTGGAATAATCTCGCTTGATTGGCCGTTTGTGTGGGACTGTAATTTTATTCTTGTGGATCATCAATTGTGTGCTGTTTTCTTATTTGCAGTGTGGTTACTTTATGTTGGCATTGTTAATTGAATGCTCATCATTTTCATTAGTTTGTGTTTAGGTGTGAATCATGGTAATAACTTGAGCAACATGAGCATGCTTGCATCTTCCATTGATTAATTCACTTGTATAATATTCTCGAATTTCCATTGGTTTGTATTTTGTTTTTTTAAACTTTACCGAATATCCGACGTGACGTCGTTAATATTCGGGCTTTTCTAATGAATTTAATCATATTCATATCTTGGATTTTCTTGCATGGTTTTAGTTCTATCAGATTGTGTTAAAATTTCGAGATTTAAGTTCGTTCAAAGTGGCGATTATAAGATTGTATCACTGCTGCTATATCCTTTTGGTCCTCTATTTTGAATTATGGTGACTCTTAGAGAAAGTTTGCAGCTCTTTTCGTTTTAAGCTCACTCTGCGTTTGGGTCTCGGGTGGTTTGTGTTTTCAGTATTATTGGTTCTTGTTTGCGGGTGAAACGGTAATGTCGTTTGCCGGTGAGGTGAGGTGATGGCAATGAAGCATTAATATTGAAATATCTCCTTTAAATTCATATGCTGCTATAATGCAGAACCATTTTTTGGTTCAATTGATTTGTTAATTCTTTTTATTTTAAAAAAAAAACATATCATAATTTAGATGAAATTAATTTAGAATTAATAAAGATTTCTTGTCTCACTTCATATTGCAATGTTAACTTAATTAAGGAAAAGTAAAGTAAAATCCTAGCATTTGGACTATTTTCTTTTTTTTCCTCTCGTCAGTTTTAGGAGATTGCAATTTTAGTACCCCTTTCTTTCTCTTCAATTTGGATATTATTCTATGGTAATCAAAGACCTGTGGTGTAGGTTCATGATAAAGTAAGTGGCATTGTATTTGAAGTTTTATGGATTTTAATCTTGTCTTTCACTTTGTTATCAGAAACAATTTCCAGCATATTTCATGAAATCAATTTTCCATAACCATTAATTTATTTAAATCAAAGTCACTGTTACATTCAATTAATAAGTATTTTTTTTAAAGAAAAAAAAAACAATTTAAAAAATAATAACCTTTGTGTTATTTTTAAACTCATTTTCAAATAGGATTAATTTTTTTTATTTATTAATTCAATTTATTTTTCATTAATAAAATTATTTTTTAATCAAATTACGAAAAATTAAATCTTTGAAGTCTAGCACTTCTTGGATTTTTGACGGTCATTATTGAGGTGTACACCTTAAATAATATGTCGTTCGACTTTTCATTTTAGTACACTATTTAGAACAAAGAAATGTCATAAGAATCCATCAATTCTGTGTGATATTTTCGTTATTCATCCAAGCATTTTTCGAATTGAAAAAAGTGTTGTTAGGATCTAGCATCCAAATGACACTCCGTTTTAATTGGTTGTGAGGCCGACGTCTCATTTACCAAATAATCGTCATTTTCAAATTCAACCTCGTATTCTCACCTCTTGTACCGCAAACTCTTTCCATACCCTCAATTCAATTATTTTCAAAAAAACATTTTATCGATTAAAACTCCGAAAGAAGGAGATTCTTGGAATCTAGCATTCCTTGAATTTTCGAGTGAATGGTTCTCGAGGCACGCCCTTTGAGATGTTATTCACTCAACCTTTCGACTTTTTCAAACTCAATCACTTTCAAACATTCTCCTAAGTCGAGTGCTCGTCCGCATTCGCAACCCACATTTCGTACACGCGTTCACAACTCCTCGTGGTTTCGATATTGGAGGCACCCTTAGGGACTAATATCTTTTCTCACAATCTAACCATTGACACGTCGTCAAGTCGGTCCCATCTTCGATCAAATCCTCGACACATCGTTGAACTACTTCAAAACAACTTCCTTTTGGCCCCGCATGCCATTTTTCGATTCGATCCTTCCACAAACATTTTCAAAACTTACGAAAGAGGGATATTCTCAGAATCTAGCATTCTTTGAATATTCGAATGAGTAACTCTTAAGGTGCGCCCTTGAGTTGTTATTAGTTCATTCTTTCAATTTCAAAACATCCAACTCTTTATCTCCAACCTATTCAGTCAATTCCCGAAAGAACTGAGTTCTTGGAATCTCGCATTCTTTGAATTCTTGAATGACAAGCTCTCGAGGCACGCTCTTGGGTTGCTTGTCAGTCACCCTTTCGTCTCGAACTCAAACTTTCAACTCATTCAACCTCATCTTTCGTGGTTGTTACCACAAACTACGAACACTCTGATTCTTTATTCATTCTTGAATATAAGATACGTAGGCACAAGATTGCGATGATCTTGGCGAGCACACTTCTATCTTCCTCCATTATTCCTTCCACATTCCCAACCTTTCCCGTAGTCGAACTACGATGCTCTGATTTCTCATTCCCGTCCGAATGAGCATACGTAGGCACAAGGGCCCCAATCCTTGGCGAGCACCCTATTCTCTAACCACCCATCTCTCCTTAGCGTCTTTAACCTTTTACCCTACCAATTCTACCTTTAATAGCCAGAAGAAAACCAGTAAACCCAAACAACACTCCCCATAATTGCCTTAAGAGGTTCCCGTCGAGTACGACGGACGTGAGGGGTGCTAATACCTTCCCCTCACGTAACCGGCTCCCGAACCCGGAACTTGGTTGCGACAGCCCTGTTCCTATCCTTTCGTTTTTAAGAGGTTTTCTCGATATTTTCCTCTCCTGTTTATTCGGGAAAAATAAAGTTCGGTGGCGACTCTGTCGAACAGCATTTCCGCGCCTTTCGCGCGAGGGTCGTATGTTCGAATGAATTTTCGAGGTGCGACAGGTGGCGACTCTGCTGGGGACGTATTTGCTCCATGCAAAGAGAGAGTCGAGCCTATCTTTTGGTTTGTGAGGAGTGTTTGTTTTTATTTGTTTTCTTTTTGTATTTGTTCTCTTGTAGATCTTACTTGCGCTTGTTATCTTGGTGGCCTGTTGGTTCTTGGGATGACGTCATGAGTAAGGCTCTACGCCCGAGCTTTGGTAAAAGCAGAGAGAACACATAGTTTAGAATTGGTAGTCGAGTAGTGTTAGTCTCCGAGGACTTGCTCCTTGTGGGCCTAGCATGAAAGCTCCTCCAGAGGAGACCTATTCGTAGATCTCGTTGTAACACAGCTAGCCTGTTGCACGACTCGATTAATGAAGGGTCCGTGATTCTGGGAACCTTTTGTTAGCACCAGTTCCGATATTGGTGGTCGTGTAGTGTTAGTCTCCAAGGACTCGCTCCTTGTGCGCCTAGCATGAGGACCCCGCTCAGGAGAGACCATATCGTCAATATCGTCGTAATACAGCCAGCCTGTTGCATGACACTAATACGACTAGTGTCCGTGATTCTGGGAACCAAACGTAGAAACCATCCCGTAAGTGGGTTTATGGGTAGAATGTTTAGATCTTCCCGCATAGGTCGTACCTGTCAGTTTTCTTTGAGCAGGAATTATGGTTACTTATCTATTACAGTTACCAGCTTCAGGAGTTGTTTGATTGTGATCCTGTGATCCTGGATCTTGTATCTTGCATTGCATCTTGCATATCATTCGCATTGCATTTCATATGTTGTGCATTTTGCATTTCCAATCCTTCAACAGAATCTTATGTCTCTGTTCCTTCTTCTCCAGTAAATCAAGCTGATTCCTCGGCACCAGTACGCAACTAGAGCCAATACCAGACGAATGATGGAGCAGATTCAACAGGAGCAAGTTGCCTTCAGGGAAGAGTTGGATTCCATGAAAGGAAAGATCGACCAGATCCTCGAAGCCATCCTCGCAGCCAGGAGAGAGGAAGAACAGCGTGAAGCCGCTGTTGTCGTCAACAATGGTCAAGGACAAGGGTCTACTGCCATCCCTTTGGTCCCAATTCCGAATTCTCATGGGATGCCGTTGAACTTCAACAACGCAGTCGAGGGAAACACTTCTCAGCCAATCCCAGCGCCTGGAGTTACCGTTGGAGTTATCCCGAACACCCAGCCTGCTGCTGTGCAAATCCCGGTTCCCCATATCGAAGATACTCTGATGGATCAGTATGACGACGTTCAGAACTATCATGCTGCTATTCCCATCGCCAGTCCTGTTGCTGCTCAGGATTCAGAAGCCATGAAGATGTGCCGAGATCTAGCCGAGAAACTCCGCGCCATGGAGGGGCATAACTCAAATTCTTTCAGTGCTCTGGAATTGTGCTTGGTGCCTGATGTTGTCATTCCTCCCAAGTTCAAGGTGCCCGAGTTTTCAAAGTATAAAGGTCTCAGTTGCCCAAACATTCATCTGAAAATGTACTGTCGCAAGATGGCTGCCTATGCCAGAGATGAGAAGCTCATGATCCATTGCTTCCAGGACAGCTTGTCTGGGGCATCACTCGAATGGTATATGCAGCTAGAGCGTAACAGTGTGCGCACTTGGGCTGAGCTAGCTGATGCATTTGTCAAGCAGTACAAATACAACACCGATCTTGCTCCAAATCGTACTCAGCTTCATAGTATGACTCAGAAGGACAACGAATCCTTCAAGGAGTACGCACAACGATGGAGAGAGCTAGCCGCAAGGGTGCATCCACCTCTTGTTGACCGTGAATTGATTGACATCTTCATGGGTACCTTGCAAGGCCAGTACTACGAAAAGTTGATCGGTAGTGTCTCCGCTGGATTCTCTGACTTGGTGATCGTCGGTGAGAGAATTGAGGAAGGGATGAAGAGTGGGAAGATCCCAGGAGGTTCTAACAGCCAGGCTAGTGCCAAGAGGCCTTTTAATGGATACAAGAAGAAGGAGGGCGAAACAAATGCCATCTTCGTGCAGAAAGGGCAAGCTTCTCAACAAGCTCCCGCTCCTATGCCTTATCAAGTTCCCTACTATCAGTATCCATATGTTGCTGCTGCGCAATATGCTCCAATGCCTTATCAGCCAGCTGTTCAAGCAGCGCAAGCTCAGATGCCACGGCAACAGGCTCCTCAGCAACAAGCCTACAACCAGCAAGGATATCAGTATCCTCCTCAGCAACAACAGATGCAAGCTACTCAGCAACGACAAGGTGCTCGCCCACAGCGCCCGCAGAGAACATGGAGACCAGATAGAGTCTTTGATTGTCTACCGATGTCGTATGCCAAAATCTTTGCTCAGTTGATGGAGAAGAAAGCTGTTGTTCCGAGAGATTTAGCTCCACCAACCATCATTCCTGCCGATTACGATGCAAATGCTCATTGCGAGTTTCATAAGGGCGCTCCAGGTCACACCATTGAGGACTGCAGGGCTTTCAAACACATAATTCAAGACATGATCGACAGAGATGTTATCAACTTTAATGGGAAGTCTCCAAACATCATCAACAATCCGATGCCACCAGTCAACTAGCGCCAACGGCAGATTGATTCCAGTCAAGTTTGTTCCCCCGAAGAAGGCAGTCATGTTGCCATTTCATTATTCGCAGTTTCTTATGTTTTGTCTTCGTTTATTTAAGTATTGTATGCTTTGAACAATTGCCATTCGTATTTGGTTTTCATTAATGTATCGTTTATGCATGTTTTGATTTAGTTATGTCGTATTCACTCTTTTTACTTATCACCGACACATTTATTCACTCCACTCTACCCACTGTTGTTTAGCGTGATTTGAGGGAGGATGATGAAAACGAGATACCCATAATTGCAAACTGTATGCTTTCAGACCGAATCTCGTCAATGATGTACAAGCATTGTTTCAATTCCCCAAACACCGGAGATATAAGGAGTTAATCCCTAGTAAACCACTTCGAGCCTAGAAGTAGGAGTTTCCTTCGGATATTCAAACCTTTACACTCAACCTGGGGCAGGGTAGTGTTCAGTTAATCTAATCTCTACATTCGAATCAACAAAGCAAAATCCAGAAGACGGTTATTCATCAAAAACCCATGCTATGGCAGTCACAATCCTCCAACAAAGTCAAAAAAAATCAATCAAAAAGCCTGCTAAGTCAAACACCTTAGAGGGGACTTAGGCAAAATCAAGGCAATCCCGATGGATCTGACAAGCAAAGTCAATCCATGCAAAAGTTAGGGATCAAAACAAAAGCAAAAGAGGACCCCGAAACCCTCAACAAAAACAAAGGAGGATTCAGTGGCCACCCAAGTCAAGGGGCACTAATATCCATCAAAAACCAAAATAAGGTGACGGCCATTTTGAGCATACCTTGAACCGTTAAAGACAAGTGTAGGATTAATTGAGCGTAGGACTGGAGATCATTAAGAAGAAGGGGTGGGTACAAATCATACTTTGAGCCTAATATCCTTTGTTTCATAACCGTGAACCGGACCACGTTACAGCCCTCGAAAGACCTAATTGAGGCAAGGTTTGTTCTGAAAGCATACTATTGCGAGGTTGCGTAACCTGACTCCTCACATGATTTCTAATCATCAATATTGGTGTCATTTCGCTTGCTATATCTTTTCGCACCAATCAAGCAGCACAACGTCTGGGCTAGCAGTCCATTCGTCTCACTATCACGACACCCCAAATAAAGGATACTTTTTGAAAACTTGCACCAAACTTTGCATTAATATTACCATCTGTGAATGTACAATTTTAATTGCAAATCAGTGTTAGGTATTCAAAGGCACTCCAGCAAAAGGTATTCAAGGAGAAACTTGACTTCCAGTGGTTGGCACAAAGCAAGACTACCTCAAAACCCACAGACTGGGGCAAATCGCTCAAGAGATCAAGCAGGGGCAAACCATTAACAAGTTCCGACTGGGGCAAGACCAGGTCGTCCTGACCATCAAGCAGAGTTGCAACCTTCTCTGAAGGAAATTCACAACAAATCACTAAGTACCCAGACTTGGGGCATCAAGGACATCTTCTGCTTCAATCATGGCGTCTTCAACAAACTGCGTGTCGAGGAAGTCAATCCCTTCCACCACCCGAAGTCCAATTCGCATTGGCGACTACCCAAAGTCCACCACGCTGGCGCCTCCCTGCATTTCCAATCACCCATTTGCAATCATGTGCATCATACGCATCGCATTCGATCTCATAAATATCTTGCATCATATGCATACTTCAATCATACCATACTTCTCCAGCTCTTGCATCTCCGCTCGTCAGCATTTGCATTTGCACGTCCACTCATATGGAATATCATCCAGCATTCATATATGCAAGTCAAGGTCCAGGATCAATCCGGAAGATTTCCAAGACCATTGGTAGCCCAGTCAGGGGCATCTTCCGCAAGATGGTGGGTTATCCCACGATTTTCAAGAGCTTCAAAGCAATCACCAGCCCAGGCAGGGGCAATCTTCTGCAATTGTGGGTCTCTCCCATCAAATTTCAAAATGTTCAAAGCAAGATCCAACCCGAGCAGGGGCATCTTCAGCAAAACCGTGAGCGTTCCTCACGAAGTTGTTCAGCCTTTTGTTGAGCAAACCAAGACATCAAGACAAACTCAGCCCAGTCAGGGGCATCCTCTTCATAATTCATGGGCGTAACCATGAAATCATTTCAACATAACTATGATCTCCAAGCAAGATGGCGGGCGTACCCCGTTGTTCCTTTCAAGGCAATCTTCCTCTTGGTTATTCCCCGATGAGTTGTATTGAGCAAGCGTGATCGTTGTCAATTGCCTCACTATCATCCTTTTGGTGATAGTCGAATCTCGTCAGTTTAACCCAGCCTGCATCCTTTTGGTGTCGGTAAACTTCAAATTGGTGTTGTCCTATCATCCTTTTGGTGATAACGACCTTCTGTGTGTGTTTTCGCTCTACCATCCTTTTGGTGGTAGGTCTGGTATTTCGTCGATATCGGATTGTGCGATGTTTTATTTGTGTTTTCGCTCTATCATCCTTTTGGTGGTAGGTCTGGTATTTCGTCGATATCAGATTGTGCGATGTTTTATTTGTGTTTTCGCTCTACCATCCTTTTGGTGGTAGGTCTGGTATTTTGTCGATATCAGATTGTGCGATGTTTTATTTGTGTTTTCGCTCTACCATCCTTTTGGTGGTAGGTCTGGTATTTCGTCGATATCAGATTGTGCGATGTTTTATTTGTGTTTTCGCTCTACCATCCTTTTGGTGGTAGGTCTGGCATTTCGTCGATGTCAGATTATACGATGTTTTGTTTGCGTTTTCGCTCTACCATCCTTTTGGTGGTAGGTCTGGCATTTCGTCGATGTCAGATTGTGCGATCATTTATTTGTTTTCGCTCCGTCATCCTTTTGGTGGGGGGTCTATCATGGTCATTAATGATAGATTGTGCGATTTGTTTTGTGTTTCGCTCCGTCATCCTTTTGGTGGGGGGTCTATCATGGTCATTAATGATGGATTGTGCGATATTGTTTGGCATGTGTTTCGCTCCGTCATCCTTTTGGTGGGGGGTCTATCATGGTCATTAATGATGGATTGTGCGAATTTTGTTTACCTCGCTTCGTCATCCTGTTGATGGGGGATCTATCATGGTCATTAATGATAGATTGTGTGATAGTGTTTTGCTTTGCCATCCTTTTGGTGGTAATAGCTGTGTGTGTTTCATCCCATCATCCTTTTGGTGATGACAACTTGTGCCAGTTATTTACAGCTTACTCAGAGGTTTACATCATCCAGTTTTTTTTCAATTCTCAAGCATCTCTCTTTCTTTTGGACAAATTCAGGGTCTTTTTATATCTAATAGACTTCTACCTCAGGAATGTGAACGCCAATGCAGTTCATTCTCCTGGGTTTAAGTCGATTAGATAGGGGCATCTGTCATACCCTAAATTTGTCCTACCCTTTTGTAAATATTTTCGCTTTTATCGTCCCGTGCCATTTAGACACGTGTCATCTCGCAATTAGTTGATTTTTCAGAAATTTATCTTTTGACCAATTAAGGCATGACACGTTGCCTAAAGGTTTTGTGAATATTATTTTCGTTTTAACTTCCCAACCTTTTTTTAATATTTCTGAATATTTTGTATATGTATTTGTTTTGTTTGGTAATAATATTAAATAGCAATTAATATTGCTTTTTGTTAATTATTTTGCACTTTGTAGATATTATTAATATTTAATTGTTTTATTAACATTTACTTCTTGATTAGTCATGTAAATTAATATTGTAACCATTAGACTATATTATTGTGTTGGTTTATCATTGATTAATTGATTAATTGTTAAAAAAAAGAAGAAAAAGAGAGTGGATAGAGAATAGAGAGGCCCACGGCCCATTGGAATTTGAGAGGAGGGTGATAAGGGCACTTCAGATTTATAAAAAGGGGAGAAAGAAAACCCTAATTGGAAGAAAAGACACTGTTCACGGCACCCCAATTCACTCTAAAACCCTAATTGCAGAATCTACCTCTCACCGTCATCATCATCGACATCTTTTCTTCCTTCAAACCTCAAAACGACGCCCATTTTCAGCAAGCCCTTTTCGTCACTGACAATCTTCATTTCCTCTCTCATTCCCCCCATTTTTACCACTGTGAAATGCACCACCACCTTCAAACCTCAAACCCTCATCCAAAATACTTTCTCCTTACTCTAAATCCGACACCATTGTCGTCTTCAACTCACCTTTAATCACACTCCGCCACCATAACTTTCATAGCCATTATTTTCAGCAAGCACCTTCCGTTTGCTCCACCCAGCTTTCGTCGGAGATAAGTACTCTTTCAAGAACAAACTACGGTGGCCTTCCGTAACTCAAAGTCACAAAGAGGTCGCATCTCGCGTTGAACTCAAGTAACAACGACGTCTACGGTGATGGCTCACAGCTCCAGTAGCAACAAACCCTTTGTATCTATGAATCCAGCAAAAACCAGAATGATACACTAGTTTGGAAAGGGTTTCGGCATCGCAAAGTCAACACGGAGATTCGAGGCTAAAGGGTATATCGTTCATTATTAAGCCAGTTTTTTTTAGAAGCGAAAGCACAACAGGAGGTATTAGGTTCTGCTATCCTTGACTGTACATTTCCTCGCGAGTTCCATTTTGTCTCTATTTGAAATTTATCACATAATGCAAGTTGTTGGTTGGATTTGTTTCTGGATAGAACTGATTTTGTATTGCTAGTTCTGATAGATGATTTGTCAAGAATCGTATGTGTAGTGCTTGAGTTAAAAAAACAGGTTTTTTGTGGTATTGGTTCAAGCAATTTTGTTTGGTTTTTGTCATACTAGTTATGATTCCAATTTCGTTTCGATCCTGATGCTCCTTGTATAGTGTAGCTAATATTGAAATAGTTGTTTACAGTGGTGTTGAATTGGCCTTGTGAAACTATGGTATCATCTATTTTTTTGGGGTTCGGTTCTCTATTTTGCTTCGAATATTAGGATTGCTCTGGTTACGTATATGATCCGTGGTTTAGCTTGACTTTGTTTAATGTTTGGTTTACCAATTATTGAGCTGTTTGTTGTTTATCGACGCGCGTTGAGTTTCAATGTGTTTGCTTATGCTACTACGTGCATTTGATGTCCTTGTGGAGTTTCTGTGTGTGCTTACTGTGTAAATATAACATGTTGTGTTACTGTGGTATGTAAGGCACATTTCGGTTTTACGGTGTTAAGTTGAATAAGAGCAGGTTGATGTATTAATTGCCAAGTTTTGTGTGCGAACAATTCAGGGGGTTATTGATGTTGATTATCCATGTTCAAACTTCAGTCTGTATGCATGCATTTTTTTCACAGCACCATGAGCTCATTTGTTTAATGGACCATGCTCCCTGTGATAATCCTGTTGTTTTTTAGTTTGTTAAAGTTTAAATTGTTCTGAGTTGATGCGTTGGTATAACCGTGTGCCTAAGTCATGCATATTAATTTTATATAACCTTCTGTCATGAATGTTGTGATATTATCCTTGTGAGTAGAGCATTTGGACAACATGATATTATTGTTATGATACTCCACAGAAACATGATTGCTGTTTGAGTTTTGTTTCCTTAGCTGAGTATTCGTTTCACTACTGGTATTCAATCGATAGTGCATTGTTGGATCGCCGAATGGAATATTATGGTTTCGATTAATGATATATTGTCAGTTTGTAGCATTAATTCAATTGTGATCTACCGCTTTATACGTGAGAAATGTTATCTTTCTGCATTATTTTCCTTTCCATTCTCATCAATAAAGACACCATTTTTTAGTTTAGTCGGTAATGTCGTAATTTTTGTTTTACTTCCGCACCTTGTACATGCCAATTGTGGTGCCTCATCGCTTTAACTTGATTTTGGAATAATCTCGCTTGATTGGCCGTTTGTGTGGGACTGTAATTTTATTCTTGTGGATCATCAATTGTGTGCTGTTTTCTTATTTGCAGTGTGGTTACTTTATGTTGGCATTGTTAATTGAATGTTCATCATTTCCATTAGTTTGTGTTTAGGTGTGAATCATGGTAATAACTTGAGCAACATGAGCATGCTTGCATCTTCCATTGATTAATTCACTTGTATAATATTCTCGAATTTCCATTGGTTTGTATTTTGTTTTTTTAAACTTTACCGAATATCCGACGTGACGTCGTTAATATTTGGGCTTTTCTAATGAATTTAATCATATTCATATCTTGGATTTTCTTGCATGGTTTTAGTTCTATCAAATTGTGTTAAAATTTCGAGATTTAAGTTCGTTCAAAGTGGCGATTATAAGATTGTATCACTGCTGCTATATCCTTTTGGTCCTCTATTTTGAATTATGGTGACTCTTAGAGAAAGTTTGCAGCTCTTTTCGTTTTAAGCTCACTCTGTGTTTGGGTCTCGGGTGGTTTGTGTTTTCAGTATTATTGGTTCTTGTTTGCGGGTGAAGCGGTAATGTCGTTTGCCGGTGAGGTGAGGTGATGGCACTGAAGCATTAATATTGAAATATCTCCTTTAAATTCATATGCTGCTATAATGCAGAACCATTTTTTGGTTCAATTGATTTGATAATTCTTTTTCTTTTAAAAAAAAACATATCATAATTTAGATGAAATTAATTTAGAATTAATAAAGATTTCTTGTCTCACTTCATATTGCAATGTTAACTTAATTAAGGAAAAGTAAAGTAGAATCCTAGCAGTTGGACTATTTTCTTTTTTTTCCTCTCGTCAGTTTCAGGAGATTGCAATTTTAGTACCCCTTTCTTTCTCTTCAATTTGGATATTATTCTATGGTAATCAAAGACCTGTGGTGTAGGTTCATGATAAAGTAAGTGGCATTGTATTTGAAGTTTTATGGATTTTAATCTTGTCTTTCACTTTGTTATCAGAAACAATTCCCAGCATATTTCATGAAATCAATTTTCCATAACCATTAATTTATTTAAATCAAAGTCACTTTTACATTCAATTAATAAGTATTTTTTTTAAAGAAAAAAAAAACAATTTAAAAAATAATAACCTTTGTGTTATTTTTAAACTCATTTTCAAATAGGATTAATTTTTTTTATTTATTAATTCAATTTATTTTTCATTAATAAAATTATTTTTTAATCAAATTACGAAAAATTAAATCTTTGAAGTCTAGCACTTCTTGGATTTTTGACGGTCATTATTGAGGTGTACACCTTAAATAATATGTCGTTCGACTTTTCATTTTAGTACACTATTTAGAACAAAGAAATGTCATAAGAATCCATCAATTCTGTGTGATATTTTCGTTATTCATCCAAGCATTTTTCGAATTGAAAAAAGTGTTGTTAGGATCTAGCATCCAAATGACACTCCGTTTTAATTGGTTGTGAGGCCGACGTCTCATTTACCAAATAATCGTCATTTTCAAATTCAACCTCGTATTCTCACCTCTTGTACCGCAAACTCTTTCCATACCCTCAATTCAATTATTTTCAAAAAACATTTTATCGATTAAAACTCCGAAAGAAGGAGATTCTTGGAATCTAGCATTCCTTGAATTTTCGAGTGAATGGTTCTCGAGGCACGCCTTTTGAGATGTTATTCACTCAACCTTTCGACTTTTTCAAACTCAATCACTTTCAAACATTCTCCTAAGTCGAGTGCTCGTCCGCATTCGCAACCCACATTTCGTACACGCGTTCACAACTCCTCGTGGTTTCGATATTGGAGGCACCCTTAGGGACTAATATCTTTTCTCACAATCTAACCATTGACACGTCGTCAAGTCGGTCCCATCTTCGATCAAATCCTCGACACATCGTCGAACTACTTCAAAACAACTTCCTTTTGGCCCCGCATGCCATTTTTCGATTCGATCCTTCCACAAACATTTTCAAAACTTACGAAAGAGGGATATTCTCAGAATCTAGCATTCTTTGAATATTCGAATGAGTAACTCTTAAGGTGCGCCCTTGAGTTGTTATTAGTTCATTCTTTCAATTTCAAAACATCCAACTCTTTATCTCCAACCTATTCAGTGAATTCCCGAAAGAACTGAGTTCTTGGTGTAACACCCCCTTCTATACCCCAAATAAATGCATATAAAACAATTAAGCACATACAAATTATCAGAGTAAAAAGGTTTTATAATAAGGTATAAAAGAAGAATGCCACAATTTCACCAATAAAACACTTTCACTATTTGCTCCATAAAATATGTAACATTTTCAATTTAAGCGGAAGATAAAATCATTTGATCGTTTTCAAAATATTAATCCACGTACACATAAGCTATCTAAATTAATATATCATATCAGTTAGATTTACAGAACCACATAAACTGATACATCGCAATGTATCACAAAAGAATGACTATACTAGTCTAACTACCCGGTGTTACATATCAGAGCAGCAGACTCAAAAGAATGAAGACTATTCTTCACAAAAGGACTTCAGCATCCTAATCTGCAATGCCTCATAGAGCATTATAAAACAGCAGAAGGGTGAGAAATATAACCATAATAATCAAAGCATAATATTATATATATAGGTAGTCATGTGACACATATTCACATTTCTCACCACACTTCATTCTCATAATCATAATCATATCACGTTCATATAAATCAACATTATGAACATTCACAAGCACATCCCTTCATGCTTAATTTCACAATCATACACAAGCACATTTGTACAACAACAATATTATGCAATGTGACTCAACATATTCAATGCAACTCAATGCTATGCGGTACCGACTCTCGTTATCTTTTTTTCGGTTTTCACTCTAAACCGGGTCCACCCTTCTAGACCGATAACAATCAAGCCCGTCCCCTAGGCTTCAAACCCACCCTTCTAGGTTTGGGACAAGCCACTAGTTTCCACGAAACTAACAGACATTGCCTCTTGACTGAATGATGCATGTACAATCAACCAATCACAATAAATGCACTTAAGACCGTTCCCGCGTCTTAATCCCATGCATTCGAATAATTCACCCCTTCGAGAATTTCATTATGATTGCACATACACATATATCAAACATTTATCAATGTATTCATTTCACACGTCATCATATTCAACAACAATGCACACATATTACATATGTTCCCGTGCATTCACACAACAATCGCATACATATATGCACTCACAATTCATTAGACGATACACATACATTCCTCATTGTATTCCCATGTATCTCTAATTATCACAACAATCAAGATATTCACATCGCAATACCAATCATACAGTTATAAGTTACGCACACATATTCAAAATGTCCTCATGTATTTTAACCGATTACAATTAATCATTCATATCACAACTCTAGGATTCACGCCCGAAGGCTACCCACAACACATGTTATCACAATAGTTCACATACTCATTCATAACATAGAAGTATAAACATATGCGAATCAACCAAACAATCACCATTTGGATAACACATCAAAGAAAATATACTGCCCCATTCGCCTTCATTCGCCTGGCGAACCCTCGCAGCGAACCTTCGCCTGGCCTTCGCCTGGCGAACTCCCTCAGCGAACACTCGCTAGGCTTCGCCTGACGAGACTTCCCAGCAAGCCCAAGTCAGTAGCTACTGACTTCATTCGCCACCATTCGCCAGCACCTTCGCTGGGCGAACCTTCGCTATCCCCCTTCGCCTGGCGAACCCACCAGCGAAGTCTACTGGGACTTAAATATAATTATTCGCCAATATTCGCTAGGCTTCGCCTGGCGAAGCTTCGCCTTCGCTCGCCTGGCAAGAGCCAGCGAACCTGCACAGAACAGAACCCTATTCTGTTCCACCTTCACCAATCCATCATCAACCCTTTCTTACACATCCAAATCAGTATAAACAGCATCAATACATGTTACCCAACTATTCTACGGTATTATTACTCAGTTTCAACCGATTAAATCATCGATCTACCGATTAATCCAACATTTGCCCTAATTGGAAAGTGATGAAAACTCTACCAAAACCCCAACCCAACATACATAACATCATGCAATGATCAAATAGAAACATTTCTCACCCTTACCTCGATTAATTGGAGCTTTGACGTTGGTTCTTGATGATTTCCACTTTTCCTCTTCTTCTCTTCTCTTTCTCTCCTTTCTTCTTCTTTCCTCTTTCTTTCCAAATGTTTTCTATCTTTCTTTTCTTTTCTTTTCTCTCTTATATATTCCTTTATTTTCCTTCCACTCCAATTCTTTCTTAATTTTCTATTAATTCCAATTAATAAAAATTAATTTCCCAACATTAATAAAATCCCACTAAATAAATTAATTACTACAATTAATTATTTTATGAAATTTGGGCTGTTACACTTGGAATCTCGCATTCTTTGAATTCTTGAATGATAAGCTCTCGAGGCACGCTCTTGGGTTGCTTGTCAGTCACCCTTTCGTCTCGAACTCAAACTTTCAACTCATTCAACCTCATCTTTCGTGGTTGTTACCACGAACTACGGACGCTCTGATTCTTTATTCATTCTTGAATATAAGATACGTAGGCACAAGATTGCGATGATCTTGGCGAGCACACTTCTATCTTCCTCCATTATTCCTTCCACATTCCCAACCTTTCCCGTAGTCGAACTACGACGCTCTGATTTCTCATTCCCGTCCGAATGAGCATACGTAGGCACAAGGGCCCCAATCCTTGGCGAGCACCCTATTCTCTAACCACCCATCTCTCCTTAGCGTCTTTAACCTTTTACCCTACCAATTCTACCTTTAATAGCCAGAAGAAAACCAGTAAACCCAAACAACACTCCCCACAATTGCCTTAAGAGGTTCCCGTCGAGTACGACGGACGTGAGGGGTGCTAATACCTTCCCCTCACGTAACCGACTCTTGAACCCGGAACTTGGTTGCGACAGCCCTGTTCCTATCCTTTCGTTTTTAAGAGGTTTTCTCGATATTTTCCTCTCCCGTTTATTCGGGAAAAATAAAGTTCGGTGGCGACTCTGTCGAACAACATTTTCGCGCCTTTCGCGCAAGGGTCGTATGTTCGAATGAATTTTCGAGGTGCGACAGAAACTAAAATATTCTTTGGTGTATCAACAATCGGTCATGCTAATGCCATACTATGTACAACTCGGTGTTTCTCCCACCTACCAGCAAGTCGTCCCTTCTACTTATCAGCAATAATTTACTCCAGGGTACCATTAAATGCCTGTAGCTCCTGTATATCAATAAGCGCCCACTTATCATGCTTATCAATAGCCCAAGCCATAGGCTCTACAAAATCTCTATGCTCATGTGAACCAATATCTAAATATAAGGAAGAGTACTCAGCTTGATCCTCTTCCTATGACTAACAGTGAATTGTACCCGTTAGTGGTTCAGATGGGGTTGGTTGTCCCTAGGCCTCTTCCTCCAATGTCGGAGACATACATGCACTGGTATGAACCTAGTGAAAAATGTGAATTCCATAATGGCATGCCGATATATTCATTAGAAGGTTTCTATGCATTGAAGGCCCATGGTCCAAGACCTGATAAACAACAAGATCCATCCTTTCAAAGATACATGACAAAATGTTAGAAGTAACCCTTTTCCAGCCCATGGAGGACCCGCAATTAATATTATTGAAGAAGTTTCTAACAAACAATGGATCAGAGATGTAAAGGAAATGTATAATCCATTAACAGAGTTCCATGCACGACTGGTAGAATCTAGACTAATAAAAGAAAGGCACGATGAATATCTTGAGTGTTCCACTCATCCTAAAGGGTGCCTAATAGTGCAAAGAAATGTGAAACATTTGATGAACCAAGGTGTCATCCAGATTAATCATGCGGAAAATTCCAAAGAGGTCTCTTTGGTAGAACCTCATTTCAAGTTACCAACCCCTGTGGAGATTGTATATCAAAGAGTAAATAATACATAGCCAAGGGAAATCAGATATCTCCAATGGTTATTTGCATGTCATCCCCTTTTCCATTTGAAAGCACAAAGGTTATGGCTTGAAGGTATGATATGACCGTCATTGTAAATGGTTAAGAGGAGCACATTAAGGAAAGGCACTCAGAAGTTGTCAAGTATATTATTACGAACATCGTAGGAACTACTAGAATGATCACAGTGTTTGAATTTTTGCACCGACACAACCGCATAAGGTAGTTGAAGAAGTGTCCAGAGGACCGAAGATTGAAGAGTCAAAACTCAACAAATAACTGGATGTTACCAAGAACGCTACCTCACTCAAGGAAGCGCATGAGTTTGTAAAGTTGATTAAAATAAGTGATTATAAAGTGGTTGATCAACTCCACAAAACACCTTCAAATATTTCTATCTTGTCGTTACTACTGAAGTCAAAGGCTCATAGGGAAGCTTGAGAAGCTTTACTAAAGATAATCACTCAAGACCATGTGGCACAAAGTATAACGGTGGATCAATTTGATGGAGTTGTATCCAATATTACATCATGCTACAACCTAAGTTTCAATGATTAAAAGCTCAGTAAAGAAGGAAAAAAATCATAATCGAGTATTGCATATCTCTATTAAGTGTCGAGATGATGTGTTGACTCGGGTTTTGGTGGACACTGGCTCATTATTAAATGTCATGTCAAAGTCTAATTTGGAAAAATATTCTTGCAAAGAGACAATGATGAGACCCAATGCTATGGTGGTCAAGGATTTTGATGGGTTAAGAAGGACTGTCATCGATGAGGTAAACCTACCCATAAAAATAGGCCCACGTGTCTTCTAGATAACCTTTCAAGTTATGGATATCAATCCAGCTTACAACTTCTTATCAGGTTGTTGGTGTGGACATATCCACTTTACACCAAAAGATGAAGTTTGTGGTCAAGGGAAAGTTGATCATTGTTTCTGGTGAGGAAGACTTATTGGTCAGCCATATTTCATCATTCTGGTACGTAGAGGCTGGTGAGGAAGCATTAGAAACCTTATTCTAAGTCCTCGAGATCTCCAATGATGTGTTTATATAAGAGAAAGACCGAGACACAAGTGCAAGTTCATTGTTCGCTTCATTGAAGAGTGCTAAGAAAATGTTGGAGAAAGGTAACGCCGAAGTTTGGGGTCAGTTTATTAACATCCTATTGAAGAAGAATCATTTTGGATTAGGGTACGAGCCTTCCATGGAGAAATAAGCCCAGGGGTCCTACAAAGACTAGCATCTAGAGTTTTCAAGAAGTGTTCTATAGCTCTGGTTTCATCCATGACAATCAAGTAGCCGCTATAGAAAATGGCACAACATAATCAGAAACGTGATTCTTGGTGTACCATTGTGCTCCTGACGCCGCTTTGGACAATTGGAAGGCCATTGATATATTAGAGTTATTTCCTTTGTCAAAGTAATTTTTTGGTTTCCAAATCCTTTTTCTTTTCCCAAGGCTTAAGGATCATGTGTAGGGTCCCTTTGTTTTGAATAAATATCATTATTAATGAAGGAACTCTGTTGTTCAATCATATTTTTCATTTATTTTTGTGCTTTAAAGAAAATGGAAACCTTTTTCTAAAAAAAACAATAAAACACTTTTTCTTTTTGCATTTTTGATCATGTAGAATAATAAATGAACCAGTTAAACCCAATAATGATATAATCCATTATAACTTTGAGCTCCCCATCAACCAAGATAAAGAAAAGTGTAAGGACGATTGTGATTTTCTTGAAGAACTGTCAAGGCTGCTCGAGCATGAGTTCAAAACCATTTAACACATCAAGAGCCGGTGGAGGTGATCAACTTGGGCACAGAGCAAGAGAAGAAAGAAGTCAAAATTTGGACCAATCTAGAAGCAAGTGTCATGGAAAAGTTGGTCAAGCTTATGTACGAGTATGTAGATGTGTTTCCCTGGTCATACCGAGATATGCCTAGATTATACATAGAAATTGTTGAGCACATATTACCACTTTGACCCGAATGCCCACCAGTAAAGAAAAAGTTGAGGAGAGCCAGGTCTAATATGTCCACCAAGATACGTGAAAACTTCAAGAGGCAGTTTGATGCGGGATTCCTAGCAGTGGCTAAATACCCTCAATGGGTTGCCAATATCGTGCTCGTTCCGAAAAAGGACGAAAAAGTGTGAATGTGTGATGATTATTGGGATTTGAATAACGCTAGTCCAAAGGACGATTTCCCTCTCCCACATGATGTATTGGTAGATATCGCGACCAAATTCCTCGTATTCTCCTTCATGGACGAATTCTTTGGTTATAATCAAATCAAGACACTCTAAAAGATATGGACAAATCTAGGTTTATCACCCTATGGAGAACATTTTTCTACAAGGTAATGTCCTTCGGTCTAAAGAATTTTGTGGCCACCTATCAAAGAGCGACGATCTCCCTTTTCCATAACATGATGTAGAAAGAGATTGAAGTGTATGTCGATAACATGATTGTAAAATCTCATAGTGAAGAGGATAATCTGGACCACTTGTAGAAATTGTTTGAGCGCCTACTGAAATTCTGGCTACGATTGAACCCTGTTAAATGCACATTTGGTGTCCGATCAAGAAAATTGCTTGGATTCATTATCAATCAATAAGGAATTGAAGTGGATCCTAACAAAGTATGAGCAATACAAGAAATTCCCACTTCGCATATTGAAAAGGAGGTCAGAGGATTCCAAGGAAGATTGAATTATATCTTCATGTTTATCTCTCATATGAAGTCTATTTATGTGCTTATCTTTAAATTGCTTCGAAAAGATCAAGTAATTAAATGGAATGTTGATTGTCAAAGAGCCTTTGAGAAAGTAAGGCACTATTTACAAGAGCCTATTATCTTGATTCCACTTGTCCTGCGGAAATCACTCATAATGTACTTAGTAGTACTTGATGGGTCGATGGTGTGTGTGCTAGGCTAACATGATGAAACTAGAAGAAAAGAGCACACCATATATTATTTGAGGAAAAATTTCACTGATTGTGAAACCAGATACTCGACGCTTGATAAAAATTGTTGTGCATTGGCATGGGCCACCAGACGCCTTAGACAATACATGCTAAATGGACTCGATTAAGTGCATCTTCGAGAAGCCCGCCTTAACTAGAAGGATAGTTCGTTGGCAGATGTTATTGTCTGAATATGACATCCATTACGTCACTCAAAAAGCTATAAAAGGCAGATTATTGTCAAAATATCTCGAACAATATACTAGTGGAAGACTATCAACCCACGATGTTTGAATTCCTTGAAGAAGACATCATGGTCATAGATGACGATGAAGGGCCCGAACCAAGAGCTCGATGGAAGCCCGCATTCGATGGTGCCTCAAATTCTTTGGGGCATGGGATTTGAGTTGTCTTAATCTCTATAAAAATGGCTATACTCCATTTACGATAAAGTTATCCTTTAATTACATGAACAACATGGCGGAATACGAAGCATGCATCATGGAAATTGAAGCTACTATTGACCTAAAGATCAAAATCCTAGAGGTATATGGAGACTCAACAGTGGTTATTTACCAAGTAAAAGGAGAATGGGAAACCCATCATCGTAAGTTAACCCCATATCATGCTCATATGGTGGAGTTGATGAAATACTTTGAAGAAATTACTTTTCATCATATACCAAGAGAGAAAAATCAGGTTGAGAGGCTTTGGCTACATTAACATCAATTTACTAAGTAAGATTCCACAATGAAGCTATGATCATCAAACTAAATCATAGGGATGATTTGGCGTATTGTTAAATAGTTGAAGAGGAAGCCGATGGTAAACCATGGTTTCAGGACATCAAATGTTATCTTCAAAAACAGGAGTACCATTCATATGCTTCAACCATGGACAAGAAAACTTTGAAAAGGTTAGCATCTAAGTGCTTCCTGAGTGGTAATGTACTCTATAAAAGAAATCCTGACATGGTTCTACTCAGATACATGGATAGACACGAAGCATACTTATTAATTAGAGAAATCCATGAAAGTTCCTTTGGGACCCATGCCAATGGGCATGCCATGGAAAAGAAGATTCTAAGGCTGGTTATTACTATTTGACAATGTAAACAAATTATTTTTGCTATGCCAAAACATGCCACAAGTACCAAATTTATGCAGATAAGGTGCACATGTCACCTACTCCTCTTAATGTCTTGACATCTCTTTGGCCATTCTCAATGTGGGGCATCGACATGATCAGTCTCATTGAGTTAAAAGCTTCCAATGGACATCTTTTCATCTTAGTCGCAATTAACTACTTCACCAAGTGGGTAGAAGTTGCTTCCTATACCAATGTGACAAGGAAAGTGGTCTCCTGGTTCATCAAGAAAGAGATGATTTGTCTTTATAGAATTCATAGCAAAATTATCACTAACAATGGGTCCAACTTGAATAATAAGATGATCAAAGAGTTATGTTAGGGCTTCAATATTGAGTACTATAACTCATTTCCATATCGATTAAATATGAACAACGATGTAAAAGCAACAAAAAAAAAGATCATGCAGAAGATGGTGAAACCTACAAGGACTGGCACAAAATGCTACCTTTTGCACTACACGGATACTCAACGTTTGTCCGCACTTCAACAGGGGCAACCTCATTCTCTTTGGTAAACGGTATGGAAGCGGTACTTCTTATCAAAGTAGAGATCCCATCAATATGATTGTCACGAACATAGTCTTCCACGACTGTTACCAGCATTAGAGTGATCAAATCATTTATCCGCATTACAAACAAGTTAAATTTTTTAGCAATAACTAGATTTCTGTAAAAAGGGTTGGCCTCTAGGTATTGAATAGAGAGAACCTTGTTCACACAAATGACGGGGCACTAATATACTTGTAAATGATGAAGGATAGAGTGACATAAGATTTAGAGCTGGAGCAACAAGGCCGATTGCTAAATTCCAGAAATAAGAGATAGTCGAAGAGTAGTAGGGGAGCAAAAAGAAACTGGGGGGAAACCCTATTTTTATAGTGATATTAATCAAAAATCAGTGATTCATATCCAAAAGACAAAGCACAAATCCAAGGATCACAAATACACCGTCTCATCACGTAGGACGAAGAGCCAGAAATACTCAAGTGCCCTAGGTAGGGAAATCATTCCCTGGCTTAATAACCTAGGATAACGTGTTAGGAGCAAGTAGTAAAAAAATTTAGTGATAAAAAGCATTTAATTGTTTTCCCCCATTCATTTTTCAATAGACTCTAAGCGTATCACTTTCGATTCGCCCGTAGGACACCATTAAAGGCTGACAAAAATCACTATAGGCTTCCCCGACTCTCTTAGTGCCAGATAAATCCATGAAGGAAACTGTTTTAGGTCGGCCAAAGGCCCAAATAGATAAGTCCTAAATCATTTCAAACTCACTCCACTTGGCCCAAGGTATGAAAGTTAATTCACGCAGAAATCAATGTACACTTTCTTATTTCCACTTTTCACTGCAATCTTCTTGAATCTTGAACTGACTTGGGCGTTGGAATGCTAACTATCATACCCTAAATTTTACTTTGAATTTTTCACCTGCATCAACATAGCATAAACATATCATTTGATAATAAATTTCATCAATAAAAAGCATTCATCAAGGTTTAGATGAAATATCAAGGGTTTTGGCATTTTATCTGGTCTTGATGACATTCATTCAGTCATCTGGTGATTAAGAAGTCAAAAGGCTTGTCTTCTTAATCTCAATGCATCGTCCATTCCACCGCTTCATCTTTCAGTGGTCCAGAGGGCGATAATCAAAATTATTGTTGCAATTTAAATCTTTGTAGAATTTTGATTGTAATTGAGAGTTAGAAGCAAATGGTCCAAGAGTGACCCCTTTGCATTTGATTATCTATTCACGATTCTTCAATTAGTAGTTCAATGTTTTATGCATAATTTATCCATCACAACATGCATTATGTTCTGTATAATGTTTAAAATGTCAACCAAAATAAATTTTCGGACCTACAGACAGACTGTTTGAATCATTTTTCAAATGTATATATAATTAGCAGGCGGAAATTTTCAAAATTAAGCTTGCAGGCGTTAGTAATATTAAACTACGGTTTACATAGTTTAACCTGACTTGCTTGTTTTATTTGTTCGGCTGCTTTTTTTATTGCATTTTGATTAGCTTAAACCTTTTAACCAGTTATTTTTTATTTCAAAATTTGATCAAAACATGTATGTTTCTGAGAAGTTTTATTCATTTTTTGATCCTTTTATTTTTTATTTTTTGGCCATAATAATCAACATAATTATTTTGGGTTATTTGAGTAATTAGTTGAGTTTATTATGTTTTGTTTTGGTTTGTAATTTAATTAATTAAACTTGGAGTTGTTAAAACAAAAGTGATAAAGAAATAAGAGCAAATAAAAAAAGAGGGGACTAGCAGAGCAACAACAAATGGCAGCATAATCTCTCTCTCTCTCTCTCTCTCTCTCTCTCTCTCTCTCTCTCTCTCTCCTCTCTCTCTCTCTCTCTCTCTCTCTCTCTCTCTCTCTCTCTCTCTCTCTCTCTCTCTCTCTCTCTCTCTCTCTCTCTCTCTCTCTCTCTCTCTCTCTCTCTCTCTCTCTCTCTCTCTCTCTCTCTCTCTCTCTCTCTCTCTCTCTCTCTCTCTCTCTCTCTCTCTCTCTCTCTCTCTCTCTCTCTCTCTCTCTCTCTCTCTCTCTCTCTCTCTCTCTGTGTGTGTGTGTGTGTGTGTGTGTAGTGTCTGTGTGTGTGCGTGTGTGTGCGTGTGTGTGTGTGCCAATGAGAATTAGGGAGAATAAAAAGGAAAAAGAAGCCATTTATTTTTTCAGATATATTTCTACTCTTCAATCCACGTCTGTTTCTCAAAAGTGAGCTAGAAGAAAAATGATTCATAATTTTGTTTGATAGTCTTCTTATCGTTCGATTCAGAGCCAACATTTCCTTACACTTATCCAAAAACATAAACTTCATCAAACATGCTCTCTCTCACATAAGACTTATCACCATCCAAACCATAACATAAAAACACCACATTCCATTGACCTCCATGTTTCCTCTTCTGTCCAGTAATTCACCACTATTAAACCAGTCAAACAATCGGTAAACCTCCATCAAAACTCACAGCACATACTGTTGAGTGCAAATTTTGACTTAAATTGAACCATCTTTCTTGGAACTTTTCAACTCAACTCTCATGTTTTAATAGATTTATTTATTATTCTTGTTTGATTCTTCAACATATTGCAAATACCTTTGAATTCTTTGATGTCTGTGTTATTGTGCAGAATATAGGCATAAAACATCAATGATTAAGACACAAAGGAGTGGACAAGGAAGCCAAAGAAATGAAAAGGAATCAACATCTACGCTGGGCGAACAACAGCGAGCAGCCAACAAATATTCGTTGGGCGAAGTTGCAGCGAAGAACCAGCGAACCAGCCCAGATTAGAGGCAGTAGGAAAAGGACCTAAAGTTTGATGGGAGAAGTTGAAGCAAAGAGGTTCGTTGTGCAAAGAAGTGCACGCACGACGAACTCATATATTTTCCAAGGGCAGTTTAACTGTTCATGAGGCACCTGAAGTGCCCAAAAGTGGTATTCGCTGGGCAAATAAGGTGTTCGTTAGGCAAACATGACAAATTTTAGCTTACTATAGATGTACTTTTTCTCACTTTTTAGAAATAAATTTTGTAAAACTTTCATAACTTGTACTATATCAGATCAAAACCTTATCTCTCTTCATTTATTTGCATATTCTAGATAGAGAAACACAAACCCTAAGAGAGAGAAGGTAACATCTTGATCTCTTATTGGATATTGGATGTAATCTTTTAATACCTTATGTATTTTATCTAATTTATGTATTGTGAATTAGTTTTGATTCAATATTGATGTTGTCTTTGATTTCTTATTCGTGGGTCTTGACAAAACCTTTTCAAATGTTAGATCTAAGATATTCATCTATCAATGAGAATTTTTTTGACATTGTCTTGTAAGTTAAAATTCACTAGTATCACTTTTATTTTATTGTGTTGATTAGTAGGATAAGTAGCATGAGTAGGATCAATGCGGTAAAGACCACTATAATATTTTTGACGCAAACGGTATTGTGAGGATGCATGATAATAGTGACGAAGAATTATGTTCACATACATTTGGCAATTTGGTTGAATGCATATAAAAATGGTTAAGCGTATGTACATATTTTGATCATGGTGTTTTATATGAATCAATCATGAATCTGATATGGGTGTCATCTTTGGATATCTGCTAGGTTCTAGAATCTAGACATAGATTTAGGTATAACATTTGCATGAGTATTAGTTCTTAATGCTCTGTGTTGTTGAGTTGCGTGAGACATCATTAATGAGGCAATACAGTTGTTCTCTCTACTTTGCGTTAGACATAACCTCGGTCGTGGGTGATACATGAGGGTATTAAAAGAATGATTGATTTGTGTTTAACTGGTTAGAAGAATGCATGTGTTATTAATTGATGAGATAAATCCCAACAAGGCTCCGTTTATATTTCAGTCTTTACTTTATATTTTTCGTCTTTATACTTTTTGCCTTTATTTATGGTATTGTTGATCAATCAACAAATTTTAACAATAAACTTAGAAATGTAGAGACCGTTGAACGACATTATTTACCTCACACTGATCCCTTTGGAGACGATATAAATCCCGTAGGGAATCCTGCTAAATCTAAATTTTTGCTTCTTGCCGCTTAACTACAGTTCGAACAAAATGGCGTCGTTGCTGGGAATTGGTGTTTAGATATTGAGTGCATTGCAATAGTTTCTATATTTTTGAGCTTTGTACAATTGTTTATATTGTATATGTACTTGTTTCCTTTTATGTTTTCTTAAGTTTTGTTTAGGGATGAATGATGAGAACCTCTTCTAGATTAGTTACTATTTGTATAAAAGTATCCAATGAAGATTCTCCCAAGTTTGGATGGTGATGGTAGGATGCTGAGTGTGTGAATGCAAGCAAGGTAAATTGTACTGCTTTATAGAATGTTAGAATGATGTAAGAATTTTGTGCTTTGTGCAAATGTGTGTTTTTATTTCATTTTGCAACTTGTTTGAATGTTTGTTTCACTTAGGTCCAAAAGCCATAAATTGTGATAAACCTTCATTGTTTACTATATGTTAGGATGACTGATAACTTTGTTTAATTCGTTTGATTCATGCTTTATCTTTGATTCGTGCTTTATCTTTTTAGATAACTTTGTTTAATTCGTTCGATTCATGCTTTATTATCATTAACTCTTTTGAACCTAAACAGTTTAGATCTCATTTTAGTGCTGAACTTGGTTTTTGTATATAATTTACAAGTTTAGTTCATCATTGAATTATGTGAGATTCTAAAAAAAAAATTTGAACCTTTGAACATTGTTTAAGTTGATTTTCTTGCCATAAAAATCAAGGAGCATTAACTTGAGTTTTGGTTGAATTCAAGTTGGGGAGAAAGAAAGAAAAGTCGTAGGTTACTCAAAATTTTGAAAAATTTCAAGCAAGCATAGAAAAAGTATGAATATGATGAATGTGAAAAACAACAGAAAAAGAATGCTTGTTTGAAAAATAAAAATAGAGAATGAAATAATTATGCAAAAAGAAGTTTGAGAAGGTTTGAAATAGAGAAAATAAAATTTTGAAAAGAAGTTGGGATGTGTAAATAACTTGTATAGTGAATATCTATTTTGCATTGACAACTTTGATTCAATGGCCTTTAGAAATGTCCCTTTGTTGTGAACTTGACCAAGCTACAATCTTAAAAGCCCATAGTGATATTTTTGCTTCTATGATTTCATTTTTGATTTATTATATGAATGTATAAATTTGATTGTTATTAGCATTGTTTGTCGGGTGAGTGAAATTGCCCCACAGTTGCAAACGTGTTAATTTCTTCATTATTATTTGAAGAGGAGTGTTAGAGTGTTTCTAGCATGAAAATTTAGTTGTTATTTGAAACATTACATGATATTTGTTTAAGAACTAAATTATTTGTCATTATTCGATTCTATTGAGTGGTGAACATTGCTTGCACGCATTCTCATGCTTGACCAAATCCTCTTATTTGAGAAAATCTCTCTTGTTTGAATTTGAATTGTTATCCATTTATTGATTGAATCGTATGCTTGAGCAAATCCTCTTGTATGAGCAAATCCTCTTGTATGAGCAAATCTCTCTTGTTTGCATGAGGGGTATATTTTGCTTGAGGACAATCAAAAATCTAGTTAGAGAGAGTTTGCTGAGTGAAAATTTTGACATAAATTTAACCATATTTTTTCAACTCAATTCTCATATTTTAATAGATTTATTTCTTCTTCTTGTTTGATTCTTCAACATATTGCAAATAGCTTTGGGTTCTTTGATGTGTGTGTGTTTTGTACAGAATATAGACATAAAATATCAATGGTTAAAACACAAAGAAGTGGACAAGGAAGCCTAAGAAATGAAGAGGAGTGATCAATCAACAAATTTTCACAACAAGCTTAGAAATATAAAGACCGTTGAATGACATTTTTTCCCTCGCACCGATCCCCGCGGAGACGATATAAATCCCAGAGAAAATCCTTCCAAATCTAAATATTTGTTTCATGCCACTTTACTGCAATTCGAACACATACCACTAAGCACATCCACATAAATCTCCATATTTCAACCACTGAATAAACAATAGCAGCATGCCAAAAATCCACAGCAACCAAGCCGTCATCGTTACTTCCACCTTCACCGTTTCAGAGATCTTTTCCTCTTGTGCATGTTGTGTTTGTTTGACTGCAACATTTAATTTATTTTGATTTTGGTTGTAAGAGAGTACGAGAGATGGGTGAGAGGTTTGAGAGAAGTTTTTTGTTTTAGTTTGTTTTTTTTCTCAAAGATTTGGCTTGTTGTTGTTGAGTAAAAGCTGGAACGAAGGAGAAAAGGAGTATTTTCGTTTTTTTTTTTACTTTTTACTCACTCGCCACATGTCCAATTTCTAGTGGTGACTTCTTAAATTTTGAAAATTTTCAAAACCTTTCTCTTTGCCATGTACAGTCGTCCCACCCCTTTTTTCTCTCATTTCTTTATTGCTTTTTTTTTTATTTTGTTTTATATTCATCTGTATTTATTTATTTATTTATATTATAATAATAGTAATAATAATAATACTAATTATTATTATTATTATTATTATTATTATTATTATTATTATTATTATTATTATTATTATTATTATTATTATTATAGATTTGGGTGTTATATTTTTTGGGCGTTGGGCTCATGTTTTGTTGTTATGATTGCTCATACTTCCATATCCATTTGCTTACTCCTCTTGTCCAAACTTTTATTTTATTTTATTTTCGTTCTTTCTAATTTAATTAATTAATTAATTAATTTATTATTATCCATTTAAATATTAATTTATTTTGTTTTAAATAATAAATAGAATATTCGATTAATTATTCCATCGCTTCCAGTGTGTTGCAATTTTAGAGCTTAAAATTCAATTTAGCTTTCAGAAACCACTTAGACGCGTAGATTTTTTTTATCGGCTTCTTATAGAGTGATTCCTACATGAATTCACTTTATGTTAGCTTAACATAGCGATAAATTCACTACTTTAAATTTTGGTTTATTTTACCTTTGTAAATGTTGTACATAATTTATCGAATTGTTGATGTTTGGTTCATTGCATCGCAATTTTGAAGCTTAAATTCAATTTAGCTTTCAGAAACCGGTTAGACGCATAGATTTTGTTGACCAGCTTCTTATAGAAATATTCCTACATGAATTCACTTTAAGTTAACTTAACATAACGCTAAATTCACTACTTTAAATTTCAGTTTATTTTACCTTTGAAAATGTTGTACATAATTTTTTGAATTGCTGCTATTTGGTTCATTACGCCGCGATTTCAAAGCTTAAATTCAGTTTAGCTTTCAGAAGCCGCTTAGACGCATAGATTTTGTTGGTCGGCTTTTTATAGAGTTATTACTACATGAATCCACTTTAAGTTAGCTTAACATAACGCCAAATTCATTTGTTTAATTGTAGGTTTATTTTAACTTTGAAGATGTTGTACATAATTTATTAAATCACTGTTGTTTGGTTCATTGCATTGCGATTTCGAAACTTAAATTCAATTTAGCTTTCATAAACCGCTTAAAAGCATAGCTTTTATTGACCATCTTCTTATAGAGTGATTCCTACAAGAATTCACTTTAAGTTAGTTCATAGTACTAAATTCATTACTCTAGAGTCCTATTTATTTATGGTCCCTTGACTTTCTCTTGGGCCTTCTTACAATGAGATATTTGTCTGTTTACAGTTGTTTTATGAGCTTGTATTTTTAACCGCTTTGTATATCCTTATTCAATAAACTATACCCCCATTCCTGTAACGTGTAATAATTTTACCACTTTCTTTTATTTTTAATTTTATTATGATTAATTGATTGTTAACTCAAGATTAAAAATCAACCACTTTCAGAAAAGAACAAAAGAATAACGCTTGATTAAATGCCGAGCCCCTTTTCCCAAATCAAATTTCAAATTGATTTCAACGCAAGTGTTTGATCCAAATTCAAACGTCCCTTCCAATTAATTAAAATACTTTTCATAAGTCAACTTGTAACACTTAATCCAACGTCAAGTTGTTCCTTTTTTAAGCTTTTCACAATAAAAATGAAAAAAAAAAGATTAGGTTCAGACTTTCTCTTTTCTAAAATATTTGGATACTGTTGTAGAGCTCCATGTTCGAACATATGTCTTCCATATTAAAAATACAATAATCGTCTAAATTAAGTCAGATCTCTTATAGAAGAAAAAGGATTGATTGGGTATCGACCTTCTCCTTCCTGATTATTTGGGCATTGATGTGGATATCACTATGTGAATAATCATCTTCCGTTAATGAACTTTGACCTAATTCACCATAAATTTTCATAATAACTCTTAGATGAAAAGAGAGTGATTGGGCTTAGGTCTCTTCCTTTCTAGGAATTTGAATAGTGTTGTAGAGCTCCCTGTTTGGATGATTGTCTCAACTTAAAAGCAAATTGACCAATCAAACTAGTCTTTCTCCCTTGCACGACTTCGAAAATATTTTCAGAAACAAATATGCTTTATCCATATCAACGTGAAACAAACAAATGCTTCCACCTCCAAGAGCAAGCAGTAAGCAAAGGTTTAGTCACTTGATATTTCTAAAGGATCACTCCTTAAAAGCAATCAACCCAATAGTTCTTTGTTACCAAGAACTACATAGTCTTGAGTTCTCTATAGCACCTGGAGATACGTAGGAGTGGAATTTTGAAATCTTGTCAGGCACACCTTAATAAAAACGACCCCTTTAATTTTTTTTCTTTTCTCTTTCCTCACTCGATAGGTAGAAGATCACAAACTGATATCACGCTTACATGAAACTAACTAAATGGGTCCCGTTGAGTGCAATCGATGTGAGGGGTGTTAATACCTTCTCATTGCATAACCGACTCGCGAATCCAAGTTGGTTGCGACGACCATTTCTTTTTGTTTTTTTGTGGGTTTTATCGATATTTTCCCTTTCCCTCTTCAGAAATAAATAAAGTTCGGTGGCGACCCTGTTTTATTTATATTTTGAGCTTTTCTTACACTCAGGTATTTTTTCACACCGCGACACTAATCATGCAGATCCACCATGCGCCTACACATCGAAGATCAACACTAACAATTCAGGATTCCTCACCACCTATTTCAACTATTTGCGGTTCACATTCGAAATAGTTTTTTCCCTTGAATAGAGTAGTTCTATTGTACACGCCCTTCATATTGTCTTGGCCCATATTTTTAACTTTTGAAGTCGAGAGACATGATCAAAAGACCAGCTCTGATACCAAATATTAGGAGAAAATATGGGTGATAAATTATAGAAGGGGGGGGGGGGGGGGGTTTAATAGACCTTACCTCAAAAAATTATTGTGTATGTACTCGATAGATATCAATAATTACTCTATGTTTGGACAATAGAATAAAATATGGATTTATAAACAATCTATAAAATCAATGAATTAATCAAATTAAAATAAAATTTAAACAATGTATCTAAACTAAATTATATGTATTAATTGAATCAATCTAACGTTATAATTACAAACAACTTTAATCGCAAAAGAGATAATCTGGATGACTTAATCACTACCAGAACTACGATCGCTACTAACAAAATAAATCTACCAACATGAAATTTCTAATAAAAATGGTAAAAACCTAAACATGCAATTCTATATGAAAAATTCTTTCTCTTGGTAATCTTTTCCATTGGTAAATTTGTTTTTGTGTAGGATCTAATTTTTGTTTGTGTAATATAGTAAAACAATGTAGAATATACGTAAAAGTTGATGGTAAAAAATAACTGAGATAAAAAGTTGCATAATATACCTTATTTTAGTGGATCTATGTTCTTGCAACTAAAGTCAAGAAGTGGTCCAAGATGATGAAACTTATGGATAACACAGTTGCAAGTCAATTAGTAGTTGTTCATAGTTTTGACGATGACAACACTTGAAGTCAATCAACTACTGAAGATAGATCAGGTTGTAAAAGATGCACAAGATGGTTGATCAAGATATCCTCTTAAATCTTGCTAAGCTCTTGAATATATTCTTAAAGATCAAGTCAATACTATATTCCAACAAATTTTAAGTGAAAACTTAGGTTTCGAATATCACTGGTGGTTTGAAATCTCAATTATCAAGATGTTGGCAATCAAAATGAAGTACTCCCTCCAGTCTCAAATATAAGCAACAAATTTTTTCAATGGTCTTAAATATAAGAAAAATTTACCTATAATTATTACATTAAATATTACTATTCCAAATATACCCCTACTTTTTTTTTTCACATTTCTATATTTTTAATGATTTTCAAAGCAAAAAGTAGGGGTAAATTTAGAAAGAGTGTAAGACTTAAATGCCTTTAGACATTTTGCTTAAAGGGTGAGCTTTTTTGTGAAGTTTCTTATATATGAGACCAAAAAAAGTATCTCAAACCTCATCAAGAATACTCAAATTTCTTGTGTGATGTTAAAGTCAAGGATAATTATGCCAAGACTTGAAAGAGGAGAAGTATGAAAGCTCAACTAGTCATGTTTGTGTGAGTGACTGATGTCTTGCGAAGACACATAGGTATTTCTAGAAATATTATGACTAAATAAAGTGTGTGTGTGTGCGCGCGCACACACACACACACATAAATAATAATAATAATAATAATAATAATAATAATAATAATAATAATAATAATAATAATAATAATAATAATAATAATAATAATAATAATAATAATAATAATAAACTCTTGAGAAGCCTCTTATTTTAAAATTAAATCACCATAAAAATGTTTTTGAGGTCTAACCAATTGATTAGGAGGATGTATGATTGATTGAGAGGCATTTTCTAACTAAATGATCAATTAGATATTTTTCCTAATTGATTAGACCATGCTTAATTGAGTCTAAAATTGATGCGGACAATCTCTTAGTAATTGGTAACAACTATATATCAAAATATCCCATTTGTGACCTTAACAGTCGATTATTTAGGTTGTATAATCAATTAGCCTAATTTATTAGAGCATTCATTTAGCCCATGTATTTTTTATAAAAAAATTATACCATGTCTCGGCCTATAAATATGGAGCTTCTCTATCACTTTTTATCATTCAGAAAACGTATAAAAACCTCTCTTTTCATTTCTCTCACCATATCTCTAAAATCTCTCAATTTCTCACATGTTTTAGCCATCATGCTTGTTTTGGGTGAGGGAAAAGTTGTAAATTTACCAAGAGTATATTTTCTCTTGTGTAAACAACTCTTCCATTGGAAGTTTTGATTTTGGTGGTAAGCTAAACTAGTTAAACACTCTTGTTTGTATTCGGGGATTGGCTTAGGAAGTCAATGTTTGGTTCATGAGTTTCACCATTAAAGAAAAAGTTCTCTTTTGGTTTTTGTAGATCAACCAGTAAAAATCTCCACGATGGTTCTTGAGTTTATCCCGATTTGAAGCTCTATCAATTCAAGATTAGCCCACTTAAAACATTTTTTTGGCTCCTGAGTCTAGTCTAGTATAAAAGCTTATTAAGTTCAATATTAACTTGCTCAAAATATTAGTTTGGTTCATGGCCACTCTTTATAAAACCCTGATTTGGTTCAAAGGATAGCCAACTCAAAACTTCGTCTTGTTTCGAGATCAGCCTGTAGAATATCTATGTTTGGTTTGGAGAGTAAATGCTCAAAGTTGATGTTTGTTGTTTCGTTAAAAGTTAGCTTGAAAATTTGTTTCCTTGTATAAGGAAGTTCGTGGGTAAATCCTTCTTAAAACTCTCAAGTTTAATAGATACTCTCAAGGATAATTCTTAGGGAAAGGACTGAGTCTTCTTGGTCGAACCTGTAAAATCATTTGATGTTATTTTTTCTCCCTTAACTCTTTACTTTTAAACATTTTCTTTACTTTGGTCTTTTGCTACGTATTTACTCAAAAAAATTTTAAACTCTGATCTTATAAATTATTTTGTTTTAAACCAAAGTATTTTTAAACTTTCACAATTCACCCCTCTCTTGTGTATGGAGTAACATGTACAACAAGAGGCATTAGAGTCTAATTCCTATTTAAATATTAATCGTCTCATAAGGATGATGACTTCTAACACTTCTTTTAACAATAAGATTTTCCTAAACACACCTCCATTTTTAATAGTGATAGGTTTGAATTATGGAAAACTAGTTTTAAAATTTTCATTCAAATTTTATTATATTGAATTGTGGGAAATAATAATTAATGGTCCATTTATCCCTACTCATTATGTTAATGGGGAAGTAGTGGTTAAATTTTATTTCCTTTGGATCATAGAAGACAAGAAAAAGTTTGAAATTTATTTCAAATCTAGAAACCATAATGTTATGTCCTTAAATGAAAATCAATTTCTTTATGTCTTTAATTGTAATTCCTCCAAGAAAATGTGGGACACTTTTAAAATGATTTATGGAGTATCTCCAAGTATAGAACAAAAGGGAATGAACACACGAGGAAAATAAGTTTAAACACAAGATGAATGTGAATGTTTCTTTCACCGATGGTGTTCAGCCTTTAGAAATCTTGGAAGCCAAGTTATAACTTTTGTCGCTAACAAATATCTAAGAATTAAGAATTGGAATAAAAAACTTGATCCAATCCTTAAATCGAAAGATGTGAATGTTTATAAGTTTCAGGAAAAATTCAAGAAGGAAGAAATCATAGAGAAACTCAATGAGTTTTTTCAATTGTTAAAAGATGAATAAATGAGCTCAAACCTAGAATAATCTATAGCAACTTCATTGAAGAACTCGTTTGAAGAAGAAGAAAAATAAACTCAAGTAAATTCCTTTGAAAGAACAATCTCGGTGAATAAATTATCATCAAAATATTCAATGTTCAATGGAGAAACTTCATCAAGAAGAGAATATGAAGAAGAAGTTTCATCAAGTGGAATCTTCAAATGAATAAATGAGAAAGAAGTCTCAACGGGAAACATATTTAGAGACTTAACATTAAGAAGATATCTCAAAGAATCAACCTCTGGTAGAATCTTCAAATAATCTTCTTCCAATGAAGAAGATGAATAAGTTTGCTTGAAAGCTTCTCACGAATAAGATGAATGTGAGGTAATAATGTTATCATACAAGAAACTCTTTAAATTAAATGCTAATTTAATCTAGGAACATGATAAGACTGAAAAATGTAACTTAGATCTTAAAGAATACATTGAGTTTCTAGAAAATAGTACGGAGAACGCTAAGATATGAAATGGCTAATCTAGAAACCAGGCTAGTAAATGTGAGACTTGTGTCTCGATGAAAAAGGAAGTGAAATATATGCATTAAATTATAAGTAAATTTAATAAGGGAAAATAAAATATATATTTGATTCTATTAAATCAAAGGCTTGCCTTTAATAAAACTAGAATAGTTTTTAAAACTAGTAGATCACATAACAGACTTTAATAGGAAGAAATTGAATCACCCTATTAATAAATGCTCCTATTGTGATAACTTTGACCACTTAAATGATTTTTGTTATGCTAAAATAAGATGTTCTAAAGGTAGTAACTCTAAACCTCTTAGAACTACTAACACACTAGGACCCAAAAAATTTGGGTACCAAAGGTGAAAACCTAATTTGTTTTTTATGGATACTTTGCTGCTTTAACTGAAGCCTTAATGTGTATTAAATGAATTATGCAAAGTAAGATATATACCTTCAATATACAAGATGTGTATGACGGTGTTTAATGATACTGATGCTTGTGATCCAAGTATATCAGTGAATGATGTATTTCAACAAATGAGATCAAATCACTTTTATTAAGGATGCTTCTCAATACTTTTCATTTGCGATGACCATTTAACCTCTTAGTAGGTTGTGGTAATAAATATGTAATTGATTCATCAACACTGTGGTTTGAAGCAACTCTTGTACCTAATGATTTGCAGAGAAGTATTTACAACATTGTTTTTTCGTTCCATTGAAAGAAGGCGATTTCACTCAAGTAACATTGAGATTTAAGATGTTACACTTTTTAGAGGTTGAAAAATTAGGAAGCTTGATTAAACCTCCAAATAAGTGAGTGATCATTTTCAGTACAACTAAAACTTTTTATTACTCATAAAATATTGAAGTGGTTAGCCTTTATGGAAAATGGGTGCAATATGAATGGAAAAGGGGTGTCAAAGGCAATCTACCAAAGTTAAATCTTAGCGCAAGGACCAAAAAGAGAAGGAGGCTGAAACCAAGGCAAATATTTGATTAGCATAATCAATTATATGCCCTATTTATTTCAATTTTTAAATTAAATCATATTGTATCTTCGCCTCCAAGAAAATCAAGTCAAAGCATTGATGGAGAACATACAAAATCTTCAAAATCATCATCAAGTAATCGATTAGGTCTCACAAATAATAGATTCGAAGGCATGTTTAGGAAAGCTTTTGTTCTAATATGTTTTGGGCCAAATATTAATGGGTTTTGTGGAATTTTTGCATACCTAAACCATCATAAGAAGTGCTATAAATAAGTACTCATATTCCTTTATTTTGCAACATCCCTTTATCTCTTTTTCGCGTTCCTTCTTTGTGTTCTTTTGTGAGCTTTACTATGCACCATTAGTATCATCACATATGTCTCCAAATAGAAGCATCACTACTATAAGCTCTTCCTCAATAAGATTGTTCTTGGAATGATCATCCTCAAGAAATCAAGAAAGGAAAGGAATGTCCAACCGCAAAGTCTTACGGCCTGTTGTTATGGAATAAATTTTCCTCAATAACTTCAAGCCGTATGCGAACATCTACCAAGGTTTACTAAGGAAAATTTTCACAAAATACTAGATAGAGTGTTTTCGAATCTTGTAAGACAATTATACTCCGACATGAAGTTTGCAGATCTATCCCTAAAGACATCTATAAAAGGAATAGAGATTGACATTCATATATAGTGATCAGTTTGGTATAAATTTTGAATATCCCTTCTATGGAGTTTTTTATACTTATGAAGAGCCAATAAATTTCAAAAGATTCAAACTCTCTACTACTATCCTCTCCTTTGTCATGAATCACATGAAAGATAGGAAACTTCCTATCAAAACAAGCTATTTAAAGGCAAAGTTGTGTGGCACACTATTTGATCACAAGGATACTTCTCCCTAGAGAAGATAATCTTAAGGTCATCATTAGAGAGTATGTGGTTACATTATGGTTACTAACAAAAAAATTTAAACAAATTGGGCTGACGAGATACTTCTCCGTATAATCTATTGCAAACAAAATTGATCACCAAGATTACTAGATAGAGCTTTGATCGCCAATATATTAGTTGTTGTTGTATTGGACACTACGAGGGAATTAATGGATCAAATCCACTCCAATATCAACTACTTCTTTCCTAGTAGCATGAGGTTTTGAATATTTCAAGGAAAATTGAGGAACAAAATCAATGGATGAAGTTGAAGATGTAGTCCAACTAGTCGCAAAAATGATACAATCATCAATAACCTTTTAGAAATCTCGCAACAAAACACTCTGGCCATTCAGAACTTGGAAAAGTACATGGTTATCATCAAGATAAAAATTTCAAGACAAGACGATATTAATGACAATGTGTAGTATCACTTATGTGTCATCAAAAATTTTAGAGGCCTAACTAGTGTTACATTGAATAGTAACACACACACACACACAAACTCTTGAGAAGCCTCTCATTTTTTAATTAAATCATCAAAAAATATTTGTGAGGCCTAACTAGTTGATTAGGAGAATGTCTGATTGATTGAAAGACATTTCCTAACTAAAGAATCGATTAGATCATTTGCCTAATCGATTTGATCATGATTAATTTAGTCTAAAATTAATTTAGATATTCTTTTAATGATTGGTAATGGCTACATATCAAAACCTTCCATTTGTGGTTTTAACAATTGATTATTTAAGTTATTTAATCGATTAGCCTAATTTATTAGAGCTTTATTTGACCCATGGATTATTTTCAAATTTGCACCACACCTTGACCTATAAATAGGCAACTTCTCTATCAATTTTCCACATCTTGAAAATTCGTAAAAACCTCACTTTTCATTTTTGTCACCGTCTCTCTAAAATCTCTAATTTCTCATGTATTTTAGCCATAATAATTTGAGATTGTTTTTGGGTTTAACTGAGGATTTTTATTCTGGATGAGGAAAAAGTTATAAATTTACCAAGAGCGTATTTTATCTTGTGTAAATAGTTCTTGCATAGGAAGTTGTTATTTTGGTTGTGAGTTAAACTAGTTAAATGCTCTTGTTTGTATTGGGCGATTGTCTTAGGAAGTCTCAGTTTGGTTCCTGAGTTTTGCCATTAAGAAAAATCTTTCTTTTGATTCATGAAGATAAGCAAATGAAAATCTCCATAACGACTCTTGAGCCCAACCCAGTGAAAAGCTCTATCGATTTGAGATCAACCTAGTTAAAATCTCTCTTTGTTCCTTGATAAAAATCTTGGTTTAGTTCGTGGTCAGTCTTTGTAAAACCCCGACTCGGTTTGGAGGATAACCAACTCAAAATTCCGTCTTAGATCGAGACCAGCATATGGAAAATTTGTGTTTGGTTTGAACACTAACCGCTATAAGCCGTTGTTAGTTGTTTTGTTAGAAGTTATCCTGAAAACTTTGTTTCCTTGTATGAGGAGGGAGGTTCGTGTGCAAATACTTCGTAAAACTCTCAATTTTAGTGAATACTCTTAAGGATAATTCTTGGAGATAAGAGTAACTCTTCTTGATAGAACGTATATAATTCTTTGGTGTTATTTTTTCTTCCTTAACTCTTTAATTTCAAATATTCTCTTTACTTTAACTTTCTAATGTGTATTTATTCAAAATATTTTCAAACTCTAATTTTAGAAATGATTTTGTTTCAAACCAATTTTTTTCAAACCCTCAAGTCCAACGATCTCCAACTTTAAGAATTGTTATTCATGCAGTTGTCTTCCTTTTACAAGTATTTATTATAGGTTGGGTTCTCAAATATGAGAATTATGTCTAAGTGTATATACAAATTTTTGAACTAGCCAACCAATTTTTGCTTATTTATTCTGAACTATCATATGGCATGTATGCTCTCGGCGAAACTAACTAGTTGACAAAAATCATTTGCACCTCACGACATAGTATTCAATGCCTAAGTCTACAGCAAATGAAAACGTAAGGTTCTAGTAACATAGACATTTTATATTCATTTTTAGAATTATTCATTTAACGCCTACAATTATATTAGCAAAAGTTAGATGAGTGATTTTCTCAAATCAATTATATATTTGATGGCTTAAGTTTTAAAAGTAAAAACTATTTACAGAAGAAAACAGATAGGTATTTAATCATCTTGCTGATGGAGTATTTAAAATTAATATTCAATTTTAAAAACTGAATTTTACGTTTGAAACCCATTTAAATTAAAAACTGATTATGAACTTTAAAACAAGTTATGAAATTTATAATTGGTTATAAAATTTAGTTATGGATATAATTGATTTTATAATTGATTGTGTAAAAATATAACCATTTATGAATTGGTTATGTTATCCGATTATGACAAATGATTATAGATTTGATATGAATGGATTAAGTAAATAATTCATGAAGATCCCTAACTAAATATTGCACCTATTGAAGCTGTAGAACACAAAGTTGAAGTTAATTTGAAGAACACTATATCGATTAATTGACTTTGAAGAACACTGTCGATTAGAAATAACAATTTTTCGTTTAATCAATGTAGAAAGATGTATTTATGTTCAAATAATATAGAAGCTCTCTGATTTCTATTATAAGTTTAATAATAGTTTATTGTCAGTGTAAAATATTATTATAAATATAATTAATTAAAAAATTTTAAAGTTTCAAATTATATAAATAATTTAATATTTTACGTCGAATATTTAAAAAAATTTGATATTAAATTATAGATTTTCTCAATATGGCCTATCAAATTCTTTTACGTCTAAAATTTTTTTTTCAACATGTAATTAAAAAAATGAGAGTATTTTTGATATTACATAAATATAGATTAAAAAGGAGTTTGTTGGTATCAGGTAAAATTCTTTGTATAAATATTAGTAGTAATAGATTAAAAAGAAAAAAAAAATATAATTCTCATTTGAAGTATTTATACCCGATTGCACCGTCTTTTTCTTTAGCAAAAGTATCCTCTTTTCCAACCAATTCCATTACTCTCTAGAAAAAAAAAAGTTTCATTTTCCAAAAAAATAAAAATAGGCAAAATACTTTTTTTCTTTTAATTATATTTTTATACTTCAATTAAGTTTTAAATTTTTTTGTCAGATTAATTTCTTAATACTTTTAAATGTATTATATTAGTTTTTTATATTAATAATAAAAAAAATTTAAAAATTAATCGTTAAATTCATCGTCAATTAGACAAAAAGACTAACGTGATACATTTTAGGAGTTAAGGAGCTAATTTATAAAAAATTTAAAATTTAAATTCAAAAATATAATTAAGGAATAATATTTTGACAAGTAAAAAAAATTCATAAAATTTTATGAATACTTTTACTTTTATCCTTGTATCCTTACATTTTATAAAAAAAAAATATCAATTTTGCCTTTTGTATAATTTTAATTAATTTATTATTTTATTTTTTAAATTTTATTTTGTGTATCTAAAAATTTTATAAAAGAGGTTCGATAATAATTTTTTATAACTTTTTTGTATACCGAAAGACTTTACAAAAGAGTTCTGATAGTTAATTTTTGTGTGCGGTAAGACTTTGCAAAAGAGTCCAGGTAATCATTTTTAAAACTTTTTATGTATCGAAAAACTTTGCAAATGAGTTTCGGTAGTCATTTTTTAAAATATATTTTAACTTTTATTTTGTGTACCAGAATGATTTGCAAAAGAGTTTTGATAATTAATTTTTGTGTATTGAAAAATTTTTAAAAAAAATTTTAATAGTTATTTTAAAATATATTTTAATTTTATTTTGTGTACTAAATTTTTTTTAAAAAATCTACATAAAATATAATTTTAAAAAATAATAAATTAGTTAAAAATATACAAAAATAAAAATAAAATTTATATTTTATATAAAACGTGGAGGAATAGAAACAAAATCAGGGGTTACAACGTAAAATTTTTGAAAATTACGTTCCCACTCATCACCGCCACCTTATGACCAAGTCAACCTATAGGTCCATAAAAGCATAGTACAAAGCATAAAATAAAAAGAAAAATACGAAAATTTGATTTCTGATTTAATCGAAGCACAAAAATAAATAGAGAGAGAAAGTGGGTCTTAGTCTTCACGCTTCATATCCAATCATTTCTGGGCCGGCCCATTTTACGGAAAATATTATCCGTAATTCCGCGATCCACTGATGCGCGTGTTGTTCACACACCGTCGATATTAATCCAACGGTTGTTATTAAAGGGCCATTCATCCCCACAATCCATTGTCCATTTTTTGTTTTGAGGGAAAACGACGCGCATTAAAACAAGTGGGCTCATGGATCTTAGAAATTTGATATTTTGGTGCATGCAATGCATTATCATCATCCATCATTTTCTTCATTCTACAACCACATTATACACTTTGAGTTTGAAGTGACATTTATCTTCTTCTTTTCAGGGTACCCCACTTCCACACCTAATCAAAATTAATAATCATAAAAGTTACCTTTGGTTATCCCTTTTTTTGTTTCCTTTTCTTTCCCACAAAGATGTGTTACCACTCATAAATGAGATAAATGATTGATTATTATTATTATGTCTTTCACTTTTTAATTAATAATTGTAAAAAAATGATAAAAACTCCTCTCTGTTGAAATTTTTTAATATTTGAATAAAAGAAAACATGATGATATCTTATATTTTTTAAAAATAGTATATTTTTATATAAAATTAAGGAGGTTTTTATACTACTAAAATTACAGTTGTTATGAATATAGTAATTTATATTATTATTTTAAGGTGACATTGTAAATAAAACATTATATTCTAAGTTAACTCTTTCATACATAATTCACATTTTAAGTTGGTATTTTAGATAGTTATTTCAAAATAATAGTAAATTTTTTAATTTATTATAACACTTTTCTTTTGAATTATTTATCAAAGTATTTTATTGAAGTTTTATCGAGGAGAATCTTACGAGGACATATGTTATTGGAATAAAAATCTTAATAAGGAAAAAAAGAGTATAACATTATGCTCCCTCTCAACCAGACACGTTTATTTCTTCTTCAAAGATTTTGAAGGTGACGAATTCCAATACTTTGTACATACTTCTTGAAAACTGATGAAGAGAGTATTTTTGTGAAGAGACCGGTCATATTATCACTTAAATGAATATATTAAATATTAATCTCTTTCTTTCGAGTTCTTGTGTGAATGAGAAGAACTTTAAAGGGATATGTTTGCTTCTATCACTTTTGATTTAACATTCTTTCATTTGGGTAACACATGTAACATTGTCTTCATACAAAGTTGTTGGGTTCTTACCAGTTGATAAATCAGTCGCTCCTTGGATATGTCGAGTCACCGATCTTAACCATCTACACTCTTTACTTGCTTCATGAAGGACAATTACTTCAACTTGATTTGAAGAAGTTGCCACAAGTGTTTGATTTTAACATATCCATGATATTGCATTGTTACCACATATAAATACATATCTAGTATGTGATTCAACATTATGTCGATTTGAAAAATACCATGCATCTGCGTAACCAAGCAAAGCTAGTTTTAAATTGTTAGAATAAAACAATCTAAGACCAGACGTAACTCGGAGACATCGAAATATATGTTTTATTCCTTTATAATGTCACTTCAAAAGCTATATTAGATCTTGTACAGTTAGCAAGGTACATGAGTGCCCCAATGACCCTAAGGTATTGGAACTTTAGAGCCAAAATCATATTTATTATCTTCCTTAGGTCTAAATGGATCCTTCAACATTGAGTGTTCTACCCATCATTGGAGTACTCAAAGTGTTTTTCTTGTCCATGGAAGCTTTTACAATACCCTTTCCATATAATTTGATTGATGTACTAATATACTACTTTTAGTATACTTAATTTGTAAACCTAGACAGAACCTAGTTTTCCTCAAATCTTTCATTTTAAATTCTTTCGTTAAGTAACTTCTTGCTTCTATAATCTTTTTATTAGTTCCAATGATATTTAAATCATCGACATAAACAACAATTATTACAAAACTAGATGTTTTTTCTTATAAAACACAAGGGCATATAGGATTATTCTCACAGCTTTCTTTAAAAAAAATTTCACTTAACCTATTATACAACATGCACCCAGATTGTTTTAACCCATAGAATGATCTTTGCAACTCAATTGGATATATTTCTCTAGGTTTTGATGTCTTAGGCATCTTAAATCCTTTTGGAGTTTTCATGTGTATATCTTTATCAAGTGATCCATACAAATAAGTAATAACAACATCCATAAGATATATATCAAGATTGTTAAATATTGACAAACCAATTAAATAATGAAAAAGTAATGACATCCATAGCAGGAGAATATGTTACCTCATAATCAATTCTTGGTCTTTGGTAAAAATATTGTGCAACAAAATGAGCTTTGTATTTCACAATCTCATTTTTCTTATTTTGTTTTCTTACAAAAATTCACTTATACCCAACAGATTTTACACCTTTAGGTATAGCCACTGTAGGGCTAAATACCTTTTTTTATTTTTAAGTGAATTTAACTCTGCATCTATTACACCTTTTAATTTTTTCAATCATGTCTATTTTGACATTTATCATAGTTATGAGTTCAAGATCATCATTTTCATTCATAATTTCACATGCAATGGAGAATGAAAATATTTCATCTATATTCATACCTTAATTATTCCACAAATTCCCCGTATTAGTATAATTGATTGAAATTCCAAGATCATTCTTGTTTTCAATTTCATTATCAATTATCTCATTATAATCATCTTCTGCTTCTCCGAGTGTATGTTTTTTATTCATTGATTTATTATTATATAATGTCTTTTCAAGATCACTTTCAATCATATTTACCTTTTCTATTCCTTTTCTATTTCAGGGGTTTTTTTCTTTGGATCTCATAGGTCGATCATGGTTCAAGTGTGCCTTAGAAGTACTTGCTACATACTTTAACTTCAAAATATCAATTTGAGCAGGGAAATTTACAACTAGTACATGCGACTTTGTCACTCTTTTCAAATTATTAAATCAATATGGCAGTTGATTTGACAAATTTTGTACGTGCATTATTTTCTTTACATTTTATTCCTGTGATTTATTATATAGGTCCAAGTGTAATAAATGTGGTACATACCATGTTATATCATTTTCCAATTGTTTATACTCCCCCCTTAGTGTTAGAAATTTTATTTCGTCAAAATAACAATCAATAAATCTTGTGTGGAAAACATCACCTGTTAAAGGTTTAAGATGTCTAATAATAGATGGTGATTCATACCTCACATATATTACCAATCTCTTGTGAGGCCCCGTCTTTGTTCTTTGTGGTGGAGATATTAGGATATATACTGCACAACTAAAAATCTTTAAATGAGAAATATTTAGTTCTTTACCAATTGCAAGTTGATAAGGGGTATGTTTATGATCAACCCCTGGCCTCAGACGAATGAGTGTTGCAGTGTGTAAAATTGCATAACTCCAAATGGTAACTTATAGCTTAGTTCTCATTAATAATAGTTTAGCAATACATTGAAGACGTTTGATTAACTACTTAGCTAAACCATTTTATGTAAGCACGTAAGGAACAGGGTATTCAATAGTAATTCCAATTGACAAGGAATTAAGCCCTTAGTTTAATTATACGTTCAAGAAATTTTATAGATGCCATGTATAGACTTGATAGTAAACATACATATGACCGTCTATTAGATGCATCAATTAATACCATAAAATACTCAAACGGTCTTGATGGTGGATGGATAGGTCCACATATGCTCTTGATTTCTATATGGGTAGAAATCATACGGTAAAGAAAAAATCATCCTTACAAGGGGTATCAGAGCCACTCATTACTGTTTCAATTTGATTTTTGGGAATGTTTGAAATTAGGTTCCAAAATTGAGATCTCTTTTGATATTCCAATTTGTGTAAGGATTAATCTTTCTATGATATAAATCATATTTTTGGACTTATTCTATGATGCGTTTCATGGATTTTTGTGTAAGGTAATGAATCAAACTAGCAAGTTCAGATTTTTTTTGGATATGTCATTATTTCTATGAAATTCACACCCCTTCCAGATGATGTTTGTCATCATTGGGTGACAGACAACCTCAATTGGTCATTACCGGGTGACGATCGTCACAGCTTGTGATGGCCAGACTGTCACCCTGGCTGATTCAATGTCATTTTTCTAGGCTTTTGACTTTGTAAAATTCAAAAATGTATTATTTTATTGTGCTTCATTTAACATAGAAAACACGGATATGGACACGAACATATCGTACTAGTTTGCTTGATTGTGCCCCTTAGTTGTTTTATCCATTAATTTTGGTACAATTTTGTTCAAATTTTGGCTACAGTTGTATTTTATATAATAGTTTGACATTTTAAATGAGTCAATTAAAATAAAAAGTCATCAAATTGACCTCTTATTTAGGGATTACTTACAAGAAATGTTAACTTTTTTTTTTTTTTGTGTGTGTGTGTGTGTGTCTGTGTGTGTGTTTATCCATATGAGTATTAATTGACCCAAATGACAGTTGATGTTTGACCAAATTTTATACACACACATCTGATGGTAAACATGTGATAATTATCTTGTTTCACATGTGAATGATAAACCAATCTAGAGAGGGGTTTATTATTTGGCATGTTTTATTATCAATGTTTGATCATTATAACAAGAGTAACAATAACTGTTAATACTAGTGTCCAAAGACTTGATATTGATGGTGTACTAGGTATCATGAGATGAGTTATGCCTTTATTTGGACATATTGATGATTTACTTTTTCTTTCATGTGAGTATATTTATAGGGTTTATTTTGTTCTATTCTTCAGCTACAATTGCTTTGATATCTAGTAATCTAAATTCACTTCTGGTCCTTAATGGGGAAAATTTTAAGAACTTGAAGGAGAACATGGAAATCATTCTTGGCTACATGGATCTTGACCTTGCAATAAGGATGGAGCAACCACCTTCTCCTAGGAAATCTAGTACTTTTGAACAGAGGAAAGATTATGAGAAGTGGAATCACTTCAATCGCATGTGTCTCATGATCATTAAGCACGACATTTCTGAGGTATTTGTAGGTACTATATCACAAGAGATAACACATGCCAAAGATTTCTTTGTTGAAATTGAAAAGCGCTTTGCAAAAATCAATAAGGCAGAAACAAGTAGTCTTCTTCAAAACTTGATTTCCATGAAGTATCAAGGTAAAAGAAATATAAGGGAATACATTATGGGCATGTAGAACATTGTTTCAAAACTTAAGGCATTAAGGCATAAGTTGTATGAAGACTTACTCATTCATTTACTATTACTTTCTCTTCCTTCACACTTCAGTTAATTGAAGATATCTTATAACTTTCAAAAGGAAAAAAGGTCTCTTAACGAGCTTATTTCATTTTGTGTACAAGAAGAGGAAAGGTTAAAGCAAGAAAAAACAGAAAGAACTCATTTTATTAGCACATCTAAAGAGAAAGGCAAAAGAAATAAAACTAATGAGCCCAAGAATGAAGCTACAATTGGTCCAACATACAAGAAATGAAAACAAGATGATAATTGTTTCTTTTGCAAAATGTTTGGACATGTGAAGAAGAAATGTCCTAAATATAACGCTTGGCATGCAAAAAAATGTACGTTTGTACTTTGGTCTATTTAACTTCAGTACCTAGAAATGCTCGGTGGTTAGGCTCTGGTGCAACTACTAACATCACTGTTTCAATACAAGATTTCCTGAATTAGTAGAAGCTTAATTATGTTAAAAGATACATCTATGTTGAATATGGCAAGTCGATGGAGGTGGATGATATATACAATTTTAGACTATTATTGTGTATTGGATTTTATTTGGATTTGAAAGACACTTTTTTGGTATCGTCATTTAGATAGAATTTAATTTCAGTTTCTTATTTGGACAAATCAGGTTATTTATGTTCATTTGGAAATACTATATTCAATTTTATTTTAATTCAAATATTGTTTAAAGTGGTTCACTTATGGGTCATGATAATGTATATCTGTTTGACATTGTAGCTACCTATAGAGAATCCTTAAAAGTGGAACCACGTGATACTAAGTGTAAAGTTGATAATAACAATTTAGGAGCATTAGGCACAAACACCTAGGTCACATCTCTAGCAATAGAGTTGAGCGACTAGTGTCAGATGGAATTTTGAATTTCACAAACTTTTATGTTTTTGTTGAGTGCGTTAAGGGTAAACAGACCAAAAAAAAGTTGGTGCATATAAAGCTACAGATGTCTTAAAATTGATACATACGGACATTTGTGGATTATTTCCAACACCTTCTTGGAATGGTCAACAATATTCTATATCATCCATAGACTATTACTCTATATATGCATACATATTTCTTATAGATGAAAAGTATCAATCATTGGAAGTGTTCAAATCATTTAAGGTTGAAGTTGAGAATCAACTCTACATAAAAATTAAGAGTGTCAAACATGATTGTGGTGGTGAATATTACGGAAGATATGACGGTTCAGGTGAACAACATCTAGAGCTTTTTGCTAAATACCTAGAGAAATGTGAAATCTTCCCACAGTACATCATGGCAGGATCACCTAACATGGATGGTGTAGCTGAAAGAAAAAATTAGACACTTAAGAATATGGTCAGGAGTACGATTTGTCATTCTACTTTGCCATAGTCACTTTGGGGATATACACTAAAGACTATAAGTTACATTATAAATAGAGTGCCAACTAAGACAGCTGCCAAAACACCTAGTGAGCTTTGGGCTGGGCGAAACCCTAGTTTGAAACAGTTTCACGTATGAGGTTGTTCAGCTGAGGCAAGGCATTATAGGAAAAATGAAAATAAATTGTACTCTTGAGCAGTGAGCAAGTACTTTATTGGTTATTCTGAAAGATCTAGAGGCTACAAATTTTATGATACCAAATTAAACTCAACTTTTAATATGGAAACATCCATATTCCTTGATGATATTGAGTTTGGTTGGGGGGATAGAAAGGTTAAAGACTTTGTTTTAGAGGAAAAATCAGTAACAACTCCATAACCGATTCATACAGTTGCTTTTGATGAAGCAAGTATAGAACCTTCGCAAGACATTTTTTAATTTTCTATTACTCAAGATGATATGGTAATTCATGAAGAAAAAACTTAAAATCCTTAAGAACAAGTGTTACGAGTACCAATAACTTTGAGGAGATCCACTAGAGAAAGGAGAAATGCTATTCCAGGTGATTACATAGTCTTTCTCCAAGAACATGAGGAAAATAATGGTATGATGAAAGCTGACCCAATCAACTTCTGCCAAGCCCCATACATGATTCTAAGTTGAAAAAGTGAATTGAAGTGATGAAGGATGAGTATAAGTCCATGCAAGACAATAAGGTTTGGGAACTTATCCTGTTACTAGAAGGTGTAAAACTCATTAGTTGCAAATGGATTTTTATGACCAAGCGAGATTATAACAGTAATGCAAAGAGGTGTAAGACTCTTCTTGTGGCTAATGCATATATCCAAAAGTAAGGGATTAACTTTAAAGAGGCTTTGTCTTCAATTTCATCAAAAGATTCTTTTAGGAAAATCATGGCTCTTGTTGCACATTATAATTTGGAACTCCATCAAACGGATGTTAAGAGGATATTTCTCAATGGCAACGTTGATGAGACAATCTATATAGTGCAACAACAAAAATCATGTTAGGAGACTCAAAGAATATGGTTTCCAAATTGAAAAAAAATCCATTTATGGATTAAAGTAGGAGTCGCGTCAGTGGTACCACAAGTATCATGAAGTAACTCTCTCATTTAGTTTTGAGGTGAATGTTGTTCAAGATTGTGTGTATCATAAATTTAGTGGGAAAAATACGTTTTCTTGGTCTTGTATGTTGATGACATACTGCTTGCCACTAATGGTATAGGCGTGATCCACGAAACCAAGAAATTTCCATCAAGAAAATTTAAAATGAAATATCTTGGTGATGCCTTCTTTGTATTAAGAATTTAAATACACTGAGACCGGTCTCGAGGTAATCTAGGATTATCATAAAGGAACTATATAAAAGGTTTGGCATGCAGGACTATAAACTAGGGGATACTTCAATTGTTAAGGGAGACAAATTTAGTCTTAGTCAGTGCCCAAAATGAACCTTAGAAGTTCAAGAAATGTAAAAGATTCCTTATGTGTCAGTTGTAGGGAGTCTAATGTATACCCAAGTATGTGTGCGTCTAGATATTGAGTTCATAGTTCGGATGTTAGGAAAATATTTGAGAAATCTAGGAAAAGATCATTGGAAAGGAGCCAAAAAGGTTATGAGGTACTTAAAGAGAAAAAAAGATTGTATGATGACATATAGAAGGTCAGACTAAGTGGAGATCATTGGATATTCTAACTTTGATTTTACTAGATGCAAAGGTATTAAAATATCCATTTCATACTATATCTACATGTTGGGAGGTGGTGAAGTTTCTTGGTGCAATGCCAAGCAAACACTCATTTTTTCATCCACCATGAGAGCATAATTTATAGCATGTTTTGAGGCATCTAACAATGGGATTTGGTTGAGGAACCTTGACACTAGGCTACAAATTATGAAAGGAATTGAAAGACAACTTAAGTTATATTATGACAATAAATCACTTGTCCTATATTCCACAACCAAGTCAAAACATACTAACATCAAATTCCTAGTTATTAAGGAAAGATTGCAAATTGGACAGATTTCTGTATAACACTTAGGCATGAACTCAGTGATAACATATCCTCTTATAAAAATTCGTCCACCTAAGTTCTTTCATGAGCACACTAATCATATGGGTTTTTTTTTACAGTTTGAGAAATATTTAGTTTAGTGAGAGTTACTCAATTATGAATTTTGTGTTCTTTGTTTGATATGTATGCATACCCTAGTTTTGGATATTTTGTTGTCTATATAAAGTTTGTATTAAGATATTCATACTTTTTACAATAAGGTTATTGAATTATCTCCCTAAAGTAAAGTGGGACCAATTGAAAATCGGCATGTACATGCCACATTCTTGTGATGTTCATGCTACACATTTCATGATGAATTTATGTCATTTAGTTATGTCACAATTAGTAATCATTGGTGAGTTTAGTTATGATTGATATGAAAATAACATTGGTTCTATGTACTCGTATAACTAATGGACGAGATTATTTGGATATGCTTGAGGTATATAATGGAAAATTTTGAGCTCATAAATTCTAACACATGTGTAAAGTTACAGTGAGCGATTGTTATAATTTTGGGTCACAAATGTAATATTTAATATGTTAGAACCATTATTTATTTTGACAAAACTAATATGGTCTAATTAATATTAATTCTATGGATGATGGCATATATTTCATGAAAGGTTATTGTGTAGATAACATAAGTCAATATCCTAATTTAATGAGGGACCAAATTAAGAATATTAAAAACTGAGTAGTAACCTTAAGGAAGTTACTTATATGGGTTATAGTCCCTATTTGTAGAATAATGATTCATGTAGTTTATCTAAATTTCTCTTTTCATCCCTAATAGAAGAGAATCAAGAAACCATAAGACACTCTACGAATCGGAAGGTCACTTACCCACAAACCTTTAGCAATTCCAATGACAAACTCAAGTACGCTTTCACTTTCATTCTCATCTTGAATTCGAGTATGGGTTCATAGGATATGAGTTCATAGAGATTAGTTTAGAATTGTGTTCTTGATTTTTATATGGGTAAAAATCATACGGTAAAGAAAAAATCTCCCTAAAAAATAACACATTAATAATTTAAATAATACCAAATATCGATAATAAATTTTTTCGTTAAGCAAAATTATAGATCGGGACCTTAGTCCTCCATTAAGTATGAGAGTTAGTATTTATAGATGGGGTTTTAGACCTCCATTAAGAGTAAAAGTTAGTATTTGTTTGATGGGGTTTTAGATCTCCATTAGGTATAAAAGTTAAACCTTCATTAAGTATGAAAGTTAGTAGGGTCGTCTTTAAGGGTGTGCAAGGCAGCCTACAACACAAGGTCTCACACTTTTTCATGATTAAGTTTTGAAAAAAAAAAGGCCTTCATACACATATTTCATTGTTAATTTACTATTAAATAGGGCTTCTTCAAAAAAAATTCACGACTCAAGTGAAGCTAAATACATCTTCTTACACAGGGCCTCTAAAAAGTTTGAGACATCTTTGAAAATTAGTATCTACATATGGAGTTTTAGACCTCCACATAAAGTTTCTATAATAACAGCCACAATCATTGTAGAGCACTTGACAATTTTCCAATTTTCTATAACAAGGTGTAAAGAAATAATAACGATACAACCACTCTAGTTATAAATCACTTGATGTGTTTCTGGTTTTCTATAACAAGGGGTCAAGTAATAATACGATAATATCTACTCTAGTTATAAATCACTTGACGGGTTATCAGTTTTCTACAACCGTGACAAATAATAATAGTAATACTAATATTAAAGTGATAATGATAGATTATGCACCTAGTAGTAGTAGTAGTAAAGACTTCTAATAGAAACGATCATGCTGATAACGTGTTGAAAAAACTGGATATTTGAATCAAACTAAGAAAATAAAGGGAGAAGAAAATATGATGATATCTTATAATTCTCAAAAGTGGTGTATCTTTACATGAAACAAATGGAAGATATTTATACTACTAGAATTATAATTATTACATGAATATAATAATTTACATTACTATTCTAAGTTGACAATGTAAATAGAACATTACTATTTTAAGTTGACACTTTGATAGATAACTCATATTACTATTTTAGGTTGACATTTTAGATAAATATTTCAAAATTATAGTAATAACTTTATAATTTATTTTACCACTTTCAAGGTTTAACAAAAATACATGGCTAAAGAATATCAAGTCAATTATTAAAGAATTAATTAATACATTACCAAGACTTCATGCAATTAACTCAAATTTTTTATGTGACGATTTTTTTAGTGAGTAATATGTAAATTTTACTTTTATATAAAAGAGGTAATAAGGCCTAAAAAGAAAAAGAGAAGGCCAACGAGCTACTCTAACATGTCTAGGGAGTGAGGCTCCATAATTATCATCAGTTAAAGTGACATCCAACTTATCCGACCCGAGATTTGGAAGATTGAGGAGATCACTATTGTTCAAAGTAAGATTATAATTGACTATTCAATCTACACCATAATTTCCTTCACATCGAGTATGGTTAAACTTAATGTCTCAATTCCTTTGAGTCATCCTTCTAATTATATAAACTAAAGTTATAAAGTTATGATCGTCCTTATTCTCCTAGTTAATCATATCAATTAAGACTTTAGAGTCACTCTCGACCATCAGATTTGTAATTCTTTCATGCCAAGCTATCTCAATCTCATGTAACACCGTCCACATCTCTACAGCCAGAGCATCACACGGACTAATTTTCCATGCATATCCTTTTGCCAAATTTCCAAAGGAGTCCATGAACAAGCCTCTGCATCTAGCTGTGGAAGTAGAATTATCATAGACACCATCAAAATTGAACTTGATCCAATTTCCCTCGAGGAGATCCCATTGAATATGCTTGAACTCTAGCTTTATTAACCTAACATTTCCCATTAACATGGCCACTCATCTCTATCTCCTTCACTAGCTTCATGATTAGTCCAGTTGGGTTGTCAAGTCGCTGAAATCCTTATTCAAAGAGAGATTTGCTCCTCCACTTCCACAGATACCAACAAGAGATCGTAAATATTAACCTTTGGTGGTATTTATTCAAATATGTATTATTTCCTTTAAGATTGTAAGAGATTGAATCCATGCATGACATAAAGTAAAGGTGAGCCATTCTATTAGAAGGGACGAGTCTAATCCATACTTTTGTTGCATAGAAGCAATCTCAAAGCACGTGAATTAAATTATATTCTTTGCTTGTTCATCACTTGCAATCCCTAAATATAGTCGGGTTTCACTTATAACACCAAGAGTTAATCAAGAGTCTCTCGTGAATCATAAGCCAAGTGAAGGTTTGGATCCGAAGGGAGACTTTCCATTTCCAAATGATATTATAGTCAATATGTGTTTCCATGACATCTAAAGAAGGAGAAATATATTTATAGGAATTACTCTGAACTTATCCTATGCACACCATCCTTAAGGAGAGGATGAGGGATAGCCATAATCCAATTAACCAATTCAACATTGAATCAATTCTGAAGAACCTAAAAATTTCACTTCCCTTCCATATTAACCATGTATTTAACTGTGAAGGTGGTATCTATAACTGTATCGGGTTGGTCCAAATTGAAAAAGAGAGGTTGCTCTATTGGAGTCCAATGATACAACAAAAAATTAACCCTTATGCCATCCCTAAGCTTCCACAAAATATTTTCATGAAAAGTTTCCCACATATTTCCAGGGCTTTCCATAACGGGGGATCATTTGGCTTTCTAATCATATTTTCCATCCTATTGTGCTTCCTACCATACTTGAAATTATGTTCCTCATGGTACAAATATTGGACCAGATGTCTGGGACAACTTGTCCAACTTATTATAGTATCAATAATAAATCAGGGTAAACAAAATAAAGAACACCAAGAATTGTTAACTCAGTTCAGTGCAAACAACACTTACATCTAAGGGGAACTCTACCAAAGAAAGTCTCTATATATAGCAATTCATAGGCGGGATTTTCTCCTTGGATTTTGGCAGTGATCTCGTCCAAATATGGTGGAGATTCAATTAGGATTTGTTTCTCCAAAACAACTCCACAAAAGATTTGATTGTATTTGAATTCAAATTTAAATCTTCTTAATTTAAATTTAATTTAATTAAATAATCAAACAAATTCGATTGCTAAAAGATAGCAACAATCCTTGTTGCATAAGTCAACAGAATAATGCACTACAATCAGTTGGAAAACACGCATGCATTGCAACATCCTTGTTCTACAGGAAGGGCCACATGCTAGAACATATGTTCCCACATGTGTCCTTTCTTCACAAAATCAGTTGGTGTCAAATGTGCCACACCAGCTAGAACATCATGTTCAACATGTGTTCATACCATGTTGTTTTGTATAATGTAGTCAGTCCAAAAAGGAACAACAATACTTATTGATGAGAACCTGACATAATAAATCACTAAGATTATTCAATAAATTTGAAAGAATCTTAAACAAAAAATCATTCATTAATTTATTCAGCTAGATGCCTAATCCACCCTGATCCTTAGGCATGCAAAAAACCTCCCAATTGATCAAATGAGCCTTGTAGGTTGGCTATGTCTCCACAAATAAACCTTTTTTTGTAACATGCATCAAACACACAAGCTTACAATATCTTGTATCAACCTGGTATGTAATGATGTGCGAAAAATGATTTGTACAAATAACAACAATGGTCTTTGAATGGTAATACTTAATGTTCCTATATCCGTAAATAATCCACTTACCTTCAGACTTTTGATACTCGAGACAGTCCTTCTGATAAAGAGTTTGAATTAATTGGTATCAAATGTCTCCCTCTAAATTCTAAAGGTATCTATTATAGCCATAACGTGCATTATTGTGTATTCCATTCAATCTAGCTATCCGCTCTCTCCCGTTTGAATATATTTCCAAAGATGTCATTGTTACATTCCTTAATAATAGTAGCCATACCATCTAACAGGACACTAACTACCCCAACAAATCCATTTTCCACGCATTTGAGGCCCAAAATTCTCATGCATAAGCCAAGCCGCCATAAATCCACAGGGACAATTAGGAAGATTAGAAGACTATTATTGCAGCATAACAGTGATGGAGTGATGATCTAACTAGATACGAGGCAAAACTATAGCAAACCCTTTCAAAATCCAAAGGGACAATTAGGAAGATTAGAAGACTACTATTGCAGCATAACAGTGATGGAGTGATGATCTAACTAGATACGAGGCAAAACTATAGCAAACCCTTTCAAAATATTGAGTCTCCAATCAATGTTGTAAAGGGCCCGATCAAGCTTTTTGAAAATATGATCTCTCATTTCCCATCAAATTCCTTTCCAAGTGAACATAGAACACATTGGTCACCTCCATCATGTGACAATTGTTAATCAAATTACCAAATTCTATACATCTAGAAAGATTAACTTGGGATCCTCCTTTTTTCTCCTCCAGACATTTAATCTCATAAAAACTTAAAGCATCAACCAATGAGAATATATATGGGTAGAAATCCACTTAATCTCTTGCCACGTCTCCCATATATCCACCTCCTTAAGGATAACATAAACCACTGTTAACATCAAGTTTTGATTGTTACTATCACTAACATTAACATGGATAAAATGTTATTTTTCTTGAACCTGAGTGATATTTAAGTCATCTTGCATAGTTTGCCATCACAAACTTGTTTACAGTGAATCCATGAAAAGTGATGTAAGTTTTGAATTCATCATGTCGGACTCTAGGTGCTTGTTTAAGATTATATATGGCTATGTGAAGCTTGTATATATGGTTTGGATTTTGATATTCTTTGAGACCCATAGAATGTGTCATGCATGTGTTTTCATTTAGTGACCCATAGAGAAATGTATTATTAACATCAAGTTGACGCACGTGCCACCCTTTTCCAAGGAATCTATGAGAATTAATTTGATGGTTTCAAGGTAGGATAGATGCTCTTCAAACATGTAAGTAGAAACCTCTTATAGAGTGTTGGGAGTTTGGGCAAGCATAATAGCCAACAACTTGAGAAGATATGTGGTCGACCTAAAGCGACACCCCTGGACAACCGAGTTTGTTTACCGAATTTTCCCCCAATAGAGAACTTTAGTTATGTTCTCTATCATTTTTTGTATTAGTATAAGGATATTAAGTTTGGTTCTCAACAGTTATAATAGAATTCCTAAAAGATGGTTTCCTAGGGCCAAAAGTCAATAGAGAAGCCTCAATAGTAACAAGCATGATAGGACCGGCAGAAGGATGAGTAATAGGCCAGGTTGAAGTTGCGACCTTAACACCATGAGCCTCCCATTCTTTGGAAATAACATAGAACTTATGCTAAGCATCCATTTCTCTGATAATATCAATAGCCCATGTAAAAAAAATGAATACAAGGGTATGGCTATTCCCTCAACAAAAAATTATTTCCTCTTCAGACTATTGACCACACCTACAAGAGTACGGGTATCAACATATCGCTTCCTCTTTAGAGAATAACTTGCCTTACTAGGTCTAAATACCTCCTTATAGCCGAGGCCCCATTAAAGAGCCTTCAGATCTTTCTTCATCATAACCTCGTTAGAGGTGAGAGAATCTAGTTGAAAGACATACAAATAAGATTCACGATAGAAATTGAATCAATCCCAATGTTTTTAAACATATTTAAGTAAGAACGGAATATCCATGAGGAACACGACAAAACATGGAATGAGCTTCTAGAGTACGCGACTTCACCAACACGAAACACCTGTGGAAATCTCCTGAGTTCCCAAAAAAGAACAAAAACATGGGAACTTTTGACGTAGCACGATGAACCCTTGATCATGAAAATTAAACCTAAAGGTATGTATTATGACGTAAATATGAAAGAACAACTGGTAGGAAGTTTTCTGATACTTATACTTGGCCCATAATTTGAAGCCCTTATATAAGCCCAAGCACCAGGGTAGTGCTACGAGGGGGAAACCTTCCAAAACTTCAACACTTCCCTTTCAAACTCAGATAAAGGCAACCACAAAATTATTCAGGTGAACAGACATTCATATAAAGGGATAGAGCACTCCTCAAAATTGCTACATTCGTTCAGGCTCCACGCGTCAGATGATCCTTAACCTCATCGTCGCTCGGATCCTACCCATAAGCAGCGTGGTACGTTTTGCTGAAGTCTCGAGCTTCTTACCTATTCAAATTAGTGACCTTCAGCTCTAGATTAACCAAAGAGGGGGAAGCTGAAGCTCATACAACTTTAGATGATGCGAGCATAGAGCTGACTACACGACCATCTTCTGCGTCCTTACCAAAAAAAGGAGTGTCAAAGGAATAATCATTAAGGAAGCTTCCCTGCTGTGAGAACCACTAGAAAGATTATTCGTTTAAGAATAATCAAATATATGTATAACCATTGGAACATGTTGATTTGTGACTAAGTGGCAAGAATCTAGACTAGAGTAAACTTTTGACCTAACTAAAATAGAGGAATCACTACTACCAGAATCACTAGATAAGCTTATGGGGTGATCATTTATACTAGTCATGATAAAGCAAAATGCTAGGAATGGTGAAATAAGCTCAAGGTAACAAGTTTACCTGGTGGAGAAGAATATGACGAATGAGGTAGAGGTTGGATATGAAATAGGAATTTTTATTCTGGGAAAGGCAAGTGCTCAAAGGAATACTCATGAGAAGGAAGGAAACTAATATGGCACTAAAACCTAACTTATAAAATGGCAAAAGTTGTATTGATGGGAAAAAGGTGTAAATCAATAGTCAAATTTTTCCTTGGAAATACAAACGAACTCAAGCGCACTTGAATGCTCTGGGGGATCCAATACTCTAACCTACAAACCTAATGCCATGTGTCCAAAACTCTGACGAATCATCTCAATGATGAGAAAACGAATTTGTTCCTCATTACCTTTGCTACTGTGACATGACCATTCTGCTTCTCGCTATGGTCAGACACAATCGTCAGGGGTCGGCCACGACTTTGAAAGACTTCTCGGCTAGTATGCATCTCACAAGCCTTGGGGGAAAATGTTATGGGTTGTCCAAATGCCCTATATGATGGCCCAAATACACATGGCCCAATCAAGATTATCCAACATATATAGTCAACACACATTATATTCAAGGTACATTTTCCTGATCTCCATTTTTCACTATACTCATCTTAGACTCTGTAACTAACTTAGGCGTTAGAGAGCTAATCTTGCAGGTCCACCCAACGTCATCGTACCAGATATCAACACCACAGATTCTAGAGTCATGTATAATCAATCAAAACCAATTATGGTTCCAATACAAAACATGAATATTATTAAAGTTTTTACTATTTTGTTTGGCTTCATAGCCAATACTAACTTTATTGTATGAAGCTCTTTGGTTTCCCAACAAAAGATTGAAGTTACCTTTTCCTTTAGTGAATTTGTCAAGTGTTTTTTTAATATAAAAAATTTTATTTTCCAAAATATCACAATTATTTCACTTGACAAATTCATCTACTTCTTCATTAGAAGGGGGAGTTTTGGACTAGATCATTTTGTCTCTCTTTAAGATTTTATATTTCTTCCAACAAGTTTTTAGTTTTCAATTCAAAGGAAGAAATAATGTCCTTGGAGGTAGAGATAATTTATTATTATTTTTTTCTTTGGTTAGCTTTTTACAAATTGGAACTAATCTTGATAAGAAAAGTAAGAGGTTGCCTCATCGTCTTGATGATCATCCATGAGACAAATGTTGTCTTCTTCATCATTTGATGACTCTATATCATTGTCATTCTAAGTAATATAAGACTTCTTGGAGTTTTTCCAATGTTTCATAGATTTTGTTTCTTCTGATTTTGATTTGCCTTTTAGCATATAGGGGAGTTTGGTCTAATATGCACTTTCTTTCCATACTGATAGCATGTAGGACTGAATGGAGATTTTTCTTTATTTTGATTTTTCTCATCTTATTGTTGTTTATCACGATTCAATAATTTTCTAAAGTTTTGCACCATGAGTGACATGTGACCATCATATTTGAAATCTTCGGCTTTAAGAGCTAGACTTTTGTTATTTTTAATCTATAACAAGTCTTTTCAACTCCATCTCACGTTTTTGTAATTTACCAAAAAGAGTATGTGTGTACATGGTTGCTAAATCCCTAGAATCATAAATCACATTGGCTTTAGGTTATCAATTATAGTTTAGGCATCTAATAATCTTCACAACCAATTCCTCATTTAAAAATGTTTTTCCTAGAGTCCTCATATGGCTCACGATATTGGTAAATCGTATTTACATTTAACTGATGTTCTCTTCAAGTTTCATTTTAAAGAGTTCCTACTTGTGGGTTAATGTATCCAACTTTTCCTTCTTTAACTCAATAGTTACTTCATTGGTAATTAGAAGGATGTCCCGCATTTCTTTTGCAGTCTCGCAGTAAGAAATTTGGAAAAACACATCAAGACCTAGAAGGAAGTGATAACAATTTTTGCCTTTAAATTGCGCTTCACATTTTTCTTATCATCTTTAGTCCAATTCTTTTAAGGTCTATTCACTACATCACCATTAAATTCATGTGTAGGAATAAATGGACCTTCATTCACAGACTTCTAAATATCATGATTCAATCCTTCAATGAAGAACTTCATATTCTCTTTTCATAAATTATACGTTATCCATTAAAGGTTGAAGGTTTGTTTAGTGAATAGCTTGAATCCATTTCCTACCTCATGGGATGGTTAGTTTTTAATATAAGTTATGATCTGATACCACTTTCAAGTAACTCCAAGCACAAGAGGGAAAAATGGATTATGGTATTTAAAAATCTTAATTAATTTTAGAATTTATGAGGATTTTATTTTTGAAGTCACACACGTATGTGTCGCAACTGCGAAAAACACCTGGCAGAAAAACAGAAGAGTCGCTGTCGCTACTCGAAAAATACGCGCAACGACGGGGAAGGCGAAAAGGAAAAAAAGACAGAAGAGTCGCCACCGAACTTTATTTATCCCATGAGGGGAAAGGAAAATATCGAGAAAACCTCAAGAAAAGAACGGATAAGATGGTCTCGCAACCAAGAACAGGTTCGGAAGCCGGTTATGCGAAGGGAAGGTATTAGCACCCCTCGCATCCATCGTACTCGATGGGAACCATTTGTTTGTTGTGTGTGAATTTATTTGCTTAAAAATTATGCTATAAAAGAGTGTTCCAAAGGATAGAGGGTTAGAAATTAGGAAAAGAGAGATAACAGGGGAAGGAAAAGAAAGAAAGGACTCGGTAGGACTTCGCGGTCCTAGGCCTACGTATTCTCGATAGACACGAGAAAATCAGAGTCGACGTAGTTCGGGGAACTACAGATATGGGGGGAATATGCTCGACAAGGATTGTGGCCCTTGTGCCTACGTATCTTTACTTGAACAAAGTAAAGAATCAGAGCAGCCGTAGTTCGGCCTACGATTTGTTGATGTTTTTATGGATGATGCTATCGTACGCATTCTAGCAGTTAGGTGTATTGCTGCTCGCTCGTTGGAGACTTAGGCATTACCTGTTTGCGGTAGAACGGACGTATCATATCCTTTTCGAAAGATAAGTTTTCGCCATGCGAGGCAAGATGTCACATTTGATTTGTTGGATTATTTTTTTAGGGGCGAGATAGGTCCTCGGATAGTAACCCCTACGGGCAGTACCCAATTCCTTATCTCAAAGTTTTTGTTATGAAAGGGTGTGGCGAACATAGCGTCTTCGTATTGAAAGACGAGTATCAAAACCACACACACTACAATGAGCGTCTCGACACTCGGAGAGGAAGAAGTCTACACTTAATCCTCTCTCTTTAGTTCAATACAAAGAGAACTTCATTCTCTTATTAAAGTGTTTTTGGTTTTGAATGGTAAGTGCTTTTGCGACAGAGAACCCTACGGTAAACGTCAGCACTCGGGATAGGAGAAGGCCTACGCCTAACCACTCCACGACCATTCAAGTTTTTGTTACGAAAAGAGTTTAAAAATGCGCTCGGTACGGGACCGAGGTTTTTAGGTGACAAAGGTTACGGAAAGAAGTTGTAGAGGGAGATAGGTGGCGGATAAAGTCACGTCTTCGTATTGAAAGACGAGTATCGAGACCACCCACACTATAATGAGTATCCAAACACTCGGAGAGGAAGAAGTCTACACTCAATCCTCTCTCTTTAATTCAATACAAAGAGAATCGATTTATTTATTGTAGGTGTTTTGAAAATGCGCTCGGTACGTGGCCGAGGGTTTTTTTTAGGAGAAAAAGGTGTGGATGAAAACATCTTTGTATTGAAAGACGAGTGTCAAAACCACCCACACTACAGTGAGCATCTCAACACTCGGAGAGGAAGAAGTCTACACTCAATCCACTCTCTTTAGTTCAATACAAAGTGAACTTTATCGTTTTGTTAAATATGGTGAGTTAGCTTAACCGTTATTTGAGAAAATTCGCTTGACGTTGGGTCAAGGATTTAATTGTTTAAAAAAGTTTGAGGTGAAGCGAGCAAGGTCGATGGCGGACGCACAAGGCGACCGACTTACAAGGGTTAAAAATGGCTCGATAAAATCGAGAGTTTGCTTTTGAAAATGGTTTTTGGAATCAAAAGTCACCAAGGACAATAGCAACATTTCTACTAAAATCATACAACATATGGGATTAGTCGGCTAAAAAAAACGAGACATGCGAAAAAATTTTTGGAGGTAAAAATAACAAAAAAAAGTGGAAAACAGTGGGGTAACATGGGTGGCCGTGTTGTATGACACGACCCGTGTCACAGTTCCAGGGAAAAAAAAGGGTTTTGGGTAAAAAGTGGTGTGACACGGCCGTGTTGTGTGACACGGCCCGTGTCACAAGGTCTGGGCCAAAAAAACAAATTAGAATCTCAAACAGAGGTACAACACGGGTGCCCGTGTTGTGTGACACGACCCGTGTTGTGAGCCCAGGGCATTTTTCACTTTGAAAAGCCACTCAGAGGTGTAACACGGTCGGCCGTGTCGTGTGACACGGCCCGTGTTGGGCTGCCAGATGAAAAATTCCAAACTTTTTCTTGTTTTTTGCTTCTTTTTGTGGTTCTTTCAAAGGGTTTCTTGGTCCCTATTAGGACCTTACATGTTATACTCAACACAACAACACTCAAACCAAGAGAACAAAAGATAAATGCACAATGTAAAAGAAAAGAAAAGTTTGAAGAAATGGATACCCAAGAGTTGTTTCCCTCCTTGCAAAGCCTCCACTGATTTTGGCTAGGTGTTCACTTCTCTTCACTCTATGCTTTGATGGCTCTCCTTCTCAATGGCTCCCTTGTACTTTTCTTTCACTCTCTAAATCTTTTGCTGGTTTTTTGCTCTCTCTATTTTTCTGTTTTTCTCTCTTACTCTTTGCTCTCAATATCTCCCTCCAAAATGTGTTAATGATAGTGAATGATAGTGAATGATGGTTTTGTGCAGCTTCCAAGCCTCCTAATCTCACTTTTTCTGCTGTACCAAAAGCATAGCTCTTGCACAACTTTCAATCTTCAAAGTTTCCATTTTTGGGAGTACTTATCACCTCTTTCTTGGTGCAGCCCCACATTTTTCCATTTCTAGGTCTGTTTTGCTGTATTTTCTGCAGCACTCTACCTTGCCTTCCAACCTTGTACCCATTGGTTGGTTATGCTTGGACATATTCATGTGGCTAACACCATTACCTTTTGGACAGAATTTTCAAATTCTGATTTTTGATGTGTAGATGTATCAACATAAGCTTATAGCCTTGGTTTTGTGACATAAAATGATTTTGTGATATGATACACATTGCCACTTCTTGCATGGGGCTGTTTTGGACCATATTCAAATTGCCCATGGATGTATGCATAGCCTTAATCTTGAGATATTCCAACATTGAATTAGCTCTTAAATATTTTCCTTGCATGTTTGTAAGCACAAGGAGGGTCATGTGGACTTGATGTAGCATGGGGGATACCATGGCATGAAGTTATTTAGAATCTTGAATTAAGACTAGAAATAGCTTAATTTCCTAAGCATTATCAAGGGTTTGAAATTTGGTAACCAATGTAACATTCTTGAAAATGTCAAGAGATTTCTCTTTGTAAAAAACTCTTGAATCTAGCCTTGAATTCATGAACCTTGAATTTGGAATGATGGGTCTCCCTTATGCCATTGAATTTGAAAGAAATGAAGAAATGAGTTAAGCCTTGAAAGAGGGCAAATTTTGGGGTGCAACAGTCGCCACCGAACATTATGTATCCCAACGAGGAAACGATCGAAGAAAACCTCAAGGAAGGGAGAAGACATGGTCATCGCAACTAAGTTCTGGGTTCGGGAGTCGATTACGCGAGAGGAAGGTATTAGCACCCCCTCGCGTCCGTTGTACTCATCAAGATCCACGCTTATTGTCAAATTAAAGGGTGTATTTATCTAAAGCCTACTGCTTAACGGAAACAGGAAAGGAAAAGGAAAAAGGAGACTTGATAGGACTGCACCGTCCTATGCCTACGTTTTCCCTCGTGCAATGGGAAAGTCTGAGTCAACGTAGTTCGGAAAACTATGGGTGAATGGGGGAAGGTTGCTCGCCAAGACATCATCGCCTTGTGCTTACGTATCCTCATTCGGACAAGAAAGAGGAATTTAGTGCAGTCGTAGTTCGACGTACGAGTCGATATGAGTTTTTTATGGGTGACGTTAAGTTCCCATTCCAATAGTTAGGGTTGATGTCTGTTTGCGGTAGAACGGAAAAATAACGAACTCTTTTTGAAAATGATTTGGCAAATGATCCCAAAGGATGAAAATGATTTGAATTTGTTTGTGAGTTTTAGAGAAGTGAATTGATTTGGTTTGAGATTCACATTGCACTAAAGTCTATGATATAGGAGAGAATGTGTCGCATGATCTCCCCCAGACGAGACGTACACTAACCACTTTAGACGAAGTAATGAGAGGCCCCTCATTCATCATTTCCCATATACTTAAGGCTCGTGGCGCACAATGCTCATCATATTTATTATGTGTTTTGATCTTGTTTTGAGAAAGAAGGAGAAAAACGCACAAAAGGTCTAAGGGGAAACTCGGTCCTAATATTGCCATGCAAAATGGCCCTAAGGTCGGCATGCGGAAGGAAATTCTATTCTAATGTTAGCATGCAAAAGTGGACCTATGGTTGAGGTTAAAAGGGACTAACCTAATGTTATCATACATGGATTAACTCCTAATGTCTATCTTACTCCAAGCTTAATAAAAAATTAAGTTGGACTATGAAGCCTTAATTAAAAATATGTGGGTAATCGACTACCCACTTGAAAACTGCAAAAATACACATGGAAAAGGCAGGGTAATCGATTACCCTGATTGTGGTAATCAATTACCACTAAGACAGTGACAGAAATTCAATTTCCAAAAAGCACTTTCAGCAGCAAATGACTTATCCAATCATCCAAATGAACAAGCAATCAATTATGCACGAAAATCATGTCAAATCACAACAATTAAACATCAATTACATCAATCAAATAATAAGATCAAAGATCAAAGTAAGAAATGGATCGAATATCACCAAAAAGCCAAGGATCTACATTGTGAAATGCAAGATTAAGTAAAATCAAAGCTAGATCTTGAATTTACCAACCTACAAAGTTGAGATTTGCTTTGGTGAGTGTTGTTAAGCTGCAATTAATAGATCCAAGCAAGAAATACAAAGATCTATGAAGCTTTAGCAAGAAAACTTGAAGATCCAAGCAATAATCCACAAATAAGCAAAATCTCTTCCAAAAGTGATTCAAAAAACTTAATTCAAGATCTAAATGAACTACCAAACCAGAATTGAACTAAGAATAATGATGCAATAGAGGTTTAGCTCAAGATTCACAAATTGCAATGTAAAATTTGTGAAACTTTTGTATGTGGAGCTTTTATGAAGGTTTTGGAATGAGAGAAAAGTTAGGAAAATTGAAGTGAGATGTGTAGAAAATTCAGAAAGTGAGTGAGAGTTATGAGAGGTTTGAAGAAAAATCCTTTAAGTATGGTTTAGGTTTGGAGTTAACTGTGGCTTGAAGTGTGGGTTAGTCTGAGGAATGGAAATTAGGAGTGGGATTAGGAATGAAAAATGTTTTAAAATTGGAGGGAATGAAGTTAATTTGTGAAAATGAATCAAGTTTTGAACCAATTCTAGATCCTTCTACTGATGCACATGGAAATTACATGACCAAAATGCAATCCAAATCCGCAGTGCTGAAAAATGAACAATTTGGGAAAATTTCTCTTAGGGTAATTGATTACTCTGGTTGTGGTAATTGATTACCACATTTAAAATTTCAAAAATTGGCGCCATAAGGAGGGAAACTTTGAGAATCGCCTATTGCCACTTGTTCTGAGCATAGTTTGGCCTCTGAAACTTATCTTTTGATATTGTGCCTGTATAATGGATGAAATAATGTCTCCTACTCTTAAAATAACCTGCTGAAAAAATATAATTTGGTACCGAATCACTGAGCAAAATAAATGTTGAAGCCTCTGATGCTTGCTGGTTAAAAACTTGCAATAAAAGAAAGCCTTGAGTCATAGAAACAACTTAATCTCATGTTCCAAGAGCCAATTCCATGATATGCACAACGATATTGAAAAAATGAACGAAACATAAGCCAGTTACGGTTAAAAATGAAAAGGAAAATTTTGGGTTGTTACAGCATGCCTCTATTCAATTAGCTTAAATCTGAAGGTATGAATAGTGACGCCTCTCAGACATTCAAGATAGGAGGGGATTGAATACCAAAGATAACTATAAAAATTTGCAACTTGCAGAAGGGAGAGATGACTCCGTTGGGGAACAAACGATTGATGGCTTCAAACGAGACGTACACATACAAGTGTCAAGGAATAAACACTGATTTCCAAAGTCAATACAGACGAGTATTGAAATAAGAGAGGTGAATGCAAATGAGCGCTAACTATGCTGGGGTAGACACAGACGAGTGTCGGCGGTCAATACAGACATGTATTGAAAAGAAAAGCAACAAACACGGACGAGTGTTGAAGATCAATATGGACGCGTATTGAAACGAAACTGAATCAGACACAGAGGAGTGTCAAGGATCAGTATGGACGAGTATTGAAACAAAACTGAATCATACACAGACGAGTGTCAAGGATCAATACGAACGAGTATTACAGGTAAACACAGATGAGTGTCAAAGATCAATACAGACAAGTATTGGTGAGGCTAAAACAAACACAAACGAGTACTGTAAAGGATACACACGGATGAGTTCTTAGGATCAATATAGACGAGTATTGAGGATTAATACGGACGAGTATTGCAAAGTATAAGTAAACACGGATGAGTGTTAGAAATCAATAGTGATTAATGTAACACCTCGTTTCCCAAAATAAAATAAAACAATTAAATAAGCACACATCAGAGTATCTCCTACAATGGGATGTCACAATTCACACTAAAATTCCACAAAATATTTTTCCAAATTAATTTCTCAAATAAAACTACAGCGGAAAATATATATACATAGTCTGTCATAAATCCCAAAACGTCATATATATATATATACAATAATGGCCATCCGCCTAAAATACATAACATCATCAAACAACACCACACATATACCAAAAACAGATACGCCACAGGGGCACACATATCAACATCGACAGTAAAACTCCCAAAGCGCCCTGGTGTTACGTATCAGAGCAGTCTTACAGAGACACCACAATCCAAGCTAGCTAACCACCTGGGTTGTCTGTACTTCCGAAGAAGCACAGACCACAACAATAGCAAAGGGGTGAGAATCACGATCAAATAATAATGGTATAATGGTACATGAAATGAAAGGCAGAAACAATAACTCATTATTTCACATACAACATATCTGGACCTACTGTCCCATGCCACCACACTATGCATACCACAGATACAACACATATGGACCTACTGTCCCCTCATTTACAATCACAACACGCACAAACCACAATGCAACACATGCACTCGATTCAACAATCATGCGGTACCGACTCAACTCAGGATAGATCGCATACACTCCCTCTGAGCAACGATCTATCCCTACCACGCTCCTCACGAGCTCATATAATCACATATCAACGTCCCCCACTTGGGACACGGGTGGTCGCATACACTCCTTCTGAGCAACGATCCAAATTCCCGTACACGCTCCCCACTAGAGCACTTGAGCCACACAGGCCTCACGTCCACACGCTCCCCATTTGGAGCACGTGAGCCACACAGGCCTCACGTCCACGCTCCCCATTTGGAGCACATGAGTGAGTCGCATACGCTCCACCGAGCAACGATTCACCACGTCCACATGCTATGCAAGACACTATGCATAAACACACAACACACACAGTGCACACGACCCCACTGGTCCATCACATCATAATATGCATACATACACAAGCACACAGAGTGCATCGATCCTACTGATCAAATCACCACACAACACATCACATACCATGCACATAAGGCATATCAATCCTACTGATTCAATCCAACAAACAACACACAAACACAACGCACTCAAGGCGTATCGATCCTACTGATCCACATCCCTCACACAACATACAAACACAACGCATATGAAGCGTATTGATCCTACGGATCCCACATATACCACACATAACACATACATTTCTATACTTATCACATAATCCACCGATTATGTCCAATGCGATAAACACCGGCCACACAGCCCTACAACCCTCAACACACTCACAACACCTAGCTATCATCACAACACATCAATCTGATTGCACTCAGCACCCTTATATCACCACATACATGTATCTTAACATACACTGACGTAATCTCTCGAATTAAGTGAATATCAAGGGGCTCACATCCTGTACTACACAACATACATGTATCATAGCATACTCCAATCCACATATCATGATCTCACGAGTACCACAGTCGTCACGTCCCGACGCCACACATACACTCACCTCAGCTCTCCAGCAAGCTCCTCATCATACATGACCAACAAGGGTCCAAAACCACAAGGAAACAACACAAAATAGCAGCAAAAACACAAACTGCTGTCGAGCTTGCTAGCGCGTTCGCCCGGCAAAACCCCGCAGTGAAGGCTCGCTGCCATTCGCCTGGAGAAACCTCTGGCGAAGCCAGACAGAAGCTTTGCCAGCCCTTGCTGGCTAGTTCGCCTGGCGAAGGCTCGCCCCTCATTCGCCCAGCGAATACCTGCGTACTCAAAAATTCTGCACAGCAGGAACAACACCCATCACCGATTCCACCCGATTAAATCGAGTCTAACATCCACTCGCAACCAAACAACATACTACGACTTAATTATAAGGTCTATTCCCGATTCCCTCCGACAATTTATCAACTAAGCTCTAGGAACCAACTTCCGGCTCAACTGCGAAATTACCCAGAAGCTCCCAATTCACCCAACCATCATTCTACAGCACATGCATGCGAAATTAACATAATCTAACACAATAATCTCAGCAACAACAACATGCAATAGCATCAATTCATCATCCATCCTCATCAACATACAATATATTCATACATGGGGTTAGGGATTCCCCTTCTACCATCATTCATGTAAATACCAATTAACCGATATATCCCCCCTCCCTTTACCTCAACATGCAGCTTTGATGTTGAAGAACTTTAAGAATCCACATGAATTGATAGCCCAAACGCTCTTCTGCTCAAGCTTGCTCTTGATCGTCCTTCTCTTCTCACAACCGTGCTTCTAAGCGTGTTCTTCTCTTCCTTCTTTTCCCAATATTCCAAACATGCCCTTAGTTCCAAATATTACACCTTTTATTTTATTTTCCTCCAACTAATAGTATTTCTCCCATTTTCTTAATTCCAAAAATTCCAATAATAATATTTCCACAAATTCCTTTTAATTCCAAAATAATATTAACACCTCATAATATTAATAATAATAATAATAATAATAATAATAATACTAATATCAATATTAATATTAATTATTAATTATTATCATTATCAATTATCGAATATTAATACTATGCTTCTATTTCTTCATCAATTCCCACACAAAACACGTCGACGAATAAAATAACATCGGAAACTAAAAATAATTAAAATGGGCGTTACAACTCTCCCCCACTTTAATTATTTTCGTCCTCGGAAATATCTGATGGAAAAAATTCGGGATACGCTTCTCGCATCCTGCTTTCCAATTTCCAGATCACACTGCCTCTTGCAGCACCTCTCCAAGCCACTCCCACCAAGGGTTTCTCCGTTCCCCGGAGTTGCTTCTCGTTCATCAATCCGAACTAGCAATGCCCCAACCGTCAAATTATTTCTCACTTGCCCAACATCCATCTGATTCCATGTACTCCCTCAACGAAAATACATGAAACACATCATGCCATCCATAAGCGATATCGGTAAAGTAGTCTAACATGCTACTTCTGCCCTCCGTTTCCGCTGTGCCACTCTGATACAGATAAACAAAACACCGAGTGTGTTCCCGAGACTTAGAAGCTCGACCAACACCGGTTACTATCGTAATTCTCAAAACACATCCCTTCTTGGATCCTCTTGATCGGTTCAGCCGTCTCATGCACAATTCTCAGATCTGAGCATAACACTCCTGCTCAATTCATTCCAACTCAAGAGAGTCCCACACTTCCTATCTCACAAGGTCCCATACAGCGCCATTCTGATACTAGAGTGGTAACTGATATTGTAGGCGACTCAATCAGCGGTAATTAACCATCCCACGATCCACCTTAATCCAACACACAAGCTCTCTCCAAATTCTTAATATAAACCTCTAATTTCCATCCGACACAATCTTCGACCGTATCTCACACAATTTCACCATTTTCTCAATATGCATCACATAAATCCTCAACATAGAATAGTCAATCCACTCACAATAACCCAAATTAAAATTATATCTTTCTAATTCTTTGTAAATCTCAACACCCAAATTCACGAAAATACCACCCCATTTCCTCTCTGGAATATTCAACGGTCGCGTCAGACTCAACGGTCTCTGACGTTCAATCTTCGACTTTCGGTAACTCTAACCAGTATACACAACCTCAACCACTCCTCTCTATCTCTATGGTCACTAAAACAATTTACTCAAATTCTGTCACTTCTCCATAGCACCGAGATGGATACTCCATCTACCTCAATGTATGTCTTCGAGAGTACCCCTACTCCACTTAGCGACCTATGGAACACAAACTCTACCACAATGCATCATGGTACTATTCCCATAAACCCCAAGATCGACTCTTCGACTATGATTCATCAAATTCAACTGATCCACCAACTCAATCTAGATCTCCTACCTTCTCGATTCTCCTCAAGAATATCACTAGTTAGTTCTAACAATACAAGCTCAACTCCATATGAAGTCTCTTCACTCACTAAACTCATATTACCAAATTGCTCAATCAGTTCTATCTCTTTTCACCATCAATATAGGTATTATGCAAATATTTCCAACTTACCGCATTAGCTACCATGTTCGCTATACCCGAACGGTAATTCAACTCAAAGCCGTAATTCTTCAAAAGTCCTAATTATTTCCTCTTCCTCATATTCAACCTTTCCAACTCAAACAAACACTTTAAGCTCTTAGGATCACCAAATATTTCAAATCTCAACCAAAACGATTGAAGTCTCCAACTCCGGCATAATCACCATCGCAACCAACTCTAAATCACCGGTCGGATGATTCCTCTCATGTACTTCAAGGTACCTTTAACATATCTCTCAATCATATCAACAAAGCATCACAAAACACAACAAATAGTCCCTTCGGGCTCGGCAAAAATCAACACACGAGCTGCTTATTCTCCCACAATGACAACTCAAATTCTCGATCTTCAACATGATCCTCTATACTCTTCGAATGTATTAAAATATCACCGGTTAACACAATCATTGCCTCACTCAAATAAGTAGGGAAAATCCCATGCCAAACGAACGAACAAGTTGTGAGTCATGGCGAAAACACGAATCGTGCCTTCTGCACTCACTATAACATCCAACCATGTCTCATCAATAAAACTCAACTCCATGTCATTACTTCACCATCACATAGAGCATTGTAATAGCTTTCCAACGCTTCAAACCGTGCGTCATTCCAAGTTACGGTTCTCCTGTTACGACAAAAATACCAGAATAACATTTTCTGCCCAGGCCCCCTTCGCTAGGCGAACACCGTAGCGAGCGTGGAGCCGTTTGCTAGCATGCTCGCTAGGCGAAGGACCTGGCGAACATGACAGTCCGAAATCCTATTTTCGACCGTTTCTTGATTTCCGAGTGTCCAATTTCGATTCCGTAAAAAGTTGCAATCTCGCAATTCAATGTACAACAACAATTTCATACTTAGGAGGCCATCCAACACACTTTCAATCTTTAAATATTTTGAAACCCAATTACTCCTAATCTCAAAAGCAGACCTTAAAGTCTCCCAATGCGATACAACTTTGATTTTCGACATATCAACCACAATAACTTTACTTGAGATCACGTGACCACAGAACTCACATCCTCCAACCAATTGGTCCATCAACTTATCAACTCTCGGAAGCGAACATTTATCTTTGATAGTCACCTTGATCCCTTATCCATAGTTCACCCAAAGTTTCACAAAACCTCATATCTTTCTAACCAACAAAATTGGTGCACCCTATGGTAACACACTCAAACAAAAGGACCTCTCTTCCAGCAGGTCTTCAAGTTGATTCTTCAATTTCTCCAATCCCAACGCAGACACACAATATGGAGTCACTAATATCAGACTAGTCCCAAGAACGAAGTCATTACACAAGCTTCACTTTACATTCCGGTAGTAAATCACTTACCTCCTCAGGAAATCTCCGGACAATCACCTTTAATTGATAAACCCCAATTAGCTCACTTTCCTAAGCATTCAAAATTTCCGTTAACATAAACACCTCAACACATCTTACGTCGACTCCTCAAAACAATCCCTTAAGCACTTAGCTTAACTCAAGACAATTCCCTGCTCACGCCACCTAAGCTTGCAAGACACGCCCATTCCATCCAATACAATCCCAGCTGCTATTAACAAAAGATTAAGGGTGATCAGTTCCTTAATTTGCCGATAGACAGCCGAGGATCATGATGGGGTATGAACCATCTTTACCAAACTATAGGAACGTTCAACCGTACACTGAGCTACAATTTCACACGTGCAACACCCAGGAGAAGCACAAGCTCCTTCCCATTCAAATCATTCCACTTCTACCAACAAGGCTAGACAACAACATGTACCGACAGTGTTTCTCACACATGCCGCATACAGGGGATTAGACTACAACACAAGACAACTTGGCCGGATGAACCGACCTGCTCTAATACCAACTTGTAACACCCCATTTCCCAAAATAAAATAAAACAATTAAATAAGCACACATCAGAGTATCTCCCACAACGGGATGTCACAATTCACACTAAAATTCCACAAAACATTTTTCCAAATTAATTTCTCAAATAAAATTGCAGCGGAAAATATATATACATAGTCTGCCATAAATCCCAAAACGTCATATATATATATATATATATATATATATATATATATATATATATATATATATATATATATATATATATATATATATATATATATATATATATATATATATATATATATATATATATATATATATATATATATATATATATATATATATATATATATATATATATATATATATATATATATATATATATATATATATATATATATATATATATATATATATATATATATATATACACACACAACAATGGCCATCCGCCCAAAATACATAACATCATCAAACAACACCACACATATACCAAAAACAGATACGCCACAGGGGCACACATATCAACATCGACAGTAAAACTCCCAAAACGCCCCGGTGTTACGTATCAGAGCAGTCTTACAGAGACACCACAATCTAAGCTAGCTAACCACCTGGATTGTCTGTACTTCCAAAGAAGCACATACCACAACAACAACAAAGGGGTGAGAATCACGATCAAATAATAATGGTATAATGGTACATGAAATGAAAGGCAGAAACAATAACTCATTATTTCACATACAACATATCTGGACCTACTGTCCCATGCCACCACACTATGCATACCACAGATACAACACATATGGACCTATTGTCCCCTCATTTACAATCACAACACGCACAAACCACAATGCAACACATGCACTCGACTCAACAATCATGCGGTACCGACTCAACTCAGGATAGATCGCATACACTCCCTCTGAGCAATGATCTATCCCTACCACACTCCTCATGAGCTCATATAATCACATATCAACGTCCCCCACTTGGGACAAGGGTGGTCGCATACACTCCTTCCGAGCAACGATCCAAATTCCCGTCCACGCTCCCCACTGGAACACGTGAGCCACACAGGCCTCACGTCCATGCGCTCCCCATTTGGAGCACGTGAGCCACACAGGCCTCACGTCCACGCTCCCCATTTGGAGCACGTGAGCCACACAGGCCTCACGTCCACGCTCCCCATTTGGAGCACGTGAGTGAATCGCATACGCTCCACCGAGCAACGATTCACCACGTCCACATGCTATACAAGACACTATGCATAAACACACAGCACACACAGTGCACACGACCTCACTGGTCCATCACATCATAATATGCATACATACACAAGCACACAGAGTGCATCGATCCTACTGATCAAATCACCACACAACACATCACATACCATGCACATAAGGCATATTAATCCTACTGATCCAATCCAACAAACAACACACAAACACAACGCACTCAAGGCGTATCAGTCCTACTGATCCACATTGTAACACCCTTATTCTACCCCACAGATATTACGACAAAATAACACGGATTTCAGAGTAAAATATTAACTTTCATTAAAAAGCCACAAAGGGCGTACATTTCTCAAAGTCAACAAAATTGGTCAATACTCCGTAACACACGGGTTTTCTCAAAATACATCAAAACATCATATACAGCGGAACTCAAAACATAACTCATTGTTTTCCTCATAAAGGAACACCAGTAAAATAACCCAATGATATACAATCAACTCAAAGAACCCAACCCGATGTTACATATCAGAGCAAGACCCTCTAAATTAACCATAAAGGCTAACGACTCTAAAACATCACAATACTCCTCGACGGCGTCCACGGCTAAACTTGCTCATCTGCATGTTACCCACGTGGAGGTAACATTCAAACAGGCAGGGTGAGTAAGACAATTCATAATAATCAATGTATAACAATTAATGCATAAACGGCATATTACTTATAGTTATATTCAACACATTGATATTCTTCAATTATGCCTCAAAGGCCACAATGTCATAATTATACACAAAGGCTCATAAATGCAAATGCAACATAGACTCAATGCATGCGGTACCAATCATCACAGCGCGATGGACACTGGGCCATCAACCCTCCATAGATCCCCATCAATAGGATCGGAGCACATCAAAATACTTCACATCCACACACTGGGATTGAAGTCAAATTAATCGAGGTCCTGAACCGAAGTCCGGATGCACATGAATGCATGATGCACACTTCACAATAATCCTCATAATAACATCATAGGTGCATCATCATTCATCATATTCGTCATATTCATCATCATCAAACATCATAGCTCATCAACACAGTCATCATCGTATGCTACGTCATCATAATTTGTTATAATAATCATCTTCATACATCATAGCTCATCATAATAATCATCATCACCACATAAATCATCGTATCTCATATAACTCATCATAATAATCATCGTCATCACATAAATCATCATATCTCATGTTATCAAATAATTCATCATAATAATCATCATCATCACATAAATCATCATAATTCATCAAACATCATATAATCATAATTCATCAAACATCATATAATCATAATTCATCATAATAATTAATCTCACACATCATGTCATCATATAATCACGTAGAAATCACATATTAGCTCATAGTCATATTATCACATATTATCCCATATTAATTCATAATGCTACCCCATATTATCTCACATTAATTTATCAAATTATACTCGCGATAATCCTCACACTATCGCCTATCAATCACATAAACTTCACAGTCCTAATAATGTTAATTCATCATATTATCACGGTTACCCTCATGGTAATTCATCAGGAAAATCGCAGCATCAAAACATCAAGACATCCTTGAACCAGAACATGATTCATTAATAGAACATATACACAATTGACTTCTCAAGCATAATTAGATATAAAAATATTGGGAAAAAATTCCCTTATTTATACTATGTAATAGCCCTATTTATTAGCTTTCCAACACTTCGAACGGGGGTCAAAACGGACTTACGGATCAAAAGTTACGTCCAAAATAATTTCGACCAAAAACATGAACAGTCGTGACGAACGGCAAAACGCTGTTACGCTCCGGAACCTAAATCAACCCAAAAGTCCACACGATTCACTTCCTTAATGCCCCCAAAACATCCCTAAATCATCCCTAAGGTCCTACGGCGATAAAGGCACAAAACCTACGGTTTATTAGGCCAATCCGACAACATTTGCACTGCCTAAATCACTATTTTCCTGCAATTGCTCTGAGTGCATCAGAGTTACTCACATATGAACATTCCTATTCCTACAGGGTCATACATATCACAATCCAAGGTTTTGGCCACGAAGACAAAAATCATTATTTCTCATCTCTACACTCAAAGGGTCAAGAATACTAACCACTAACCTCCAGGGTCTACCGTCAATTTCCTTACAATTGCTCCGAAGGCATCGTAATTTCAAATATCAAATATTCTATCCCATATGGGCAGACATATAACGATCTAAGGTTTTGGCCACAAAGGCCTAAGGTTTCCTTTCTCGTATCAATATTCAGTGTTACATACCATTAACCATAACCTCAAAGTCTTATCATCAATTTTCCTATTTTCCCACAGCCAACCCAAAATACCTTAAATCTTAAATCAACCATAAACACACCAAAAGGCATACATGGAAAATCATGAAATGCGGTACTCCCCATACCTTAGTCGATTCGCAACTTTCACGATTAATCCTTGGGATCTTCTGCTTCCAGCCTTTCCTTCAGAGCTCTGGCCACGAACTTTCACGTTAAACACAAAATGAAATATGATTTCCTTTCAGAACTCAATTTTGTCTAACTTAGTCTTGGTCCTCACAAATTGGACTTTTCCCATAACACCCTTACTAACTCTTCATATTGCCCAATTTACCCTTATTTCTCTTATATTCATTTTAATCAATAATAATACTAATATTCTCATATAGTATACTATTAATTAAATAAATAGTCCAACATGCACATTTTCTCAGTAATTCCCAAAACCACCGAAAACACTAAAATACAAATATTCTCAATTAAATAAATTAATTAAAATATTTCGATTAAATTTGGGGTGTTACACACATCCCTTACACAACATACAAACACAACGTATATTAAGCGTATCGATCCTACGGATCCCACATATACCACACATAACACATACATTTCTATACTTATCACATAATCCACCGATTATGTCCAATGCGATAAACGCCGGCCACACAGCCCTACAACCCTCAACACACTCACAGCACCCAGCTATCATCACAGCACATCAATCTGATTGCACTCAGCACCCTTATATCACCACATACATGTATCTTAACATACACTGACGCAATCTCTCGAATTAAGTGAATATCAAGGGGCTCACATCCTGTACTACACAACATACATGTATCATAACATACTCCAATCCACATATCATGATCTCACGAGTACCACAGTCGTCACGTCCCGACGCCACACATACACTCACCTCAGCTTTCCAGCAAGCTCCTCATCATACATGACCAACAAGGGTCCAAAACCACAAGGAAACAACACAAAACAGCAGCAAAAACACAAACTGCTGTCAGGCTCGCTGGCGCGTTCGCCCGGCGAAACCCCGCAGCGAAGGCTCGCTGCCATTCGCCTGGCGAAGCCAGACAAAAGCTTCTGTCAGCCCTCGCTGGCTAGTTCGCCTGGCGAAGGCTCGCCCCTCATTCGCCCAGTGAATACCTGCGTACTCAGAAAAATTCTGCATAGTAGGAACAACACCCATCACCGATTCCACCCAATTAAATCGAGTCTAACACCCACTCGCAACCAAACAACATACTACGACTTAATTATAAGGCCTATTCCCGATTCCCTCCGACAATTTATCAACTCAGCTCTAGGAACCAACTTCCGGCTCAACTGCAAAATTACCCGGAAGCTCCCAATTCACTCAACCATCATTCTACAGCACATGCATGCGAAATTAACATAATCTAACACAATAATCTCAGCAACAACAACATGCAATAACATCAATTCATCATCCATCCTCATCAACATACAATATATTCATACATGGGGTTAGGTATTCCCCTTCTACCATCATTCATGTAAATACCAATTAACCGATATCCCCCCCCCCCTTTACCTCAACATGCAGCTTTGATGCTGAAGAACTTCAAGAATCCACATGAATTGATAGCCCAAACGCTCTTCTGCTCAAGCTTGCTCTTGATCGTCCTTCTCTTCTCACAACCGTGCTTCTAAGCGTGTTCTTCTCTTCCTTCTTTTCCCAATATTCCAAACATGCCCTTAGTTCCAAATATTACACCTTTTATTTTCTTTTCCTCCAACTAATAGTATTTCTCCCATTTTCTTAATTCCAAAAATTCCAATAATAATATTTCCACAAATTCCTTTTAATTCCAAAATAATATTAACACCTCATAATAATAATAATAATAATAATAATAATAATAATAATAATGATAATAATAATACTAATATCAACATTAATATTAATTATTAATTATTATCATTATCAATTATCCAATATTAATACCATGCTTCTATTTCTTCATCAATTCCCACACAAAACACGTCGACGAATAAAATAACACCGGAAACTAAAAATAATTAAAATGGGCGTTACAATTAACATATACGAGTGTTAAGATTAACACAGACGGGTACTGGTGAAAGGAAATACAATAAACACGACGAGTGTTAGAAATCAATAGAGATGAACATAGATGAATGTCTAGAAGAACATAACGAGTGTCTAAGTTCAATACAGATGAGTATTAACGAAGCTGAAACGAACACAGATGAGTGCCAAGATCAATACAAACGAGTACTGAAGAGACTAAAACATACACAGACGAGTGTATAAATCAACACGGACGAGCATTGAAGAAACCGAAAACAAGCACAGACGAGTGTTTGTTGTAGCAAACTGAGATGAGAATAACGCCTCTAACACCTACACAATGAGTGAAAGCGACAACACCAAAAACACTAACCAACCCTGAAGGGATGATACGAGCGACCACCTGGACGAAGGGGTGAAAAGAACAACAGCCACAAACTGCCAATTCTGCGAGGGGTTACAGTATCCTGGCCAAGAAACTCTGTAGGGGGACACAAAACAAACCCTCTGGCAGGAAACACTAATAGGATAAATGAATCCAAAATCACCACCTGAATCACAACATCCTCCACCAGGGAAATGTTGGGAAAAGAGGGTATCAACCACCGACTTATGCTTTGGATGCATATGTTTGAATATGGTGTAATGCTCCATACGAAATAGAAATACTACGCATTTAGACGATGCGATGCAAAGATGCTTATGAGATGCAAAAGACACTCCACCGAAATGTGCCGACAAGAATCAGAAACGAATCCGCTAGGGAATGGAACCTGAACCGCCTTCGAAATATAACCTATGCTGGAGAAACTTCAAAATGAGCTTCCATCACACCAAGGAGACAAAAATAATAAACACTTGCTAGGGAGACGACCCAAGAATTTGACGAAGAAGGGGTGCCAATGATAAATTGGGCTTTGAACCTGCGGGGAATACGTCAACCACTGCCGAATTGCCTGCCGAGGAAATCATAAACGAATTCTTCTTGGGAAAAGAAGTAACGACGCCAACCATGCTAGGGGAATACTGAGTTCACTCCTCTGTTGGGGATCCGCCTTTTACCCTTACTCTGCCAGGGATAAGGGAACAACAACTGGAGATGCGACCATGCTTGGGAAGCACAAGCAAATCACTATTATCCTGTCTAAGGCAGCCAGCTTCTGGATGCTAGGTGGGGAGCAATAAACCACACACGATGTTGGCTGGGGGAGAGTAAACTCTTGAAATCTTGTTGGGAACTTCACTGGAGAAGACAACATACAAATTCACAATACTCTGCTGAGGAAGGTAAGAGTTTTGTGGCCTCTGTCGGGGAGAGCAACTTTTAGACTCTTGCTGGAGAGACTAACTAGAATCTCAGTTGAGGACGACAACACTTCAGTAGCCTCGGCCGGGGAGAGTAACTCTACTGGGAAAGAGTAATCACGCCATCTTGTAAACACAAACCAAACAAGATAACATTCTATATGCGACATGACTACCTCAGTTGTCACCCAAGACACTCATGATTTAAGCAATTTCCATTATTTTTAACCTGCTTCGATGTTTTCACATGCAATATTTATCAAAATATCGGACGTTTTACAAATAAAACAGTAAAAGTAAAAATAACAATGAATAACTGAATGAAGTGAAATTTTATTGATTAAATTGGCCTGTAAATAGGCAATTCCAGTAGGAGGCAATTCCTAAAAAGAGGTAATTGCGCAAAAGCAAAAGAGAAACATACACAAGTTGGCAATATGGATACATATTTCCATAAAGTTCTGACTCAACTATGACCCATATATCTTTGACGTTCTTGAGTACTTCTGCCTTCGAAAGAGACTGATTGGACTGATTCCCATCCTTCGGGATTCTCATGTATCAAGATGAGATCACAGATCGAACGCAGATGGTAGCCTCTCGCTTTCAAATCCCTAACTTTTGCCTAAATCACCCTTTCGGGTTTTCAATCCACCGGGATACCCATTTTTTTCCAAAGTTTCCTTTGCGGGTTTTCAACTTTGCGGGTTATTCAATTCTTTTCTTTTCTTTTATCCCTAATTTTTGCCTGAATATTTTCTTTTTGTGATTCGCTGGGTGCCTCTTTTTTTTGCTTGGACCTTTTCTTTTTGTGGTCTAGCGGATCTTTTTTATGCAAAGTATTTTTTGGCTGTGTCTGCATTCACACGGGATGTAAAATCTCCGCCATCCGTAGTTGAAAGCAGCAAGGCTCTACCAGAGAAAACCTTTCTCACAACATATGGTCCTTCATAATTTAGAGAGGAACTTATTCTCGGGCGATTCTTTCTCTGCCTATCTGTCTCTCTCTCTCTCTCTCTCTCTCTCTCTCTCTCTCTCTCTCTCTCTCTCTCTCTCTCTCTCTCTCTCTCTCTCTCTCTCTCTCTCTCTCTCTCTCTCTCTCTTTCTCTCTCACTTTCTCTATCTCTCTCATTCCCCCCTCTCTCTCTCTCTCTCTCACACACACACACACACACACACACACACTCTCTCTATCTATCTCTCTATCTCTCTCCCTCCCCCTCTCCCTCTCCCTCTCTCCTTCCTTTCACATATTCTAAAAGTTGGCCTCTTTTTAGCATCCACTCAATAACATCATTTAGTTGTATGTAGTCATCCATGTTATGGTTGTGACCTTTGTCGAAACAATAATACTGTCTGTCTGAGATGACTGTCTAATGGGAAATGGGGCTCTAATTCCTTACTTTCAGAATCATATGTTAGCACATTATTGATAAATACTTTTCGATGATGCATTCATGTGTGTGTACTTATTGTACCAGACACGCACTCCTCCTTCAAATTTATCCTTCCTCCAATGAGACTTTTTCCCTGTTAAGCAGCTGGAATTGGCATTGGAAAGGATCGAGTTATCGAACCAGGTGTTCAGATTTTCTTTGAGGATGATGAAATTTTGATCCATGCTCAATAGTTCCTGCATGGGGCATTTTCTAGTCTCCCCAACTTCTATTTGAACGGGTTATCCCACAGTAGGTTGTTTTCAAAGATGTAACACTTGAGACCTTCCTCGACTCCCTCTACCTCCACGGTTATATGCGTGAATCAGTTGATGTAAGATTGTAAGCTCTCTTTCTTTCCTTGGGTGATCTCGCTCAAGGAAGCTATTTCCACTAGCTTCCTTTTTTGAGAAGTGAAGAGAGCGATAAATCTCTCGCATAAGTCCTTTCATGACTCAATGCTTTTATCTAGTAGAGCATTCAACTATAGCTGGCCATATCCTATCAAAGTTAACGCAAAAAATTTACACATAAAGGCTTCATCAGCATATAAGTAATTCAACCGCTCATTGACGAGTTGCATGTGCTCATTCAAGTCTCCTTTCCTATTGTACTCACTCAACTTGGGAGGTTTCTCCATTGATTTCAGTAATCTTCTATCCAAAACGCGGGAGCATAGATGATGCTTCCGTTCATTATTTGGTGGCTTCATCTTTATCTTGTCGTGTGGAGGAGCATGGTTGTCTCGATCTCCCTCTGGACTTTGAGGAGGACTTAGGCGTTTCCTGCTCTTTTGGTGATTTTGATATTTTTGAGGTGCATTGTGCAGGCTTACTTCGAGACAAAGCAATCTTTCTTCTAATACATGTGAGTTATGTTGTTGAACGATGTTGTACATGTTGTTCAACAATTCATTGGTGTCTTGTATCCCGAGGTTAGCTCACAATAGTTAGAAACCATGAAAGGCTTCTAGTTGTGAAGCTGGTGACAATATCAAATGTCTAATTGAAGGTACTTGAACAAATCCAATGATATGAGGAGCTTAGAGTAGTTCTAAATGCATCGGAGTGTCCTCTACTTAGTTTGCAATGCCTTAAAGAGGATGCGGAAGAGGTTGGTTGATTGTTGCTTGAGCAACAACGACTTCACGTACTACAGAAAAATGAGTAGCTCTAGATCTAGCCATTGCTGAAAAAGTATGGAAGTCAAGAATATGGAAATTCAAGAAATCAAGGTTGATGCGCTGCTTGATCAGGTCAAACTTGATGGATCATGGTGTTTGATTTTTGAGAACTCTTGATCTAGTAAACAAAGAAGGATTTGAATCGAAGAGAGAACGTCCAATTATGGAAAACACGAGAATCAGATATCGAGTCTCACAGACAACACCAATGTTTCATTGTGGGACCAAAAAAGATGGGGAATCGGTAGTTGCGGAGAACTACAGTGGATCAGAGCTTCCGATGCGGTGAGAGAGACTGAAATGCAAGGTTAGCACTCTAAAACTCAAGTAGTAATGACAGAGAAGAGTGAATGGAAATTGAATTTAAAATTATGTACCTAAAAATGATATGTTTTTCCTTTATATAATGGAGCGGTTATAAAAGCTTATTATTTGTTAGGCGTATAATTTGTTAGAACAAGATTTGTTCATGACATATATCTCTTGGATTTTTATTATAACAAAGTATTGAAAGAACAACAGTGTTATCTAATGTGCGTTCCAAGTATGCAGGTTCAAAAGCTTAAAGAGAAGACATTCAGATTCTGATATAAGGACGCATTTGAGAGGAGCTGAGTTACTAGCCTCCAGTGGATAAGAATCTGAAGAACACTCAATAAGTGATATCTGACGTATACTCTGAAGCTGAAGGCCTCAACATCAGAAGAGCAACATATTGTCTTTATGCTAAGTTAATGTATCAGTTTCTGGTGAACATTCAGAGTTAGCAATAAAGCTTGAGTTATATGTACTTGTCGTACCTCAAAAAATACGATCCTCGCGATGGCCGCGGAAAATACTGTTCGAAACAGAGTCGCCACCGAACTTTATTCATTCCATGAGAGATAAGAACATGGTCATCGCAACCAATATCTTAGGTTCGGGAGTCGATTACATGAGGGGAAGGTATTAGCACCCCTCATGTCCGTTGTACTCAACGGGAACCTCTTGATTCGATTCGAGAGTAAAGTTAGTTACGCTTGTTTGTTTTCTTCTAAGGTTTCTCCTATGGGGGGAATGGATGGTTATAGGATAGGGTGCTCGCCAAGGATTGGGTCCCTTGTGCCTACGTATCTTCACTTGTAAGAAGTGGAAAATCAGAGCATTCGTAGTTCATGGGACTAAGGGTAAAAGAGGGGATTGTGCTCGCTAGGATTATTATAATCCTATGCCTACGTACTCTCAACAGATATGAGAGATCAGAGCAGCCGTAGTTCGGCTAACTACGGTAAAAGGGTTGGTAAACGAACGAGTGTTTAGGTTGCATTCTAACTGCTAAACGTTGGCTTGACTGCTCGCTAGGGGAGGCTGAAGCACGAGTTTGTTATGCGCGGAAGAAGGGACTAAACAATGTTCTTGGTAAAAGTTGTTTGAGTTGGAAATCGCACGAGGGCGAGTGTTGCACCCCAAAATTTGCCCTCACAATACAAGACTTTGTGTTCCAAGAAGGTTCACAAGGTTCACAAAATTCACAATTGGTCAGAAGAGTTGACAATTCCCTCAGACAGTGCACCTCCTAAGCAGTGCATCCAAAACTAGGGTTTTGACTTTAATCAGGCTAAATGGACTTCCAAGACTTCAGATTTGGTCCCAGGGGTATTTTGGTCATTTTTACGTGGATCCCGCTAATTCTTTGAAGACGGGCTGTTACTGAGCTGTGAGACACTTGAGACACTATTTCTGAGGCATTTATTTATCACCTGTTTTGATTATATCAAGGTGCCAATTCGATGTGTTCGGTATCGAAATTTGTCGGGCATAACTGGATTTAAGGTCCATTTTATCGCTCATGGTTTATTTCCAGAGCATTTCCGTTGCTGTTAATAAGGCGCAGTTTAATTGGGTATTATTGGATTGTTGCTTATATCATTTGGTCAGTAGAATTCATTTACGGGCAATATCATCATTGATACTAAATCTGTTGTGATTACGGCGCACATCCGTGTTTGGTTATGAAAATTGCTGGCTAGAATTTAAGTTGGAATGCAAGAGAATTTAATCAGTGGATGAGATTAGGATTACGGGCGAGACAAGTACGCAGACAAGAATATCATTCATGAATATTTATGGTTTAGGACTAGAATAATGAATTTAAATATTTGTGGATTTATTCACAAATGTTTATAATTTATAACTAGAAATAAATAAATAAATTCAAAGTTGAATGATCATGGATATATAAATGAAATTTTCGGAATTTTTATTTCATAAGGATATCAGTTTACAAAAGGAAGTGAATCATTTCACATTTGAATTGCTGTGAGATTACATTTACAAATGTTACATCTACTCTAAAAAATCCTAAATCCTAAAAACTCCTAAGGTTTCTTCATGGTACCCTTCCCTTAAGTGTTCCTCGAAGTTCTCGATCACCTGCAAAAAATAAGAGAAACAAAACAGAACAGAGTAGGGAGATGTTAGAAAGATGAATTTGACACTCTCAGAACAATGTCATCATCGAGTGCCGGGAGTGGCACAACTGAAGCTGCGTCCAACCCCCGTTACCGATCCGCGCCATCGGCGTCAAATCAGGTAATTTCTGTTTTTATCAATATGGGACAGCCGAGAAAGATGAAGAGTAAAAGAAGTGGGACTGATTTGATTTGCCGTAATTGGATTCGGTTCAAAGCCAAATTAAAAACGCCATTCCATCAAGGAAATAATTTTTGGGACACTATCAAGTAAACCAAATTTCACACCGGCATCAGTTCTGAATCAAACAAGAAAATTCATAACAGAGTTTAAGGCCAAAACAGGTCAGTTGCAGCAAAAAGCACTCAATTCAGGAGCAGAATAGTGCGAAGAGCGGTCGCGTGTGGAGGAAGAGACGAGGAAGCGAAGAACGGGTACAAAACGGCCACGAACGGAAGATCAAAGCCCATCAGGAAACTTTTTCAAAGGAATTCACCAGCGTCGTTCAATCTACGACGGGAAAATTCCTTCCCAGGCTCAGATTAAAGTCTCATCATCGCCTCCTCATACGTTCATCACCGATCACGAACGAAAACGTAAGCGGGAGATCCTGATAACTTTGTATTTAACACGGTTGTTTTTGTTTTCAGAATTGTTCATCATAGAGAAATGAAAGAATGAAGAGGAAGCAGAGAAATGCGAGACGAAGAGATTGCGCCGTTCGTGCGACCCGGAATGGCAAAAACCCTAAATGCATAGGGAAATCGCTCGTGGCTTTGGGGTTGGGTCCGGGTTGACCATCGGCCCAACTATGTTGTTTTATTTGTTTTTTATTTATTCTTAACTTTGCTGTTTTTTAATTTAGTTGACTCAGATATCAAAAATAACCAAAAAGTGATAATTAACATATTCTCCAATTAACATTAATTAAAAGTTTGTTAATAATAGCTAATCCCTTTTCTAACAATAATCACTAATCTATTTTTTTTAGGACTTTTTGTCAAATAATGTAATTTGTTAATAAATAAAACCCTACCTTTTGAAAATTAAAACTTATTTTAAAATAAACCCTCTTTTTAAATATTAACCAAAAACACTCAAAAAATAATAAACATTAATCTTTTCATAATTTTTTTTTTTATATTTAGGGTTCCAATGCCAAATTTAAGTTAAGAGTTCTTTACACATCATAAAATAAAGACCATAAAAATAAGCCATTTCATAATCCTCTCTCATGACTTGTCTGGAAATTTATATATTTCTGTCTACTAACACATTTGTTCATTGTGCAGCTTTATATGTTGCCCCTTTGTTTTTACGTATTTTCAAGTTAAACTGTATCATATTATTGTAACCGCTCCTCATATACAACCTCACAAAACCTAATTTTCACAAATGCCTCGCCGCAGGCAAAATTACAATTTTACCCTTAGCATTAGGTCAAAGAGCCGCCGCGCTCATTTTAGGGTTTCCCGCCGTGGAATCCCTAATTTAACCCTAATTACAACTTAACATTTCAACGTAGAGATTTGGAGTTTCTACACTCCACGTAAGCGTGTCCTTAAGATGCGTTTATTCCCCTTGAGACCTTGACCACAGTCAAGAAGTTTCTAACCTCCCTATTGAGGGGAACTACGATTACTCTGATTCCACTCCCGTAAGGATACGTAGGCACAAGATGCGATGTCTTGCCGAGTAAACTTAGAATTAACCCCCTTTATTATTTATTATTGCTTATTTATATTTTATTTATCTTTGCTATTTAATTATTTTGCTTATTATTTTGTAATTGTTTCTTGGATGTAAAGTTGTTTAATTATTTAATTATTATTATGGTTAGTAATTAGGGAGTGTAACAACATGTATGTAATATTAAAATAAATTTAGATCACTTTTAAATAAAGATAATTAAAATAAACACGTCACACACGTAAGTCGATTTTAATCGCCGTCTCACTTCCTAAGGATATCCCTCAAGTTGCCTACGAATAATGGTTAAGTGGGGTGTATAAAGCAAGTCCCTCAAATAAAAAAATCATCAAAGTCCCTTATGGTTGCCTTTACGAATCAAGTCCCTTTCGAAAAATGATGATGGTCCCTTATATGTGCTTATTACATCCCACAATGGCCTTCAAAGTCAAATTGTCCCTCACATATCCCTTAACATCCAAAGTAAAGGCTACCTACTCCATTATAGTAGGGATAGTCTTACTAAGGAAAGGATAAAGAATAAGAAAGACCTTAAAACATTAGGGTAGGCTACTCCTAGATACTTGCTCACTTCAAAACTTTTTCACACTTAAACAAATTTCCAACAAAATTTTCAAACAAGTTTTTTTCACATCCATACACGGATTATTATTAAACTATTCTGAAATTTTTTGCTATTCACACACTACACTTTCAAAACAATTCAAAAGTGAGCTTAAGTACCTAAGAGCCCATGGATAACCATGGATGAAAAGGGTGCTAACACCTTCCCTTTTCATAACCTACCCCCCGGACCCAAAATATTCTCTAAGGTCTTTCCTGTTCTTTTATAACCTTTCCTTATGGATAAAATAAAAGTCGGTGGCGACTCTTGCTATCCGCAACATTGTTTAAAGTCAGTTCTCCCACCGTGTTACAGAACTGGCGACTCTGCTGGGGATTTATTTAAGAGGGGTACCCTTAGGAATTAAGATCACTTTAAATTGTTTGCCTTGTTTGCTTTATTATTATATTGTTGGGGTGCTCTTATGTGTGAAAGGTCCTAACCCGGATCTAGTGTACCTTAGGTAAATGGCAATAGACCAAGGAAACTGTACGACGTATATCGATACGGTTGATCTGGTGGCCATAGTTAGTGCGACTTCTTGGTTGGTGCTTATATTCCTTAAGTCAAGTTGAGGATAATATTGAGGCTGGCATATGTTGTCAATGCACTAACTGACTTTTAGAACCCTAGTTAACTCATCTTGGCCTTTAGAAAGTAGTGAGGTAACCGGCTTTGGTGCAGACTGAAATTGGTTGACACTCGATACTACGCTCATTGAGATCTTAAACTTGGAGGGTTTTGGTTGGCAAGTAAGTTGCCTTCTGAACAACCACCCTTGTGAAGGATCAATGATATTGAGATCCCTTAGAACCTGGTTACTTTTGTAGGACAGGATGAACCATCTAACTTCAGGGGAGGGTACTTGCCTTTGAACCTCATGCAAGCCTTTAAACCTAGGGCTATGGTGTGACTTGTTTGTGTGTGCCACATGTTTGTGATTGAGCATGACATCATGACATCATCATGCATCATAAGCATATCATTTTCCCTAACCATTTCAAGGACCAAAGGATTTATCTTTGTTCTTTGTTGCAGGTCATGGCTTCTGCTCGTAGAAACACCATCAGGATCAACTTTGTAGGGATACCTGCTAAGCTCAAGGAGTTGGTTTCCCTAGTGCCTGATCATTCCCAGTTCAACAAGAGACATGGTCACTTATTGGATCTAGTTACTTCAGGGTTCAGTGAAGACATGATGAGTGTGCTGTTTCAGTTCTTTGACCCTAAGCACCATTGCTTTACATTTCTTGATTATCAGCTGGTTCCAACCATGGAGGAGTTCTCTAAACTTCTGGGTATACCTGTTCTTGATCAGAAGCCATTCACAGGCTTAGAGAAGGAGCTTAAACCAGAAATTATTGCTGCAGCTCTACATCTGAAGAAGTCTGACATTGTTCTAGAGACGAGAAGTGGAGTTAAAGGTATTCTTGCCAAGGTATTAGTGGATAAAGCTCAAATGTTCTTGAAGGCTATGAGCTACGATGCTTTTGAGGAGATCTTAGCCTTATTGATTTATGGCTTAGTGTTGTTCCCCAATCCTGATCAGTTCATAGACGTTCATGCCATCAACATATTCCTGAGTCACAATCCAGTGCCTACCTTACTTGGAGACATCCTACATTCTCTTCACACCCGTACTACAAGGGCAAGAGGAACTTTGATGTGCTGCATACCTTTACTTTCTAGGTGGTTTATTTCTCACCTTCCTCGCTCAGTAATGAAGAATGAGCAAGGGTTCAGATGGTCCAAGAGGATCATGTCACTTTCTCACTCAGACATCCATTGGTGCTCCAGATCTATGGAGAATGTCACCATCATTGACCGTTGTGGGGAGTTTCCTAATGTGCCACTTCTAGGCATAAGAGGAGGCATCACCTACAACCCATCTCTAGCTTTACGACAGTTTGGTTACGCCCGGAGCGATGGTCCACATGACATGTTGATTCAGGGCATTGTGTTTGACTACGACAACGATCTTCAGGGTTACCGCCAGAGATTCATACGAGCTTGGGGAAAGGTAAACAGGATTGACAGCAAGACACTGGAGCCTAAGTACACCATTCCTATGAAGGCTTATCTCAGATGGGTACGATTTCGTGCTCAGACACTCATGATGCCATATCCTGCCATCCTACCAGTTACCATGGAACCTGTTGCTGAAGGAGACACAGCTTATACCATCCTTCACCCAGACATGCCTACTGACATGGAAGACTTGCAGAGATCATGGATCCAACTGAAAGAGCAAAGGGATACTTTCGAGGCTCATTACAAAGCAAGCCAAGCAAGGATCCTAGAGCTAACAAAGCTACTTCATGAGGAACGAAACCTCAACTCATACCTCAACACAAAGAGGAAACGTCCATGGGAGACTTAAAACCCCATCTTTTGTACTTATTTCGTTTTCATTTTTTGTAAGCCTAAAAGGCAAAACAAGTTATTACTAATAAAAAGTTACTTTCTTGTTTGTTTAAGCAAATTTAAATCCTGCGGTCCTTGAAAACATTGCATATGCATTCCCATATCATTGCATCACAGGTTTATATTTGTGCACAGGTTTCTCATCTCCTCGCTGTTTATTTCAGCAATGGCTCTTGAACAATCAGTTAAGGATCTCCAGGCACAGAATGCACAGTTCCAAGAGCTGATCCTGAACCTATCCAAGGGGCAGGATGAATTGAAGACACTGCCGGCCAAGAAGACTAAGAAGGCTAGAAGGTCTGCTGGGTTGCTCAACATGGGAAGAAGGTTCAAAGGTCCTGTCAAGACCAAAGAACATGTTGAAGACTATGAATTTGAAGAATCTGAGCAGGAGAGAGGCAGTCTCCACAACACTATGGGGGACTCTGATTCTGAGGCTAACTACTACCATGAGCCTAACGAAGACAAATTCAAGATGCTGGTGGATAGAATGGATGCTATGGAATTACAGAAATCATCTGGGCTGGATTTTGAGGATTTGAGCTTGATATCTGGGGTGGTCATACCCATTGGGTTCAAAGTTCCTACATTTGTTGTCTATGATGGGGTCTCTTGTCCCAAATTGCATCTGAGGTCTTATGTCAGAAGAATGCAACCCCACACTGCTGATAAAAAGTTGTGGATCCATTTCTTTCAAGAGAGTTTATCTGGAGCTCAGCTAGAATGGTATTATCAGTTGGAGAGTGTCAACATCAGAGATTGGAATGACCTTGCTGAAGCTTTCTACAAGCAGTATCAATACAATGCTGACTTAGCCCCCACTCGCATGCAGCTTCAAAGCATGTCTATGGGTGCCAAAGAAAGCTTTAAGGAGTATGCTCAGAAGTGGAGAGACTTAGCTGGAAGAGTTCAACCCCCTTTGACTGATAGGGAGTTGGTTGATATGTTCATGTGTACGCTGAATGGTCCGTTTTACAGTCATCTCATTGGAAGCTCATCATCTGGCTTCACTGAGTTGATCATGACAGGAGAGCGAGTAGAGAATGGTATCAAGAGTGGTAAGATCCAAGTGGGCACTTCTTCATCAGGTGTTGCAAAGAAGCCTCCCACTGGGAAGAGAGAATCTAATGCTGTGTATGGTCAGCCTGATCGTAACAGAAGGCATCAGTCTGTTAGTGCAGTTCATATTTCAAATCCAACTCCTGCAACAACAGAGCAACCTCAAGGCAACCAACAGAGGGCTAGAAGACAGTTCACGAAGATCAACATGTCAATGGCTCAGGCATTGCAACACTTGTTGAAAGCTGAACTTATTACCCTGAGGGAGGCTCCTCAGAATCCCAATGTTACATCTCCCAAGTACAATCCCAATGCACGATGTGCATATCATTCAAACTGTCCAGGACATGATACTAATAACTGCTGGGTCTTGAAGAACAAAATTCAGGATATGATTGATGCTGGAGAAATTGAGTTTGATCCACCAGGTACTCCAAATGTGATTACAGCTCCAATGCCAAATCACGAGAAGACTGTCAACGCCATTGATGAAGATATTGATGAAGATCGGCATGTCTATTCAGTTATGGAGTTGAGCACACCATTGTCTGTTATCAAAAAGAGGTTAGTACAAGCTGGGATCTTTCCAGGTTGTCATGAAGATTGTCTATATTGTACCTATAAGCCGGATAGTTGCTTCATTTTGAGAGATGGGATTCAACGTCTCATGGATAAATATACTATAGTGTTTGAAAGAAGACCAGCATCTGTAGAAAGTATGGTGGATCATCTGACTCAGGGTAAGAAGATTGAAGAGGTTGACATGGTTGACAAAGTACCACTAAGAATCACTTCAAAGGGTCCCATTAAAATCACTCATCAGGGCCCAATCAAGATTACTGCTGAAGGTCCTGTGAAAGTTGTTGCTGAAGCCAGAGTAGCTCCTCTGATCATTACCACTCCTGGTCCTATTCCTTATACATCTGACAAAGCTGTGCCTTGGCACTATGGGTCTGATGTTTACATCCATGGTGTCAAGCAGGAGCCTTTACCTGATATGCCTGTTGACATTGATAATATTGCTGGATCTAGCAAGATCACTCGTAGTGGAAGAGTCTTCTCTCCTCCAGTTGCTTCTAAGAGTGCAGTTACTCCTGCTGTTACTTCCACCACTGATGCTCGGGGCAAGGGTCCTGTTATTGAGCCTGTATCTACTGATGTGCCAGCTGCTGATGACCTCTCTAAGCAGATGGAAGAAGTATTGAAAATCATTCGCAAGAGTGATTATGATATTGTTGATCAGCTGGGGCATACTCCCTCAAAGATTTCTATGCTCTCCCTGTTATTATGTTCTGAGGCTCATGCCAAGTCATTGATCAAGTTTCTAAAGGTGGCTCATGTACCCAGTGCAATTTCTGTGGACCAGTTTGAGAATTGTGTTGCTCACCTGACCTATGACAACGGGTTAGGATTTTCTGATGCGGACTTGACCCCTGCCAAGAGGGATCATAACAGGGCCTTGCATATTTCAATTGAATGCAGGGGCACTACCCTGTCTCATGTGCTGATAGACAATGGTTCCTCTCTGAATGTGTTGCCTAAGGAAGTCCTGAACAAGCTGAGTCCTGAAGATACGGTATTGAAGCCCAGTAATATTGTGGTAAAGGCTTTTGATGGTTCTAGAAGAGTAGTGCATGGGGAAATTGATCTTCCAATCAAGGTTGGCTCTCAGGTGTTTACTGCTACATTCTATGTGATGGATATTCGTCCTTCGTACTCATGTCTGCTTGGTCGTCCCTGGATCCATGGGGCAGGTGCTGTGACCTCCACATTACATCAAAAGTTGAGATATCCGGTGAATGGAAAAGTTGTTACTGTCTTTGGAGAGGAAGAATACTTTGTCAGCCATGTAAACACTTTCAAGTATCTGGAAGTAGAAGGTGAATACATTGAAACTCCGTGTCAGTCATTTGAAGTGGTTCCCTGGGCTGTTAAGGATTGTGTGACTCCTCCTGCTGTGAAGAAGGTTCCTGTGGTCATCAGAAACCCTCCAACAATGGCAATGGCCTCCCTCAATGATGCAAAAGCTGTGGTGGAAGAAGGTGGTTGTACTATTTGGGGTCAGCTTCCTGATATTCCATACAAGTCTGACAAGTTTGGTTTGGGTTTCACTGCAGAGTCCCAAAAGGCTGTTCGTCGTGCTCGTGCTGTTCGTATCACCAATCAAGGGGTTATCAATGCTGTGGGAGATCAAGATGAAGACTACAACCTGGAGGCATGGATTTTTCCTACTGTGGGTGCTGGACTCAATAATTGGACAGCTGAAGATGTTATCCCTATCTCCTTTAGTCAGGAGTAAATACTATTACTGTGTTATGTTTTTAAATTTATAATTTCTGGAACAGTTAAAACTTTCAAGCCATGTGCCCTACCCGGGGCACAATGGTGTGCTTGTTACGGGTTATCATTGCATTTGCATACTTCATTCAATAAAATCAGTGGACGTTTCGTCTTCGTAAATATTGTGTTCCTTGTCTTTCTTTTTCTTTTATTTTTGCTTTATCAGCTATGTGTTCTTACACACACCCACGTCACTAAAATGCAGATCCTCATCCACTCTGGATCCAGTTGATAACAGTTCTACTATTGCCAATTACAATTTCGAGAATCCGATCTATCAAACTGAAGACGGAAACGAGGACGATTGTGAAATACCTGTAGAGCTTGCTAGGTTGTTACAACAAAAAGTGAAAGCTATACGAGAGATGCCAGCTCCCCGTACTGAGAAGGAGGTTAGAGGTTTCTTGGGACGATTGAACTACATTGCAAGATTTATTTCCCAATTAACTACCATCTGTGAGCCAATCTTCAAGTTGTTGAAGAAAGATCGGGTGATGGAATGGAATGATGAGTGCCAGACTGCCTTTGATGAAATCAAGAGATATTTGCTAGAACCTCCAATTTTAATGCCACCAGTTGATGGAAGACCCTTGATTATGTATTTAACAGTATTAGACAACTCAATGGGGTGTGTATTGGGGCAACATGACGAGTCTGGTCGAAAAGAGCAGGCAATATACTACCTTAGCAAAAAGTTTACCGACTGTGAAACAAGATAATCACTGCTCGAGAAAACTTGCTGCGCTTTGGCATGGGCTGCTCGCCGACTAAGACAGTATATGTTGACCCATACTACCTTGTTGATTTCGAAGATGGATCCAATCAAGTACATATTTGAGAAACCTGCTCTCTCCGGAAGAATTGCAAGATGGCAAATGATCTTGACGGAATATGATATACAGTATACTACTCAGAAGGCCATTAAGGGGAGTGTTGTTGCTGATCATTTGGCTCATCTAATAAGAACATTAAGAAGATTGTACAGAAGATGACTGTTACTTACAAGGATTGGCACGAGATGTTACCATTTGCTCTGCATGGTTATCGTACTACAATACGTACTTCAACAGGGGCAACCCCATTCTCCTTAGTCTATGGTATGGAAGCAGTTCTGCCTATTGAAGTTCAGATCCCCTCCTTGAGAATTATGAAGGATGCAGGCTTGGATGAAGATGAGTGGATTCAGACTCGACTTGACCAGATAAATTTGATTGATGAGAAAAGGTTAGCAGCAGTTTGTCATGGCCAGATGTACCAGAAACGGATGATCAAAGCTTTTAACAAGAAGGTTAAGCCAAAGGTATATCAGGCTGGTGACTTGGTAATCAAGCGTATCATATTACCACAGGGTGATCCTAGGGGCAAGTGGACTCCAACATATGAGGGACCATTTGTAGTCAAGACAGTGTTCTCAGGAGGTGCCATGATACTGACTACAATGGATGGTGAATACTTCCCACAACCTGTAAACGCAGACATAGTTAAAAAATACTACGCATAAAAAGAGACCCGCTAGGTTGACAGGCCTAGGCAAAAATAAGGGCATCCCGGCAAACCAAAAGGGTTTGGGCAAAAATTAGGGATATATATATAAAAAGATGTACACCCGTGATGCGTGTTTTTCGCAAGTGTACGAAACACGTCAAAGTAATATAAAAGATTATCGAATCCACAGAGACCAAGTGTCAATCTATCGTACCTGTTGTTATGGTGTTTATCTAAGGCAACTATTTTTAAGGGTTTTAGTAAGGGTGCAATGGTAAATAAAATTATAATTTTAAATAATAAATAAAAGACAGGCTCGAATGTAATTCACGTAATCAATGATAATCCAGTACTTGTTAATGGAACTACTTATGGGCAATGTTTTCTCCTTTGAAAAGAACTAATTTAACAGGAACTGTCGCTTTCGCGTATTCAGAACCGAGTTGTACTCTCTAATCAACCCCTCCTATTGTCACGGATAAAAAGGTGCGTACTGCGTTAGAGTAGTAAACCTATTTTTAAGAAATATAGTTTCTTAACAAAGTTGAAAAGTATTTTAACCTGGACTTCTTAGCAAAAAGAGGTCCTTATGAACCAGACTCTAAATCTCATGACGCGTCCGAAAATCGTTTTAAAATCTCTTTTCTTTTTAATCTAAAAACTCCTAATGAACTATACAAAGCGCTTTTGGCTGTTTTTGAAATAGTTAAAAACAATTACTTGAATTGAAAGATAAAATAGCCCTTAGGTGTTTCCACGAACAATTATACTGATTACTGGTTTAATTACGATCCTTACATTCTAACCTTTATGGGATTAGTTAGACATGATAAAGTAAATATTCTTTTTATAGTTTTTCATATGAGTAATTTAAAGCGAGTGCGGGAAGTAAACAAAGTAAATGTGCGAGTGCGGGAAATAAACAACGTAAATGTGCGAGTGCGGGAAATAAACAACGTAAATGTGCGAGTGCGGGAAATAAACAACGTAAATGTGCGAGTGCGGGAAATAAACAAAGTAAATGTGCGAGAAAATAAATAAAAGTAAAGCAATGCAGAAAAATAAAATACTAACTGGAATTAAAATGGCGGTAGGATTAACTTCCTCCAGAGTGCTCCAAAACTCGAACCACAGACAGATTACAGACTCGATCACTCGATTGCAGAGGCACCCCGATGTGGAATGGCAACTGCTTTATAACTGATATATGCCTAGAGAATTCTAATTCTGGATGAAGAAAAACGAAAATCTAAGGTCCTATTTATAGGAGAAACTGAAAGCGCGAAATGACCGGGACGCCCCTCCACTAAAAAGTGGAGGTTGTGGATTTTTGCCTTGTGGCGCCCGCCACAGGCCTATGGCGCCCGCCACGGTCCCTACAGGGGATGATGGAGTGGGGATCGTGGGTCTTGGAGGTTGAGGAGTGGTCTTGAGACGTGGCCACGTCATGGCTAACCCTATGGCGCCCGCCACAGTGGGTGCCGCAAGTGCAAAATGCTGAATTTCTAGGTTTTCGCCCGTTTTCACTCCTTTTTCGCTCCTTTTCCCGATTCAAGCTCCGATTATTATAAAAACCTGAAAACATAAGAAAACAAAGCAATAACAAAGCAAAACAACAATAAAAGCTAAGAATGCATGCGAAATCGGAGTCAGAAATACGGTGAATTTTAGTGTGATCAAATTCTCCCACACTCAAACCTTTGCTTGTCCTCAAGCAAACATTAAAGCTTAAGAAAATATGGTGTCAACACTTGTCTTTGGGCTAAAGGGATTCTAAGTTCAAGTCAGGATGCAGTGACAGATACTAACTAAGTGAACCAAGGGTACCATAGTAACACAAACACAAACTTCAATCCTATATTAACTACTCCATGTCATCCCACGATACCTAGGCCTATCTTCTCATCTTTTTGTGTCCTTTTCATTCAGGCGCAATCACATTAAGCCCGTTATCCGTACATGCTTCATAGTAGAGTGACCGGTTAGTGATTCTGATCCATAACATAAGGTTCCTGGCACATAAGCATGTGTAAACCTGTTTTTATTTCGCCTAAATGTAGCTGCGGGGGATCGGATCGTAATCCGCCCTACCAAGTTCAGTGCCAGATACCTCTGAACCAACTAACAATAGGTGACTTGCAATTTTTTTCTTTTTGTGGCAAAAAATTTTTTTCTTCTCTTTTTTCGGTTTAAATGACTTTGTGAGGGTCACCTATACCAGAGTTTGCCTTTTTTTCTTTTTTATTAGCACTGGATCATTCACTTATATTCATCGGCCCCCTACGTAGAGTATGCTTAGGCCGGAGCTGACTGCTAAAATAAACTACTTAGGACAATTTTTTTGAATGATAGTAAAGGCCATGGTGGTGGGGTTTAGGAGTGATTCCTATATTCGAGAGGTCTATGGTGCTAAAATGGTTCTGATGTTTCAAAAAGTTGACCTAAGTCACCACATCCTAATCTAAACCTGTCTCAAAGCCCAAAAAACATGTGAAACAACATTGTTTTCTTTTTAAAAAATTTTCTGGTAAGGCTAAGGAAATGGGAAAAAATGAAGATGAACTAAAAAGACACTATACTGGTGACTCGTCAGACTCATGCATTATCTAAAAAATAAATTACTGAAAAGGGAAATAACTGAAAGGAAATTAACTAAAAAGGGAAATAACAGAAAGCAATAAAATCCCCTCCCACACTTAAATCGAACATTGTCCCCAATGTTTCGAAATAAGATAAGGGGGGTAACCTGGAAAAAGACTACTGAGGAGGGGCACTGGTGCCTTCGCCGTCCTGATGTGATGGTCTGGGACGACGGGATCTACTACGATGCTGGTCCCTCCGGTCGAGTCGTGCTGATAAAGCAGCCTGAGCACTCCGGACCTCTCGAAGGTTACCCAAGATGGAACCCTGAGTAGCCTCTACAAGCTGGTAGTGTCGGCTGTTGAACTCTCTCTGACGGTTCTGCTCTAATGAAATAGCGTTCAAGGTACGGCAAACGTTGCTATAGGAACGATCCGAAACCAATCGCGATTGTTGCATGAAGCTCATATTGTCCGTCAGCTGCTGTGAAATAGTAGAGAGAAGGCCATCACGCCTTTCTTCTCTAGCTGTCATATCACGCCACATCTCCTCGGTGACAAAGAATCCAGGAGCAGTACCTGCAACAGGGTTAGAGGAAGATGGTGCAGTGTGTGACTGTGAAGGACGATGGGGGGACATGTGAGGGATGGGAGACTGCTCTCTCCGATCATACTCATCATCAGTGTCATGTGCCTCCCCATCGGGAATATTAGGAGGAAGTGGACCCAAAACACGCGGAGCATTAAGATCATAGGTCCAGTTCCTTTCATCACGTACATCAGTACGTCTACTGCATGGTAAAGCAACAGATGGGATAGCTACCCCATGAACCATCAACTCATAACCACCTTCTCTCCTTGTTCGGCACAATTTCATGTCTTTCAGAAATTTTAAATTAATTGTGCGAGGAGGTAGTGGTTCAAGTGTAGCTATCTCATCATTCAGGCCAAGAGCCCGAGCAATAGACGTAACGAGCCCTCCAAAAACAATCGGTCCTGTTTTATTAGTAAATAAAGTCATGTGGGCAAGCATAAACGGGACCGGATTGATGTGGGTTCTAGTGAGGCATCCTTGCAAAAATAGGAGTTCACGAGCATTAACCTTGTTTGGACTTTCCCGGCCAAAAATAGTACATGCCAAAAGAAGTCTAAAGACTCTTATGGCCGGGTTGTGAATGGTCGACGCAAGTATCCCTTCAAAAGAATTAATTGAAGTACTTGAAAGCCTTAGCCAGAAGGTAAATACCTCGGCCGACCATTCAGCATCCAAAGGTGCCTCACAAATCGAACCTTCCCTATGAGGGATTCCTAACAAATCTGCTAGCTCATTGGTACTGAATTTATATTCAATTCCAAACAGTCTAAAAATAGCAGTACCGACAGTGCTAGCAGTGTCAGGACTGACAGTGTATATCAAAGAACTCAAAAACTCAGCTGTCAGCCTCTCATAGGTAGGTTCCTGATTAATGAAAATATTATGCAAGCCTAGAAATTCTAATAAATTAAAAACACTATGATAAATACCCAAAGCATACAGACAGTTATCGTCGACGTACCTAGTCGAGAGGATTTCTCGACTTTGAAGCCTCTGAATAATTTTCCGTTGCCTTTCGCCCGGTCTTCCATCACGAAGAATGAATCCGTTGAACTCCATTGTTGAAAAGCTCCTTAGGTAGAGAAAATAGTAGAAAAGTGGTTTATGAGGGGAATGATAAAGTTTTGATTTTTTTGGTTTTTGATGGATGAAAATGGAAATGGATGTTGGATATGTTTTATGGATGGAGGGTATTTTGGAAATGGGGGAGCTTTAATGGGGTTCAAGGAGGATTTGGAAGGTTGGAAAAATGGGTTTTTGGTGAAGAAAGGGATGAAAATGGTGGAAATGGGGATTGAATCCCGTATTTGGTGATGACACGGTGTGGCGCCCGCCACGGGGCCTATGGCGCCCGCCACAAGGCCAATTCCTGGGCCTTGTGGTTTTGGATCCTCCTTTTGGGCCTTCCTTGCACCTTGGTCTTCGGGGGGGTCTGAATAGCGTTTTCTTCTCCTTTTCAAGGCATTGGCTTGCATATTTTTGTCTTATATATTTTTTTCTTTGCACGACAAAAATAAAATAATTAAAAATCAAAAAAGAAAAAGAAAAATTAGTGCATAATATGTATATATATAAGGAATTCAAAGTGCATGAAAATATAAAAGCTGCAATAAAGTAAAATATGTCTGGAAATGCGATAAATAAAACGAAGTTAAATACTAGGGTAGTGCTGTCAGGGTGGAATGAGTCATGTGGTAGGTTTCTTATCCTGGCTTGATCCACGAATCTCAGCTATCTCCCTCCGAAGCTCGTCGATCGCCTGATGTAGAACATCGGTCTCTGAGGCATGAGTGAGATCAGAAACCTGGATTTGTAACTCTAAGTCTGCCACTTCCTGCTTGAGCAGGGCAGTCTCCTTGCGGAGCTCATAAATCTGTGTTTGTAGGTCGGGTGGCTGCAGAGACATATTGTTAGACATAACAGTGATTCGGGGAGTAAGAGGTGTAGGAGTGTACTCAGCGGCGGGAGGCGATTTCGGCTCTTCGACAGTCTCTCCAGAACCCTCTAGAGCATAACTCCAATTGGCAGGATCATGGACACTGGTCATCAGCGGATCTGGTAATGTAAAGTAGTGTATCGCTTCACCGTCGATCAGCAATCTAAACATGTTGGGCTCAAAAGAAGCCCTCCTCATCAGTCCTCTATCAAGACAAAAATCAATATCCAGGGTGGTGTAGCGGCAGAAGGTCCTGAGGTGCAATAGCTTGCGAGACAAACCCAATGCAGTAGCAATCTGTGTAACAATCCCACCGACATGGATGATTCCTACTGATGATCTGGCAACACTAGCAAAGCCCTTCAGTAGAAAGTTGCCACAAGCAACAGGGCGAGACTGAGTCGCACAAAACAGTAGGAAAATCTCCTCTTCACTTAGCAGTGTCTCTGTATCTGGAAAACCTAGGAAAGAATGTGCTAGAATCATCTGGAAGTACCTCAATGCAGGGTTGTGGATTACCTGAGAAAACTGGGTAGAAGGATCTTGGCTCCCTCCGCCTGATATTTTAGTCCAAAACTTTTCCACTTCTCTGCTCATAAAATACCCCATCGGAGTCTCTGGAATAGCATCAGGAGTAGTCTGGAAACCTAGTAAATCACCAAACCCTTTGTGAGAGAATGAGTAGTCAATCCCGAACAACCTGAAAACAGCGAGTCCATCGGGTCCAGCCCAAGGGTCATGATGAAACGAGCTGAGGAACTCAAGAGTCAAGTTCCTATAAGTGTTGTTCCTGTCGTCAAACTGGTCCCACTGGAGTTGATGGCATAAAAATCTGACGCTTGGCTCTATCCCCAAGGCATCCATGCAGACATGGTCAGGGTACCTGGTAGGAGCCATAGGGCGTCTCATGTGAACATAGTAACGCTCTCTCTGTGCATCATCTCTAAAGGCCATGTGCATGTCATCAGGGTTCTGCATTCTGTACAAGGTTAGCAAACAAGTCCTGAAAGCACATAAAACATTCAATCGTGAGTCCTGACATAATAATAAAATAAAATAAAGTAAAAATAAAGAAATAAAAAAGTACAAAAGTAAGAAAAACCATGGGTTGCCTCCCATGCAGCGCTTGTTTAACGTCATTAGCTCGACGACCGATATTTAAACATCATTGGAAGGATATGGTGGATCACTCAGAGTATGACGGGTGTATGTTGTTGGAATGTCACCTCCTGCGTAGGGCTTCAACCTCTGTCCATTGACTATGAACGATTTACATGTTTGGTTCTTGATTTCAATAGCACCGGATCTCAGGATCTTAGATACTTCGAAAGGGCCAGTCCATCTCGAACGGAGTTTACCTGGAAATAGTCGTAACCTAGAATCGAACAGGAGAACAGGATCGCCTATTTTGAAGTCTCTTCTTATGATTCTTTTGTCATGCCAAGCTTTTGTTCTTTCTTTGTATATGATGGCATTTTCGTAGGCAGATTGTCTGAGCTCTTCTAATTTGTGGATATCAAGGATACGTTTCTCACCAGCTGTCAAGTAATCCAAATTCAAAGTTTTGATGGCCCAATAGGCCTTATGCTCTAACTCAAATGGTAGGTGACATGATTTTCCATAGACCAGTTGATAAGGGGTTGTTCCTATAGGAGTTTTGAAAGCAGTTCTATAGGCCCATAATGCTTCTTGAAGTTTCTGCGACCAATCTTTTCTAGATATAGAGACAGTCTTCTCGAGGATTTGTTTTATCTCCCTATTAGATACTTCCACTTGTCCATTGGTCTGTGGGTGGTATGGTGTTGCTACTCTATGCTTAACTCCATACTTGCTTAAAAGTTTATCAAATATTCTTGATATGAAGTGTGATCCTCCATCACTTATGACTAAACGGGGTGTTCCAAACCTGGGAAATATATAATTCTTGAATAATTTGATGACTACTCTGGTGTCGTTTGTGGGTGCGGCGATAGCTTCAATCCATTTAGACACGTAGTCAACAGCTACTAATATGTACTGATTTCCAAAAGATGGTGGGAACGGTCCCATAAAGTCTATACCCCATACGTCGAAGAGTTCTACTTCTTGGATATTTCTTAACGGCATTTCATTACGTCTTGAAATATTTCCTGTGCGTTGGCATCTGTCACACTTGACAATGAAAGCATGGACATCACGCCACATAGTAGGCCAGAATAGGCCAGCTTGAAGAATCTTGGCGTAGGTCTTAGATGTGCTTGCATGTCCACCATAGGGTGCAGAGTGACAATGCTCAATTATATTATTTACCTCTTCTTCTGGAACACAACGGCGGAAAATGCCATCTTTACCTCTCTTGAAAAGAAATGGATCGTCCCAATAGAAGTTTCTCACATCCCTATAGAACTTCTTCTTCTGGTGGTAGTTTAGATCAGGGGGTATGATGTCAGCGTCTAGGTAATTAACAAAATCTGCATACCAAGGTACATTGCTTATAGCTAAGGATTTATGAAATTGCTCATGAGGGTCTGGGTTATCATCTTCAATGGTTTCTAGTTGGGCTATCAGTCTATCGTAGGCAAAATCGTCATTTATGGGTACTGGATCAGGTTTCAGGTATTCTAGCCTAGATAGGTGATCAGCTACCACATTATCAGTGCCTTTCTTGTCACGGATATCCAAATCAAACTCTTGTAATAATAGAATCCATCGAAGTAACCTAGGCTTGGCATCCTTTTTGCTTAGTAAGTAACGAATGGCAGCATGGTCGGTGTAAACTATAATCTTGGCTCCTACTAGATAAGATCTAAATTTGTCTATTGCAAAAACTACAGCTAGGAGCTCTTTTTCGGTTGTTGCGTAGTTGAGCTGTGCAGCGTCTAGGGTTCTACTGGCATAATAAATCACATGTAACTTCTTATCTTTTCTCTGACCTAGAACGGCTCCAACAGCATAATCACTGGCGTCACACATTATCTCAAACGGTTCCGACCAATCAGGGGGTTTCATTATAGGTGCTGAAATCAGAGCTTGCTTCAGAAGATTAAATGCTTCAGTACATTTTTCATCGAAGATGAACTCAGCATCTTTCATTAAAAGACCAGTTAAGGGCTTTGTTATTTTGGAGAAATCCTTGATAAAACGTCGGTAAAATCCGGCATGTCCAAGAAAACTTCTTATCTCCCTGATAGTCTTCGGCGGTTTTAGATTCTCTATGACTTCTATTTTTGCTTTATCTACCTCTATACCTTTTTCGGAAACTATATGTCCTAAAACAATCCCTTCGGTGACCATGAAATGACATTTTTCCCAATTTAGCACAAGGTTTACCTCCACACATCTCTCCAGGATTTTCTCAAGGTTGACAAGACAATTTTTGAAATCTGACCCACAAACTGAGAAATCGTCCATAAATACTTCCATGATTCCATCCAAATAATCAGCAAAGATAGACATCATGCAGCGTTGGAAAGTTGCAGGAGCATTACAAAGTCCAAAAGGCATTCTTCTATAGGCAAAGGTTCCAACTGGGCATGTAAAGGTAGTTTTTTCTTGATCTTCGGGGTGAATAGGTATTTGGAAGAATCCTGAATATCCATCTAAATAACAAAAGTAAGAGTGTCTGGCTAGGCGCTCCAACATTTGGTCTATGAATGGTAATGGGAAATGGTCCTTCCTAGTTGCTTTATTTAATTTTCTATAATCTATGCACATACGCCAACCTCCATCAGTTCTTTTTGCTACAGGTTCGCCCTTCTCGTTTTGCACGATTGTGATGCCTCCCTTTTTAGGTACTACATGCACAGGACTCACCCATTTACTGTCCGAGATCTGATATATTATACCTGCCTCTAGTAACTTAAGAACTTCAGTCTTAACTACAGTACTCATTATAGGATTTATTCTACGTTGGTGTTCTCTAGAAGGTTTTGAATCTTCTTCAAGCAAAATCCGATGCATGCATACGGATGGGCTTATTCCTTTTAGATCAGAGATCTTATATCCTAAGGCTGAGGGGTACCTACGTAAAACTTCTAATAATTGATCGGTTTCTTCTTGGTTTAAGGTAGCACTGACTATAACTGGACGGTTCATATCTTCATCAAGAAATTCATATCTCAGGTTTTTAGGCAGTTCCTTAAGTTTTACGGTCGGTTTTATAGGGCAAGGCATAGGATCTGGGGTTAGAGATAAACATTCGTGAAGGTTATCATCAATGTAGGGTGTTTTATAATTGTCATCTTCCAAAATAAGGGTTGATGGCAATTTTATAGATTCAGTTTCTTCTTCTTGTTCTAATTCCCTAATACATTCTTCGATGATATCTAAGGCATAACAAGAATCTCCTATCACAGGTGCCATAAGAAATTTTGACAATATAAATTCTATCTTCTGGCCACCTACCTCAAAAGTTAGTTTTCCCTTTTTAACATCTATTACGGCTCCAGCAGTCGATAAGAACGGTCTACCTAGGAGGATTGGTATGTCGTCATCTTCTTTAATGTCCATGACAACAAAATCAGTAGGTATAAACAGCTGACCTATCCTAACAGGGACGTCTTCAAGTATGCCTATAGGGTATTTAACGGATCTATCGGCTAATTGAAGTGACATCTTAGTAGGTTGTAATTCTCCTAAGTTTAATCTCTCACAAACTGCTAAAGGCATTAAGCTCACACTAGCTCCTAAGTCTAGAAAAGCTTTTTCGATGACATGATTCCCCAAAACACAAGGAATGGAAAAATTTCCGGGATCTTTATCTTTCTTTGCTAACCTATTTTCGGAAATAGAATTACATTCCACGGGTTTCGGATCTTCGAGTCTACGTTTATTTGTAAGTATGTCTTTGAGAAACTTAGCATAAGAAGGTATTTGGGTGATGGCTTCTGTAAAGGGGATTTCTACGTGAAGTTTTTCTATAACCTTAACGAATTTTTGATATTGATTATCGATTTGGGTTTTCTTTAATCTTTGAGGGTAAGGTATTGGTGGTTTGTATGGCGGTGGCGGTACATAGGTTTTATTTTTAGGTTCTTCTCCTTTTTCTTGACTTTCCGGGGTTTCAGGCTTCTCTGGTTCCTTTTCCTCATTCCTCTCAGAAGTTTCGGGCTCACTTAATCTAGGGTTTAAAGGTTCCTTATAAGCGGTTCCACTTCGTAGAGTAATGGCATTAGCTTGCCCTTTCGGGTTTTGTTGAGGTTGTCCAGGGAACTGTCCTCCAGGTGTAGTCTGTGGGGCTTGGTTTAACGCTACCTGAGAGATCTGGGTTTCAAGCATCTTATTATGAGTAATAATTTGATCAACCTTGGTTCCTAACTTGGTAATTAGTTCGTTAACATGGACGTTATGGTTCATGAACTCTTTGTTTTGTTGTTTTTGAGCAACGATAAAATCTTTTACAACTTCCTCAAAGCTCGGGCTAGGTGGTACAGGTTGCATAGGTTGATTTGTTCTAGGGGCTTGGTAACCTTGTTGTCTCGGAGGTGCGGTATTTTGGATAGGGTTATTATTTTTGTAGGAGAAGTTTGGGTGATTCCTCCATCCAGGGTTATATGTGTTTGAAAATGGGTTCCCTTGGGTATAGTTCACTTGCTCAGTGTTGGTTTCATTCAACAGATTGCATTCGGCGGATTGGTGTCCTTGCGTTCCACATATCTCACAATTCGGCGAAACTGCGGCAACAGTATTCGGAGTTGTACACATATGTTCGACTCTAAGGGCCAACGCGTCCATTTTAGCCTGCATCATGTCTATAGAGCTTAGCTCATGTATTCCTCCTTGGGCTTCCTTCTTTTCCACTGTCGCTCGTTCTACTCCCCATGATTGATGGTTTTGGGCCATATCCTCGATAAGGGCACTAGCTTCAGGGTAAGGTTTGTTCATCAGTGCGCCACCAGCGGCAGCGTCGATGGTCATTTTAGTGTTATAAAGAAGTCCATTATAGAAGGTTTGGATGATTAGCCAATTCTCTAGGCCATGGTGTGGGCATGCTCTTAATAGTTCTTTATATCTCTCCCAGGCTTCGAACAACGACTCTCCTTGGTGTTGGGTAAATCTAGTTATTAGGTTTCGAAGAAGAGCGGTCTTACTTGGGGGAAAATATCTAGCAAGGAAAACTTTTCTAAGGTCATCCCAAGTTGTTATTGAATTGGGTGGAAGGGAATCTAACCATGATAGAGCTTTATCTCTGAGGGAAAAGGGAAATAATCTTAAGCGTATTGCCTCAGGAGAAGCTCCATTCGTTTTAAAGGTGTCTGCTAATTGAAGAAAGTTTTTTAAATGTTGGTTCGGGTTATCAGTAGCGAGACCTGCGAATTGTCTCTGTTGCACTAATTGCAGCAGGGATGGCTTAAGTTCAAAATTATTGGCTGGGATAGCGGGGTTTACTATACTGGAACTAGGTTCCTCGTTTGATGGTTGGGCGAAGTCCTTAAGAGGTCTTCGATTTTGATCTTCGGCCATAGCTCTCATATTCCTATGGAAAAATAAACGTGCGCGAGCGTAACGTTCAGCTAGAGGGTCTACTAAACTTCCGGCACTGCGAGTCTTTCGCATTGACCGGTGGGTAACAACCTTAGTCTAAACGGTATAACTATAGGGTAATGAAATTTGACGATATTGGTCCCCGGCAACGGCGCCAAAAACTTGATGCGTGTTTTTCGCAAGTGTACGAAACACGTCAAAGTAATATAAAAGATTATCGAATCCACAGAGACCAAGTGTCAATCTATCGTACCTGTTGTTATGGTGTTTATCTAAGGCAACTATTTTTAAGGGTTTTAGTAAGGGTGCAATGGTAAATAAAATTATAATTTTAAATAATAAATAAAAGACAGGCTCGAATGTAATTCACGTAATCAATGATAATCCAGTACTTGTTAATGGAACTACTTATGGGCAATGTTTTCTCCTTTGAAAAGAACTAATTTAACAGGAACTGTCGCTTTCGCGTATTCAGAACCGAGTTGTACTCTCTAATCAACCCCTCCTATTGTCACGGATAAAAAGGTGCGTACTGCGTTAGAGTAGTAAACCTATTTTTAAGAAATATAGTTTCTTAACAAAGTTGAAAAGTATTTTAACCTGGACTTCTTAGCAAAAAGAGGTCCTTATGAACCAGACTCTAAATCTCATGACGCGTCCGAAAATCGTTTTAAAATCTCTTTTCTTTTTAATCTAAAAACTCCTAATGAACTATACAAAGCGCTTTTGGCTGTTTTTGAAATAGTTAAAAACAATTACTTGAATTGAAAGATAAAATAGCCCTTAGGTGTTTCCACGAACAATTATACTGATTACTGGTTTAATTACGATCCTTACATTCTAACCTTTATGGGATTAGTTAGACATGATAAAGTAAATATTCTTTTTATAGTTTTTCATATGAGTAATTTAAAGCGAGTGCGGGAAGTAAACAAAGTAAATGTGCGAGTGCGGGAAATAAACAACGTAAATGTGCGAGTGCGGGAAATAAACAACGTAAATGTGCGAGTGCGGGAAATAAACAACGTAAATGTGCGAGTGCGGGAAATAAACAAAGTAAATGTGCGAGAAAATAAATAAAAGTAAAGCAATGCAGAAAAATAAAATACTAACTGGAATTAAAATGGCGGCAGGATTAACTTCCTCCAGAGTGCTCCAAAACTCGAACCACAGACAGATTACAGACTCGATCACTCGATTGCAGAGGCACCCCGATGTGGAATGGCAACTGCTTTATAACTGATATATGCCTAGAGAATTCTAATTCTGGATGAAGAAAAACGAAAATCTAAGGTCCTATTTATAGGAGAAACTGAAAGCGCGAAATGACCGGGACGCCCCTCCACTAAAAAGTGGAGGTTGTGGATTTTTGCCTTGTGGCACCCGCCACAGGCCTATGGCGCCCGCCACGGTCCCTACAGGGGATGATGGAGTGGGGATCGTGGGTCTTGGAGGTTGAGGAGTGGTCTTGAGACGTGGCCACGTCATGGCTAACCCTATGGCGCCCGCCACAGTGGGTGCCGCAAGTGCAAAATGCTGAATTTCTAGGTTTTCGCCCGTTTTCACTCCTTTTTCGCTCCTTTTCCCGATTCAAGCTCCGATTATTATAAAAACCTGAAAACATAAGAAAACAAAGCAATAACAAAGCAAAACAACAATAAAAGCTAAGAATGCATGCGAAATCGGAGTCAGAAATACGGTGAATTTTAGTGTGATCAACCCGGCAAGTCGAAAACCTGAAAAGGCGGCTTGGGCAAAAAAGGGTATCCCGGTGGATTGAAAACCTGAAAGGGCAATCCAGGCAAAAGTTAGGGATTAAAGCGTATGACTATGTCTCGTTTGGATCACTCATGAAACTGCAACCAGTTGTACTACTTACTCAAGCTCAAACAGATAAAGCTCAATCCAATCGTTTCCGTCTCAACAGCAAGAAGATGAGATACTTGAGTGGCAATAGTAGAATTGAAACTCAATAGGATTATTTCCCACATAGCTGATTCTTTTTGTAAGACTTCATGACAAAATTCTCTTGCTAGGGTTTATGTCTCCTTGTACAAACTTACCCGTGTATGGGTCACTTTTGATATGAATAAATTCCATCTTTTGAATCCAGATTTACTTTTACCCTATTTACATAAGCGAAACGTCCATAGGTTGTGTTTGAATGTATGTATGCCTTTGAATATGATTGATGTTTACCAGAAATGCATATATGCTTTTAATATGATTGATGTTTACCAGAAATGCATGAAAATGCAGTAATAGTATTTACTAAGGACGAACGAGGGAAGGATTTCAACGAAGCTTCGCCGGTTCATCTTTACAAGACAGTTACAAACCATCAGTAGGACTAATCCATTTTCACAAAGTCTAATCTCCCCTGGAATTTATATCCATCTCTTTTATCCTCATACGGATATACGGGAAATTACTTTCCAATAAGGGCACGATGAACGAAGACGGGATGTTATACTTATCCTACTATCAAACGAAAACGAAGGTTATCTATACCCTACTATCCCCAACGACGGGAGGTTATCTATACCTTGTTATCCCCAACAATGGGAGGTTATCTATACCTTGTTATCCCCAGCAGACGGAGGGTTATATATTCTTCAACAACGAATCGGGATTTATTTTCCTTGGCCAGCAGTTGTTATACAAGGATATCCAGACACTTCCAGCAGTGTCATATCATACATACATCATTTACATCATACCATAACATATATGTCTATAGTACATTACCTAAGTGTATCATGTCATACATGCATACATAAAGCATAAACTAATGTTGTTATACAGAATGCTACCTTGTTTTCAGGTTAATTATCCAACAAACAAGCTTATGATCTTTGGGACTGCTTTATTGTAACCTCAGGGTTACTTTATCCTCCTGATGAGCTTCTTATTACTTTGGGACTGCTTTATTGTAACCTCAGGGTTATTTTATCCTCCTGATAGCCTCTCATGACTTCAAGACTGCTTTAGAGCTACTGATTGCTCTATCCTCCTGAAATCATCCTATTACTTCAAGACTGCTTTAGAGCTATTCATTGCTCTATCCTCATGAGGTCATATTACTACTTCAAGACTGCTTTAGAGCTATTCATTGCTCTATCCTCCTGAAGCCATCTAATTATTTCAGGACTGCTTTAGAGTTATCCATTGCCCTATCCTCCTGAAATTACATCATTATTTCAAGACTGCTTTAGAGCTATCCATTGCTCTATCCTCCTGAAATCATTACTTCAAGACTGCTTTAGAGCTATTGATTGCTATATCCTCCTGAAGACATATCACATTATTATTTCAAGACTGCTTTAGAGCTACTGATTGCTCTATCCTCCTGAAATCATCCTATTACTTCAAGACTGCTTTAGAGCTATTCATCGCTCTATCCTCATGAGGTCATATTACTACTTCAAGACTGCTTTAGAACTATTCATTGCTCTATCCTCCTGAAGCCATCTAATTATTTCAAGACTGCTTTAGAGTTATCCATTGCTCTATCCTCCTGAAATTACATTATTATTTCAAGACTGCTTTAGAGCTATTCATTGCTCTATCCTCCTGAAATTACATTATTATTTCAAGACTGCTTTAGAGCTATCCATTGCTCTATCCTCCTGAAATCATTACTTCAAGACTGCTTTAGAGCTATTGATTGCTCTATCCTCCTGAAGCCATCTAATTATTTCAAGACTGCTTTAGAGTTATCCATTGCTCTATCCTCCTGAAACTACATTATTATTTCAAGACTGCTTTAGGGCTATCCATTGCTCTATCCTCCTGAAATCATTACTTCAAGACTGCTTTAGAGCTATTGATTGCTCTATCCTCCTGAAGACATATCACATTATTATTTCAAGACTGCTTTAGAACCATTCATTGTTCTATCCTCCTGAAATCATATCATTGCTTCAAGACTGCTTTAGAGCTATTCATTGCTCTATCCTCCTGAAGCCATCTAATTATTTCAAGATTGCTTTAGAGTTATCCATTGCTCTATCCTCCTGAAATTACATTATTATTTCAAGACTGCTTTAGAGCTATCCATTGCTCTATCCTCCTGAAATCATTACTTCAAGACTGCTTTAGAGCTATTGATTGCTCTATCCTCCTGAAGCCATTATTACTTCAAGACTGCTTTAGAGCTATTGATTGCTCTATCCTCCTGAGGTCAGATTTATCACTTCAATACTGCTTTAGGGTTGTCATTATTGATTGCTCTATCCTCATGAAGACATGCTGTTACATCAGTATTACTCCAGACTCCTGACAGTTCTCATTATACTACTGAAGAACTTTCCCCTAGTGGCATCTTTAAGCCCACTCAATCAGGTTCAACCAACCATCAATATCACTCCATGCACTGGTGAGTGCAAATTTTTGGGCTTTTGTGTTCAATCCCCTTCAACCTTCCAGGTTACGACTGGCAAATATACCAATCTAACCCCTCAGGTTTCAGAAAATTGAACAGGGGCAGCTGTTGCACCCCAAAATTTGCCCTCACAATACAAGACTTTGTGTTCCAAGAAGGTTCACAAGGTTCACAAAATTCACAATTGGTCAGAAGAGTTGACAATTCCCTCAGACAGTGCACCTCCTAAGCAGTGCATCCAAAACTAGGGTTTTGACTTTAATCAGGCTAAATGGACTTCCAAGACTTCAGATTTGGTCCCAGGGGTATTTTGGTCATTTTTACGTGGATCCCGCTAATTCTTTGAAGACGGGCTGTTACTGAGCTGTGAGACACTTGAGACACTATTTCTGAGGCATTTATTTATCACCTATTTTGATTATATCAAGGTGCCAATTCGATGTGTTCGGTATCGAAATTTGTCGGGCATAACTGGATTTAAGGTCCATTTTATCGCTCATGGTTTATTTCCAGAGCATTTCCGTTGCTGTTAATAAGGCGCAGTTTAATTGGGTATTATTGGATTGTTGCTTATATCATTTGGTCAGTAGAATTCATTTACGGGCAATATCATCATTGATACTAAATCTGTTGTGATTACGGCGCACATCCGTGTTTGGTTATGAAAATTGCTGGCTAGAATTTAAGTTGGAATGCAAGAGAATTTAATCAGTGGATGAGATTAGGATTACGGGCGAGACAAGTACGCAGACAAGAATATCATTCATGAATATTTATGGTTTAGGACTAGAATAATGAATTTAAATATTTGTGGATTTATTCACAAATGTTTATAATTTATAACTAGAAATAAATAAATAAATTCAAAGTTGAATGATCATGGATATATAAATGAAATTTTCGGAATTTTTATTTCATAAGGATATCAGTTTACAAAAGGAAGTGAATCATTTCACATTTGAATTGCTGTGAGATTACATTTACAAATGTTACATCTACTCTAAAAAATCCTAAATCCTAAAAACTCCTAAGGTTTCTTCATGGTACCCTTCCCTTAAGTGTTCCTCGAAGTTCTCGATCACCTGCAAAAAATAAGAGAAACAAAACAGAACAGAGTAGGGAGATGTTAGAAAGATGAATTTGACACTCTCAGAACAATGTCATCATCGAGTGCCGGGAGTGGCACAACTGAAGCTGCGTCCAACCCCCGTTACCGATCCGCGCCATCGGCGTCAAATCAGGTAATTTCTGTTTTTATCAATACGGGACAGCCGAGAAAGATGAAGAGTAAAAGAAGTGGGACTGATTTGATTTGCCGTAATTGGATTCGGTTCAAAGCCAAATTAAAAACGCCATTCCATCAAGGAAATAATTTTTGGGACACTATCAAGTAAACCAAATTTCACACCGGCATCAGTTCTGAATCAAACAAGAAAATTCATAACAGAGTTTAAGGCCAAAACAGGTCAGTTGCAGCAAAAAGCACTCAATTCAGGAGCAGAATAGTGCGAAGAGCGGTCGCGTGTGGAGGAAGAGACGAGGAAGCGAAGAACGGGTACAAAACGGCCACGAACGGAAGATCAAAGCCCATCAGGAAACTTTTTCAAAGGAATTCACCAGCGTCGTTCAATCTACGACGGGAAAATTCCTTCCCAGGCTCAGATTAAAGTCTCATCATCGCCTCCTCATACGTTCATCACCGATCACGAACGAAAACGTAAGCGGGAGATCCTGATAACTTTGTATTTAACACGGTTGTTTTTGTTTTCAGAATTGTTCATCATAGAGAAATGAAAGAATGAAGAGGAAGCAGAGAAATGCGAGACGAAGAGATTGCGCCGTTCGTGCGACCCGGAATGGCAAAAACCCTAAATGCATAGGGAAATCGCTCGTGGCTTTGGGGTTGGGTCCGGGTTGACCACCGGCCCAACTATGTTGTTTTATTTGTTTTTTATTTATTCTTAACTTTGCTGTTTTTTAATTTAATTGACTCAGATATCAAAAATAACCAAAAAGTGATAATTAACATATTCTCCAATTAACATTAATTAAAAGTTTGTTAATAATAGCTAATCCCTTTTCTAACAATAATCACTAATCTATTTTTTTTAGGACTTTTTGTCAAATAATGTAATTTGTTAATAAATAAAACCCTACCTTTTGAAAATTAAAACTTATTTTAAAATAAACCCTCTTTTTAAATATTAACCAAAAACACTCAAAAAATAATAAACATTAATCTTTTCATAATTTTTTTTTTTATATTTAGGGTTCCAATGCCAAATTTAAGTTAAGAGTTCTTTACACATCATAAAATAAAGACCATAAAAATAAGCCATTTCATAATCCTCTCTCATGACTTGTCTGGAAATTTATATATTTCTGTCTACTAACACATTTGTTCATTGTGCAGCTTTATATGTTGCCCCTTTGTTTTTACGTATTTTCAAGTTAAACTGTATCATATTATTGTAACCGCTCCTCATATACAACCTCACAAAACCTAATTTTCACAAATGCCTCGCCGCAGGCAAAATTACAATTTTACCCTTAGCATTATGTCAAAGAGCCGCCGCGCTCATTTTAGGGTTTCCCGCCGTGGAATCCCTAATTTAACCCTAATTACAACTTAACATTTCAACGTAGAGATTTGGAGTTTCTACACTCCACGTAAGTGTGTCCTTAAGATGCGTTTATTCCCCTTGAGACCTTGACCACAGTCAAGAAGTTTCTAACCTCCCTATTGAGGGGAACTACGATTACTCTGATTCCACTCCCGTAAGGATACGTAGGCACAAGATGCGATGTCTTGCCGAGTAAACTTAGAATTAACCCCCTTTATTATTTATTATTGCTTATTTATATTTTATTTATCTTTGCTATTTAATTATTTTGCTTATTATTTTGTAATTGTTTCTTGGATGTAAAGTTGTTTAATTATTTAATTATTATTATGGTTAGTAATTAGGGAGTGTAACAACATGTATGTAATATTAAAATAAATTTAGATCACTTTTAAATAAAGATAATTAAAATAAACACGTCACACACGTAAGTCGATTTTAATCGCCGTCTCACTTCCTAAGGATATCCCTCAAGTTGCCTACGAATAATGGTTAAGTGGGGTGTATAAAGCAAGTCCCTCAAATAAAAAAATCATCAAAGTCCCTTATGGTTGCCTTTACGAATCAAGTCCCTTTCGAAAAATGATGATGGTCCCTTATATGTGCTTATTACATCCCACAATGGCCTTCAAAGTCAAATTGTCCCTCACATATCCCTTAACATCCAAAGTAAAGGCTACCTACTCCATTATAGTAGGGATAGTCTTACTAAGGAAAGGATAAAGAATAAGAAAGACCTTAAAACATTAGGGTGGGCTACTCCTAGATACTTGCTCACTTCAAAACTTTTTCACACTTAAACAAATTTCCAACAAAATTTTCAAACAAGTTTTTTTCACATCCATACACGGATTATTATTAAACTATTCTGAAATTTTTTGCTATTCACACACTACACTTTCAAAACAATTCAAAAGTGAGCTTAAGTACCTAAGAGCCCATGGATAACCATGGATGAAAAGGGTGCTAACACCTTCCCTTTTCATAACCTACCCCCCGGACCCAAAATATTCTCTAAGGTCTTTCCTGTTCTTTTATAACCTTTCCTTATGGATAAAATAAAAGTCGGTGGCGACTCTTGCTATCCGCAACATTGTTTAAAGTCAGTTCTCCCACCGTGTTACAGCGAGGAATTTGGTTTATCGTATTGGATGTTTTGGTTTGAGGATACATTTGGATAGGTTTAAGGCTTCGATTGCGCGGGGGCAAGAAAAAGGAGTTTAGTTAGGCAATTTGATGGAGAATGACGACTATTCAATAAACGAGACGTCAGCCTCGCAGTCAATTAATCGGGGTATCATTGGAATGCTAGATTCCAACGACACCTTTTTCATTCGAATAATTACGAAATATGTGTTTGAGAGAGTTTCAATCGCACGGGGACGAGAGAAGAGAGTAGGGTTGGATATTTTAAGGGAGAATGACGACCACTCGATAAACGGGACGTCAGTCTCGCAATCGATTAATCGGGATATCATTGGAATGCTAGATCCCAATGGTACCTTTTTCATTCAAATAATTATGAAAACTGTATTTGAATGGACAATGGCGGTATTTGTCCAAATAGTTAGGGCGCGTGTTTTATGGACGAAAGGTCGAGCAACCCACAACCTAAAGCGTACACCCCAAGAGTGGTTACTCAAGAATTCAAGGAGTGCGAGACTCCAAGAACTCAATTCTTTCGTAGTTTAATTAAGAAAATAGTTTTAAATTTGACGTACGGTTTAGAAGCGTACTAGGGTTTAGACTCGACCGTATGAAGGTGAGGAACGAGATTAGATGGGTTAAATGTTAGGAGGAATGACGATTACTCGATAAACGAGACGTCGGCCTCGTAATCAAATCAATCGGGACACCATTGGAATGCTTGATCCCAACGATACCTTTTTCATTCGAAATATGTTTGATGGATAATTCAGACGCGAAAGAGTTTGAATTGGAAGAGATTTTGATTCAATCACACGAGGGTGAGAAATGAAGTTATGCGGGTTGAAAATTTAGGAGGAATGACGACTACTCGATAAACGAGACGTCGGCCTCGTAGTCAATTAGTCGGGATATTGTTGGAGTGCTAGACCCCAACGACCTCTTTTTCATTCCATTAATTACGAAAGTGTTTGCTGGACAGTGAATACTTGTTCAAATAATTATGGAGATATTTTAGACACGAAAGTTCGAATAATATACTGTTCGAGGTGTACACCTTGATCGTAATTATTCTCGAATTCAAGGAATGCGCGACTCCAAGAGCTCGATACTTTCATAACTTAATTATGAAAATAATTTGAAAATATTAGCGTGTAGATTAAACTAGGGTGAGCGTATTGCTCGAATTAGGGTTTGTAAATCTTGAAGGGTTTAAATGAGGTTAGGTATTTTTAAGGATGAAAGACGAAGCGACCACAACTCAAGGCGTGCACCTCGAGAGCAGTCGCTTAAGGATCCAAGGAGTGCTTAGACTCCAAGGGTTCACTACTTTCATATAAATTTGAAAAGGAATTTTTATTTGTTTTATACTAATAATAAAATATTTTGGACCTAATGAAAGAAAAAGAAATAAATTTGATAAAAATCTAAATAAAATTTAAATAAAATCAAGTTGCAAAACAAATATTAAATATAAAAATCTAATAATATTAATAATAATATTACTAATGTTACCAGTAATTAGTTTTTTAAAATAAACCCTTATCACATTCATTAAGTCCTAATCAAAGGATCAGTCTAGCATTAAATGGAAAAGCAAAAAATTAACCTTCTTCTAATCTATCCTCTCCAAATCCGTACGCTCACGTCTCTCTCTCTCCCTCAAAACTCAACCGAGCTTCTACCAATATTTTCTCTTCTCATCGTTGATCCCAATCCCTTCCGTTTTCCTCTCATTTCCAAACGAAACCTCCAATCTGACCATAATCCTAAATCTTCTTCTAAAACGCAAACCTAATCCCTTTTCTTAACCCTATTCCTAAATCAAACCACGAACCCTAACTCTACCCCTCAATCTCACGCGAAAATCGCAGCAAGCGAGTAATCACCAAGCATTATAGATGACTCATGGAGACGGTATAAGGATATCAAAAGCGAAGAAAACAAGTTAAAGGCGATGGAGATTTTACCGATTTGGGTGTATCGGCGATACGGTGAGTGATTTCCTTTCTTTGCTTCGAGTCCCTTGTTCTTTTTCTCTTCCTTTCGAAACTTGCGTGTTTTGGTCTAGCTCAGAGTAAGCTCAGGTTCTAATGTTGAACCTGAGTAACTCTTGAAATCTTTGAGCTCTAGTGATTAATGGAGGTTGGGGGTCTATTTTGACAGAGTTTCTTTAGGTTTTTCTTGTGTGCTTTTGCCAATGAATAGGACCATATTTATAGGAGGTTTTTTAGGGTTTTTGATACGTGTGAGAATTTGAATTTTTGCTGAAGGGAGGGCTTGATCCGTGTGAGGTAGGACAATGAGGAGCATTTGGGGTAGTACGATTCTGTTAGGAGGTAATACCATGATTTCTGCTTTTCTGAGACTTGATAGTGACTTCTGTGTTTGTCTGTAGTGAATTAAAAAATTGCTTTTTACCCTATTTTTTACTGTGTAAATTCTTGGGATCCCTTTTTTACCGTGTAAAATATTATTGATGTGCAACTTCTCATCCTTTGCTGTTATAATCAAAATATCTCCAAAAGTCTTAATGTTGATTGCTGTTTCTTGCAGAGTACAATACGTTCGTTACTTCACGCTTTGGCTTTAGAACTGATAGGCTTCGTGTGATCAGGTTTGGACGGGCTAGTGACAATATGTTGGTGTAGCTTGAGGATGATGGAGACAATCTCGTGGATGAAGTGGTAGTCGAAGCATCGCAAATATTGAATCCGACTCTGAGTTGTGTTTTTGAGCAAGTGGAGTTGTTTAACTGTGTGAGGGCCACGAAGAGTCCAAGAATGGAATTCAAGAAACACCGTTACTGTGGTTCTTGAAAAGAGTACTAAAAAGTGACAACTATTAACAGTTACCACAAGTTAAACAATAAAACAAGGATATGCTCGGGGCAATCACCAGCCTTCTACACTTCATTCAAAATCAGGAAAGATACATTTTTATCATGACACAGTGCAAGAACCATTGGAAATACCAGAGCTTAGAATCAACTATGAGGTAACTGTTTTCCCCTTTAATGCTGTGATTGATGAAAAACATTGGAAATAAACTATTTGTATTATGCCCAACTATGATTGGAATTTGACTTCATAATAACCTGCTGAGAGACTTAATTAGTAGCTTCAAATTCTTTCTTGTAGCTTCATCACCGGTGAAGCCCAAAATATCAGAGCTAACATTCTCAATGTTTTTCAGGGTGAATATGAGAGTGTATATGGACTTTTGGATCAGTTCAGTGTTCTCAGGGGTCATAATTGATGAATGTGCCCTTCTCAAATCATCAGAAGCTTGTGTAAGGCTTCGAGTTAAATTCTCAGCTTCCTTCAACAGACCACTATCGCGGACATCAGCCAGCAAAGGTTGAAGATCTTCAACCATGACTTTCATCTTCGTAAGTAGTGGCTTTGCTTCTTCAGTAACAGAAGCAGCTCTTTCAGCCAATGGATAGCTGTCAGCTATACCAATTTTCTCTACATCTCGGCCAAGACGGGTAAATACCCCAACCAATGCATCCAAACTTACCCTTGGGAACCCTTCTCTTTTCTATAGAGCTAAAGGTATCAAACACGTGACAAAAATATGAGAGCTGCTTGTACAAGTCGGCTTCAGTGTACTTTCTATTGAGATGCCCGTTGCAGCGAGGATAATTTGGACAGACAGTTCTTCGCTCAGAATCACCAACCAAACGAAAGCTGACACTTCGCGTTGTATGTTTACATGTTTCATCATCACACATTAGTAAACCTCTATAATACATTAAAACAAACTTCTCTGCTTGCCGCTTGACCTGATTGGCTATCATTGCAGGAGATATTCTACCAACACCATTTTCAAAGCATTTCGGACAGCCCAGCTTGTGCCAGAAATTATAGTCAGATTCATCCGCGCCTAAGCTGTCTGGCTTTTCATTTCCCAACATACACATTGTTTTAAACATGGGTGGGCAGTCAAATGTAGTAGAGCAGCTGGGGCATGACAAGACTAACGACTCACATCCTCGATACCTCTCCTCATCATCACCAGCAAACAAGAGTGAGCTTGTAGGATCATCCTTGTTAGCAGCAAGAACCATTGCTTGGGATTTAATGCCCCTCATGCTTGCTGGTTTTAAGTTGCAAAGAACACCACTTTTCGGTTCTGCATTTCATCAAGTGGTATATACTTGACAAGCCCTGGGAATGTAATTAGTTCTCCAACAGAAGCAGAACTGGGTGGTTCAACCAACTCAACCTTGGTGTGATCATCGTAAGGTTCCTGTTGAACTTCTTTTGCTTGGATAACAGTGCATATTTCTTCTTGCGGTTTTCCTTTCATTCGTTTATACTGATCCAACTCTTATCTTTTCATGTATGCATTTGGTGCGGGAACGACATCTTGGGAGTTACAACCACATACGCGCACTCTGCTCACAGGTGAATGAAGAAGCTTGAGATTTAGCTTTAGAACTCGGCACTTCATTGTAGGGACTTGGTTCTTTTTATTATGAAACTTGGTGTTGCGCTTAAGGTTTCATAATCCTGTGTTGACACTTTTTGCAGATATGGTGCTCATGGCTAGTTTGGTATGATAGAAAGATTTGTGCATTGTCGTAATAAACTGTGCAATTGTAAAGTTTGCGTAGGGATCATCCTAGACGCGGCCAGCCTTTACTGTCTGAAATGTATTGGCGTGGATACGGAGAGATAATGTTGTTGCTGCTTTTGCAACGGTAGTTAAATTAATTGTTGTCCGTATCAATAATGATGCTCATGTCAAACTGACTGGGACTTCCTTGTAATTTCTAATCAGCTTTTTATTGTTTCAGGTGTTTGATGAGGGAGTCTGGAGAATTGTTGTGAGATGGTCTTCATGCTATTGCACATCAAAGCGTCCCGCCGACTGCGAATTAGCATCTCTAGAAACGGCAGAATTCTCTTGTGGCCTTTTGGATGTTTCATGCACTTAGAAGGTAATGATTTGTGCCCATAAAAATATTTAACAGGTATGCAGAAAATCCCTCGTACGGTCTGATGTAACAGTAGGGGGTCCTTGTTGTGAACACATGCTTATGATGATTTACCGAACACTAGACGCGTTACCGGAGAAGACAGTCCCGTTTCCTGCTCCCTTAATGTCCTTAGCAGTCTAACAGGGCCTGATTGTGATGGTTGTCTCATTGTTTTTTGCATTATAAACTGATTGTGACTTGTTTTGCTGTCGTCATAACCGAAAATTCTGACCTGTGCTGCCTTTTGTTTCATGTTAAAGTGATGCAGGGTATTTGGCCATAGGATAGACATAACGCAATACCGTTTGGAGAAATGACTTGCATAGTTCATAAGAAAAAGGTTGGTAAGCTTGTTGTACTATGACTTGGTATGCGACTTATTGAGTTTAAACTAATCCATTGCCTCTCTTTATTTCGTATGTATTTGGCACAGAGGCTTGAAGGATGAAAATACCGAAAGTTGTTTGTAATGTGAGACTTAGTCGTGCAGGTCAGCAGAAAAAAAACAACAGTTCCTTCTCCGGATACACCTGGACATCACCATAATAGCACGGGCCTTTTCAACAACTCTTGAAAGGCTGGATATGCTTCCTTTTCATCACCTTGAAGCTCAAGAACAGACCTGAACCCTTATCCATGAGCCTGTTGTAACATAGTTTCCATTTGAATACAAACTCCTTCAACACAATCCACCAACGGTAGTGCTCCATCGGTGGTACGAAGCGCAGCAGCAAATTCCAGCAGCAACGACAAGGAGAAACCATCAAGTTTGATTCTCCATGACCAACATGAGTGAGGACAGGTATGTTCCTCGTGCTAAAAAACGACCTCCATACTTTCCGGAAATAGAACCTTGCCACCATGTCGAACTTGTTGTGAGGACACCCCTTTATGCTAACACCTAGTAATCACATTGTTGAATGGTTATTTATTATTTAAGCCCCTTCTTTTTGACGTTTTGCATGTGCTGTGTTGGAATTGAATTTGTGAATATTATAACCATGAGATCGATTATGATTTGTAAGGGGACCTTTTCATGTTGTTGTTATAGCTCTATTTATGAGAAATGAAACTCTTTTGAATCAACAAAACGCTTCCCGTAAAGATCGACATCAACTGCTCCTTTTACTTAAGTTTTATTTATGGTTTTGCAGATGAGCTTCACGGGTCGCGTGCTGATTCACCAGATGATTTACAAGCTTAACAGCAGTACGTAATTGCGGTTTTGAGAGACCGCCTTAGGAAGCTCAACAATGAATTTTTGAAGTGCAGGTTTCAAGTTTGTGTCGTGTTATACATCAAGTGATATTGGTTGCAATTTTGTTATATTGATCCTGCTATTATTGTTTGTGCAGGTTTACTATTATCGGCTACAGCTTGATGTGGATCATTTCCAATGGATGCAATAGCTTGGACTTTACCAATAACTATGGTCATCCTTGATTGTGACCTTCTTTTGTTGCACCAGCCATCTCAATAACAAACACGACATTTGGAATTTGTGTCATGACACCAAAACAACATCTAGCGAGACTTTTACTTTTGGAGTAGTAAGGAGAGCTTGAGACGTGAAGCTTCTAGCCGGAAAACAAAAGGCGAAAGAATTTGGATGTACTGTCGCATGAATTTTTTCAATTACAGTCCTGTAGCCTTGAATCCAATCTTGTTGTAATTTCTCATTTTGGAACTTAATAGGACTTTATTGAAATGTACTCTTTGAATTATAAATTATCCTCGTAGAACAAAAACATTTGGAATTTAATGAGCAATCTTCTTTTTTTTTCCTGAAATTATCTTCCTTAGTTATCAAAGTTGGATTTCAGCACACTTGAGTATTCGTGTGTGATGCCTTGAGCTTCCAAAGCTAGTATCGTTATAGCTTTAAAAGAATGCTCTGGATTTAAAGACATTGAAATAATAGCCAGGATCACATCCTTATATAGCATACCTGCAGCTCAATCCATGTTTTACCATTCCATCCTCCCATTACAAATTGAACATATTCCTTAAGCATGAATTCATTATGTCATAACTCTTTAAACCCAAAATCATCCATTAAATTTAAGTTTGTCACAAACTGATTTTCTAATTCCATTAAGACTTGAAATTTGCAAGCTAAATCTAAGTTTGTCACAAACTGATTTAGAATCCAAACATAGCTTGACGCTTGCCATTGGACCAATCTTGAGACGAAATCGGCCATGTCTAGAAGCATCATGTGAAGTATCTTGAATTAAGTGCTTATCGTAACAAGTAACTTGTAGTGAGGCTCAAACGATGTATTTGATGCAATTAACCATATCATATCTGTCTAATCGTGAGAACGAGGACACACATGAGTTTGAGTATAAGGGGTGGAGGCACGCCTTTCCCACAAGAATTCAACATAAATTGCTAGGGATTATAACTATGATGAGCACACACATGGTCTTTATAAACGGAGTCTTAGAGAATCATGGCCCGAAGTCGTGAAGCAGTAAAACATCTGTTAAATACCGAAGTAGGACAAATTTGGGGTATGACAGTACTGTAGAAAGCAAGTTGCATTGTCAAATCAGTTTGTCAGCTAGAGTCTATGTTCACAAGGCTCAAGAAGAGTTAACATGCTTTACATGTATCCAATCTCAATGGATTTATAGTACAAGATTACATAGAAGACGCAATGGTTAAACATATTACACAATGGATTAAGATCTTTCGGTGTATCTATCTTCAATGTCTCTTGTACTATGGAAAAACAAAGACGCTTACTCAAGTTATCTCTTCCAACAGTTAGTCTTCTACAACTGCTATATAAGGTGCTGACGATTCAAACTGAAGTCTTCGACAAGGAACAAAAGGGAAAATAGAGAAGGAAAGCTAAGAAGGATATAAGTGTTCTACACTTCTGTCTGGATGGAGGAATAACAAGATCAAAATAAGCAACACAATCGAGTATGTAAAATTTTTGTTATATGTTGTAAATTGTAATAAGCCTTAAGATTTCTTAAACATTGAATATCTTAGAAATCTTAAGTGCTTAAGGTCTTTGTTATAGTGATTACCCAGTACCTCTGATTTTGTATCAAGTACACCTTGTTCTCTATTCTTCTAAACATGATTGTTTAGTAGTTTAGATAAAGTCTCTTAGTATGTGCTTGAGCACCAAAGTCTATTGCTGAAAGGCTTGAGCCAAGTAAGTCTCCTGCTATGTGCTAGAGCATTGAAAGTCTTGATCAGTTGTTGATTAAACAAAATGGCTTAGACTGTGAGTCCTAGCAGAAGTCTTGTACTTGAGAGTATAAGCAGAAGTCTTGGGTTCATGGAACCTGAGCAAGAAAGTCTTGAGTTCATGGAGCTTAAGTAAGGACGTCTTGAGTCTGAGGGGCTTAAGCAGAAGTCTTGGATTCGTGGAATCTAAGCAGGGAAGTCTTGGACCAAGGGTCTGACCAGAAGCCATGAGTCTGAGGGGTTTAAGTAGCAAGTCTCGGGCTGAGGGTCTAAGCAAAGAAAAGTCTTATGCTTAAGTGCATATGAGACTTTAATCGTTTGTATCCTTACATATGGTAGTTCCTGGGTGTTGTGAATGTTCTAGACGAATTGTAGCTTCTTCTGAGTGGTCGACCGGTGACCACTATGGTCATCCCTGAACACATTTATTAATACAAAATTGTTGAATATATCTTGCAATATCAATAAAAATTTGAAAACTAACAAGAGATTGAGTCACACTTGCCAAAGCATGAGAAACTTCATTAGCTTGTCTTCCAATGAATTTAACATTAGAGTTTATAAAATAACAAGCTAGTAAGCATTTGCATTCCTTGATAGTTTTCCCAAACTCTGTCAAATTCAATTGTTAGCTATTCACATTATCCGATATGCTTGTTGGATATTCACATTATCCGCTACGCTTTTTGAATCTACCTCAAAATCCACACCATCTGAGTCGAGCTCATACACCAATTTGATAGATGTTATAAAGCTTAAAGCCCCCCCCCCCCCTATCAACTTTGATAATATGTGACACTCTCGTTTCATTTGAGCTACCATAAATTATCAATTTTCATCTCGTACACAAACACTTATAGTTACCTTATTAAAAATCATTAAAAAAAAGAGTGTATATTATATTTGAGACGACCTGCTGAAAGTTTTCTCCTATTATTGATCATAGAAGTTTAATGTTAGTTAGAACATCACATCACAATTTGAAATTGGTGTGCATTTCACAATCCAAAAACAAGAAAGAGGCACACACAAAAATTACTTTTACTATTTCAATTATTTCCTAATAATCGCTTATAACAAAACTAGTTGATCTTGATTTAATTCCGAATACTCCACATTATATTATTATTAGACAAATCACATGTTTTATAAAATATATTAAATTCAAACTTAGGTCAAACTTTTGTTTATAAAAAAAAAAATATGAATCTTATTTATTGTAAAAGACAAATTTTCGAAATCTAAAATTAATGTAGTGAAGATATTTTCATAATTTCACATATAAAGATAATTTGGGACTTAGTATCTATAATATAATAATTTAGGGAGAGCTTTATCATTCGTTAGAAATCTTTGCGATTAAGGAAAATAGTTTATGGAGGGAGTTGCGGCAAAAAAATATCTGAATCATTTAAAGAATGTAAATATTATTAATAAAGTAGAAAATATATGAAACTAGTGTAAAAGAAAATATCTAAAAATTAAAGAGATCAATTGCTACTATAATAAATAAAAGTGAAATCCAATTTGTTATAGTTAAATTGTGAGTAAGAATCTTTGAACTAATGTTAAATCAGGTGACGCAAGTCCATCCAAACTGGGGCTATCAGAGCACCTAACAATGAATTCTTGATTATCACTCAAGATTCTATAATGTGACAGAAGATCTGCTGTACATTTGCACTCCCACAATTATATTCTAATATGGAATGATTGAAAGTCGTTATATATGACATTTACATATACTTGGTTGAATATTTGCATATCTTCATTCATTTTCTATACACTTTAAAGTCTTTAATAATTAAAATATCACTATGTAAAGTAATTATTAGAATGAATCAATGAGAGAATTTAACATTTCATTGATATCCGGAAAAAGTATCTTACAACAGTGATACCAAGTTGTCTTTATACATCTTTTAAGTAACTAATACACTCGATTGCGTTGAACCCTTTGAAAAATCAATGATTGAGACCTAAGTGCGACTGACATAAAAGATCATTTGCAACTTGGAGTCCGAATGGGTGGAGTTCGTTGGCTTAAATCTTTTGATACCTTTAAGGTTAATAAATTATCTTTGGGAAAAGTCACATTAGTGGAACCGACTGATGCTATCAAATACAGTTAGGTGGACTTAGTGAAAAACATTACGGTCGACCATCCCTTTGATTAGTCGATCGTCCCTATGAATTCGGATAAAAAGATACGTAACACCTTTGAAGGATGTCTTGCCCCTTTATGTTAGTGTCTATTCATCAAGATAAACATGTGGTTGTCTCTGTCTGAATTTTGGGCGACATTGTTGAAATACTTGAAGGTTTCCCCTCCCAAATCTAGCTGAGCTCCTTAGCTTACATGAAGGTATTCCAATTTTGGATTGAGCATAGGTCCTAGAAACCCCCTACCGGTTCTTCTTCAATGTATTCACAGTAATACACATTTCTCACTATAACATTCGGGATTATGGACTTATTAAGTTGTGTCTGCATGTTCTCTTGTTCGACCATTTCTCGAAAGACTAGGGGGCTTTGTGTTAGTGAGGCTCTACACTCTGAATGCTTAATTTGCCTTCTTATCTAATCCTTTTGAATTTTCTCGCTCTTATAAGGGTAGGTTTCTAAATTATTGGGTTTAGATTCACTTATTTCCCAAGCCTTATTCATATGGTGTCAAACTGGATTTTCTAACTAATGGAGAAATTATGATAAAGAGGGACCTGAAGTCTCTCTGTTGGGGATTGGGTTATGAAAAGGGTTTAACGCAACTAAAGTGTTGTCTTATTTTCAAAGGAAAGTTTTTTATTGATACACGCTATAGTGCGTGCAACCGGTCATTAGGAAAGGAAAAAGATCTTTGGTGAGGATGAACTCACTCATTTTTTTGACATGGGTGTTTGTACTTGCAGATAAAATGGATTCTTTATGAAAGGTCTACACTATTGTTGCTTCTCAGGGTGTCAACCATGATCCCTCAACTCAGAATTTTACTTTTTCTCCTACAACTCCCGTAGTGTCTTCTGTTGTCAAGGCCGCATCGATTTCCCTGGAGCTGGCCAACTTTTTCCTATCAATGTTGCTCTGGCTATGGAGGATCAGCCTCAGTCTCCCACCTTCCCAACGAAGAGAGAGACCGTAAATACGATCAAAGTCTCTTTTTGGAGGAAGATTCTCCTAAACGGGTTCGTTTGTCCGAGGGTGGCGCTTCAGGATCAGCCACCCCTATTCTTAAATTGCACTCCATACTAGTCGGATTCCCCGCACTCTCGAGGAAGGCATTGCTTCTATGTCTAAGGAGGATTTGGTCTACCTCCAAAATTGTCCTGAGGCAGATAAGATGAATTTTTTTGTAAGGCTACCTCATACACTTACCGAAAAACTTCTTTGTTTTCATTTGTTACTGCTGGTCCGAGCGATGTCATGGCCACGGGTAATCCTTCCAATGGGAAGGATATCTGGAAAGGGAAGTGTGAAGCTATAGAGGAGAAGTGCTCCAAGTTTATATGGAGGAGAAGTGCTCAAAATTTATAGAGGATACGTCTTCTCTTTGGGAAAAGGTTTGTTATGTTGAGGTTTTTTCAAGAGGAGGGAAAAATATACGGTTCTTCTTCTACTTTAGTTGCCCGAATCACTGAGCTTGAGTCTTCCTTAAAGGAAGAAAAGAAGCATCGTAAGGAAACAATCGCTACTGCTATAGAGGTGAATCATTGTGCTGACGAGGTTCAGAAAACCCATTAAGAGAAGAATGAGTCTCATACTCAAGAATAGAGGACTCGTGATGGCCAAATAGTAAAGCTAAAGAAGAGAGTCTGGAAGTCCTTTCAACAAACCCTGGCTAGTGTGTAAGAGGATTTCAATTAGAAGGTTGACCAGGCAAAAAGGCTCTTCCTATACATCTTGATTTCATGTACTGAACTTGACTCTTTCAAAGTTGTTTAAGATGGAGTTTGGTGGATAATCGGGGTGCAACGTCTTAGAGCAAGGAGGCTTGATTTTCTTCTTTCTTCTTTTTTCTATAATGTTAACAAGGTGTTATTCCTTTAAAAAAATAACAATATTTATACAGTTACCTTTTTCCTCTCGGTGCCTTTACTTATATTCTCATGCATGATATGTTTTATTTCTTATTTGCGGTCCTCCAGTCTACCTTATGAGTCATTGGTTTTCGGGATTCGAATCGATCATTGGGTTTTGTTCTTGCTGCATCAGGACTTGCTTATCGTCTCTAGACCTTTAGGTTTGTTTATTGCATTTGTTATACTAGCATCTGACGTGTCAACCGAACTTTGTAGTCTTGATCGAGTGACGTAAAGCAGCACCAGAGTTCCTTTGTTACTACCTCCGACCGGAAAGAGTTAGTTCCATCCTCCAACGTCACTAGGATATGTCCTCGACCAATGGTAGGGTTCTTGTCCCTCCCCCCAGGTTTGTCCTGGTTTGGGGTGGATGTCTCCAAGCTTCATCATTTACGCTCTTTGATTAGCTAGTTAGTAAGATCAGGTGTCTGATCTATGCTTGAAGTGTGTCCATTAAATGAGGAATATGCCTCGAAAGAACGAATTACACCATCCTACAAAGGTTTATAAGAACTTTTGCGCTTGCAATGTTTCACATAGTGATCAAATTAATTTTTAAAATTGCGCAAAACTTTATAGAATACTTATCTTCTCGAGAAAGTCACAAAGAAAGCGTATTATGATTTTCTTTTATCTTTTATTCGACTAACTGTATGATGAGGATGGTTAATATGGAAGCGTTTATCGATTAGCTTCACTTTACAACGATATGTATCATGGTCGTCGCATGTGTTGTCCTACTCTTTAGATGCCCGAAGATCGCGTCTATCTCTTAAGGTGTTCCATTTGTATACCTTTATTTGAGGGGTGTTACTGAGTGACCAATATCTTTAAAGGTATCTCTCCCTTCCATGGTGTCGCTACTGCGAAAAAGGTGCCGACAATGACAGAAGAGTCTCCAGCGTTCGTTATTTATCCCAAAAGAGGGAAAGGAAACGATCAGAGAAAACCTAACAAAAAAGGGAAAAGACGAGGTCATCGCAACCAAGTCCTAAGTTCGGGAGTCGGTTACGCAAGGGGAAGGTATGAGCACCCCTCATGTCCGTCGTACTCGACGGGATCCATGCTTGTTGTCTATCTAAGAGGTTGTTAAAACTATCTAGCTAAAGGTCTCAGGGACAAAAGAAAAGAAAAGGCAGGACTCGACAAAACAATCGCTGTTCTGGGCCTACGTATTCCCTTGTGCAATGGGAAAGTCAGAGTCAACGTAGTTCGACTACCTACAACTAAAATACGGGGGAAGGTTGCTCGCCAAGATATCGCATCTTGTGCCTACATACTCTCAACAGGTATGAGAGATCATAGCTAACGTAGTTCGGGATAAAAGGGAACATCGGTTGGTTCAACTGTTTTTTATCCGAGTATGGTTAACAAGTAGTTCTAGAAGTTGGTGTATGCAGCTCGACCATTGGAGACTTAGGCATTACCGTTTGTGATAGAACTAAGAGTTAACAACACTCTTGTTATGAAAATGATTTTCCAAAGTTAGGGGTCCCAAAGGACAAAATGGTTTGAAGTGTTTTTTGAAGTCTTTTATGGAAGAAGTGTTTTGAGTTTTGTTTGTAACTCATGTTGCACTAAAGACTATGACTTAGGAGCGAATGCGTCGCATATCACCCTAAGGGTGTACACTAAACACTCTAAGCAATTGAGAGGAAGCCGCTCAATCACCATTTCCCAAATACTTAAGGCTCGTAGCATGCAACACTTGTTATCGTTTATTAGATGTTCTAGAAGTGTTTGAAGATGAGAAGAGAAAGGACACACTAAAGGGGGACTAACTCAATCCTAAAAGTTGTCATGCAAAGTGAACTTAGAGTTGGGATACAAAAGGAGACTACCTAATGTTATCATGCATGTTTAGAAACCCAATGTCTATCATAACCTCTCTTGAACAAGAGAGATTAGAGATCCTAAGGGAAGGAAGACAAAAGAAGAAGAAGAAAGGAGAACATGAAAATGCAAGAATGCAAACATAGAATGCACACATAGAATGAAAGTGGGAGGAAAATAGTGTGGGGAAGTAGCCTCCACAAGCTCATCTCAACCAAGCATGCATATGATAAATGCAAATAAGAAGAAAGAAATGCACAAAAGCAAAACAATCACACAAATGCACCAAAATGTAGGATGAAATGGCCTAAACCACTCAAACATCAACCATAATGCACAAAACTAAACACAAATGAAAGGCAAAAGAAAACCTAAAACAAAATCAGGATGGGAGGCTATATGAGGACAGCAAGGACCTCATAACATGCACTCAACCATAAGCATCACAAACAAAGTGGAAAAGAAAGCACAAAGAAGTACAAAGAAATGTCCTCAAGAATTCATCACTTTAGGCATGCTTCAAGTACCTCTTAAGGAGGGACCAAACCACCTTAAATGACACTCCAAGGTCATGGGACAGAAAGGAAGATGAGAGGAGAGTGCACAAATGCAAAAGCAAAGACATCATAAGAAAATGCAAGCACATACACAAAGGAATGCAAACATGCTTCAAATAGAAACCCTAATTAAAAGACTCAAAAGATGAACACAAATGAACAAGTAAAACACAATTTTATGACCTAAAATTGAGCAAGCATCATCCTTAACATGTTATCAACATGAATCAAAAGGCATTGAGGGCTCAAAGGATTCAAAGATGTCATATCCAAGTCAAACCAGGTCAACATGTATGTATGAACCTCCCTCTGGGGTAACTTGACTTGCAAGTTATCCCAAAATTAGGAAAATTATTCAAAAATAACCAAATAAAATGCACAAGGTACCTAACCATGTTGGAAAACAGAGGCCAAAAGATCAAGGAAATATTCTCTCAAAGCACCATCAAAAGAAAACAATCCTTAAGATGTACCACTTTGAAATGGGAGAATCGAGGGTCAAAAGAAAAGCCACCAAAGTCAACAAAACAGGGGCAAAATGGTCCTAAAAAATTGATCAACTCATCATGGATATGAGGATCAATTTTCAGTCATTGGATCAAAAGGAAAGAAGAGAAACAGATCATGAAACAAAGGTATGTCAAGAATTAATCCAAACAAAATATCTCCAATTAATAATTCCTTTTTTAAATGAAAAATAATCCAAAAAAATAAAATAAAAATTCTAAAAATAAAAAGACATTTCAAATTGTCCAGAAAATATTTTTGTGGAATTTTATTAATTGGAGAATTATTTTATTTTGAATTAATTCTAAACAGAAATAAAACAAAAATAAAATGGAAATAAAAAAAGAAAATAATAAAAACATTGGTGCAAAAAGCAATCAGAAAGCGTGTAAACCAAATGGGCTTATCCAAAGGGGGTGCAAGAAGCAGCAAAGGCCCAGGTCCAAAGCGTACAAAAAAACTGAGGGTTCAAACATGATCAGGTGCATCAGGTCAACATGCGTGCATGGTGGAATGCGCTAAGGTTCGTTGGATCAAGAAGTAATCAAATCCAAAGGCCAAAAGCAAGCACACGTGGATCCGGTTGGCATTTAAATGGAATGCAGAGTTTCAAGAGGATCAGGTAAGGCAAGGTCAAACATGACACACGGTGGGTCTTAATCTCACACGTACAATCAAAAGTAATCAGATCCAATGGCGTACATGAAGCCACGCACTCATCTCCTTCATTCAAAATGGAAAACGGAGGGAAAACATAGACGGCCGGAGCACGGCGGCTTCGGTCATCTTCTCCGGCAAGGGAAAAATCACATGTGAAATTCAATTCAACCAAATCAAACAAACTTATAGTCAAAAATCATCTACATCTCACGTAGATCACGAATATGCTTTTACTTTCCATTAATTATGCACACATAAGCCAAATCGAAGCAAAACAGTTTGATGCATCAAACACAAATCATCATCAATGCCAGTCAATTTTACTTGGAATTAATCTACACAATTCCTAGGTCATTATGATGCAAAAATGGCAAGCAATTAGATCGTAAATAGAGAGTAAAGTTGAATTGAAAATACCTAGTGGAGAACTTCCATTGAGCCTTCAATTGATGCTTAAGCTTGCTGAAATCGTGTAGAAACAGTCAAGGAAGATCAAGGAAGGTGTTGATGGCTTTGAATTTGCTTGAAACTGCTCCAATTGTGATTCACGATTTTCAAATTTCCTTAGCTTGCTCCAACTGTGTTCTCTCCAATTCTCCACGAAAATGACTGAATCAATGCTCAAACTTGATCTGGAGCATTTATATGATGGGTCTAGAAGCAGATGGAGGCCCAATTATGGCTGAATTGCGTGGAATTCAAAAATGCCCAATTCTGATTTTGAAGCTCCATGTGTAAGAACACAGATTGTTTCTTAGTTATATCTCTATGTTTTGATGATAACACTTATGAATTTTGTATTCAAGAATTATATACTCTAAATTTTTTCTAGACTGTTTGCTACAGGAACTAAAGAAAATATTCTTAAAAGAGCAAATTTGGATCTGAACAATGATATTATGAAAGGCTTCAAAGGTTCAAGAGCATCTTAAATAAAGATCTGAACGCTGCTCCCAGAAGAATCTGAATGTTGTCTACTGAAGATTCTGAAGCAGGAGCCTCTAAGAAATAGAAGACTCTGAGAGATCAGAAGCTTAGTCATCAGAAGACTCTGAAGATACTGCGCTGCTTAAGTATTGAGAATCTGATATAGAAGACTCTGCTCTGATAGATTTACACGCTCAAGCACACTAGCTGCACATACTCTGATTCAGCTCAATCTGAAGAACATCCAAGACTCTGATAATCCAGAAGATTCCTACTCTGGAGATTCTGAAGATCCAGACTCTAATGTTGATAGCTGAACTTATTTTTAGTGAAGAAAATTTGAATATGTACGTTAGCATATCTCAACAGCTCTTTCCTCTTTTATGCTAGACACAAGAACACAGACAAAAAGTTTTTATCTGTGCATTCCATTCTAAGGAAAGTTTCTGCAAAGTAAAAGACAAAAGGCATCAGGCTTTTTCAGCACATCCTCCAATGTGAAAACAAAAGGCTCCAGGCTTTTCAGCACAGCCTTCAACGTTGAGAAGACTTCATGTATCTAAGTGCCTATATAAGGAAGTCCACTCCATCTTCTTCAGTATCGAATTACTTGCAAAAATCACTCATCAAAGCAAAACTCTTAAAGCTCTTATAACTTTATTTTTGCAATAACATTGTTCTTAAACTTAAGAGAAATATCACAGTTATGATAACAACTTATTAGAAGCATTCTCACTCTTGTAATAGTTTTACATTGTTTGTAAAAGGTTTTCCTTAAGAGGATCCAGTTGGGATCAGTAGCTCTTGAGAAGACTAAGAACAGTTGTTCTTAGGTGTTACTATTTAATCAGTTTGATTAAATAGTGGATTAAGTCCTTGACTGAGAAAGGCAAATCACTCTTGAGAGGGTGGACTGGAGTAGTTGAGTTCAACGAACCAGGATAAAAATAACTGTGTTAAAATCTCTGATTATTTGTCTTACTTATTCAACCCCCCTTCTAAGTAATTTTCTCACCTTCAGTTGGCATCAGAGCTCCAGTTCTGCGTGTGCTATCACTTAACAGTGTCAGTAAAGATCCAGTGAGAAAAGTTACTTTGGTATATATATATTTGATTGTCATTATGGGTGACGTTTCTACATCCAATACAGCCAGTTGCAACAAATATGAAGGGGATAGAATCAGCACAAAGCCTCCCATGTTTGATGGAGAAAAATTTGATTACTGGAAGGACAGGATAGAAAGTTTCTTCCTGGGGTATGATTCTGATTTATGGGACTTGGTTATTGATGGCTATGAACATCCTACTAATGAGGATGGCAAGAAAGTTGACAGAAAATCAATGACAGAAGTCCAGAAGAAGGATTTCAAAAATCACCATAAGGCTAGGACACTATTGCTTAATGCAATCTCTCATACTGAGTATGAAAAGATTACTAACAGAGAAACAGCTCATGGAATGTTTGAGTCACTTAAAATGACTCATGAAGGAAATTCTCAAGTGAAGGAGACCAAGGCTCTGGCGCTTATACAGAAGTATGAAGCGTTCAAAATGGAAGAATATGAAAATATAGAAACTATGTTTTCTAGATTCCAAATCCTTACTGCTGGTTTAAAGGTTCTAGATAAGGGATACTCTACATCAGATCATGTAAAGAAAATCATCAGAAGTCTACCTACCAGATGGAGACCAATGGTGATTGCCTTGAAGATGGCTAAAGATCTGAACAAGATCTCTTTAGAAGAACTCATCAGCTCACTGAGGAGCCATGAAATTGAGCTTGAGAAAGATGAACCTCAAAAGAAGGAAAAAGGTAAATATGTTGCTTTAAAATATAATAAATTTGTTAAAGCTTTGCAGGTTATTGAAGAAAGCTCTGAACGATCTTCTTCTGAAGAAGAAGATGAATTATCCATGCTGTTCAGAAGGATCAACAGGCTTTGGAAGCACAAGGGAAAGAAGTTCAACAACTTCAGAAAATCTGATCATAGAAAGGAATCTTCTGGGCACAGAAGATCTGGCAAGAAAGAAGTTGTATGCTATGAGTGCAAAGAACCTGGGCATTACAAGAATGATTGCCCCAAACTTCAAAGAGAAAAACCCAAGAAGAAGTTTGACAAAAAGAAGAAGGTTCTGATGGCAACATGGGATGACTCAGATGAATCTGAATCATCTTCTGAATCAGAAGAAGAATGTGCTAATGTTGCATTGATGGCCAGCACAGATGATCCGAAAGAGGGAACATCAGGATCTGAAGATGAATCAGACTCTGACTCTGAAGAGGTATTTTCTGAACTCTCCAGAGCTGAACTTGTTGAGAGCTTGTCTGAAATGTTGGAAAGCTACAGCAAGATCAAACTCAAGTACAAGAAGCTGAAAAGCAGTCTTGAATCTGAGATTGATCTTCTGAAGACAGAACTTGTTGAGTAAAAAGAAATTAATCTGAAAATCAAAAGTGACTTTGAAACAACTCAACAAGAATCTGAATCTGAGACTAAGTCATGTGAAAACATTTTAGAAAAATATGACTCTAGCTTTCAGAGATTCCTTGCTAAGAGCATAGACAGAAGCAAGATGGCTTCTATGATCTATGGTGTTAGTGGGAACAACAGAAGAGGTATTGGATATGAATCTTCATCTGGAAGTAATCCAAAATATGTTGACAAACTTTTCATCAAGAAGACACCTCTGTATTCTCAATTTAAATTTGGTCACTTAAATGACATTAAACACACAAGCTCTGAGAAGAATACTTATGTGTTTAAATCCAAGGCAAGTCAGAATAAACATTATGTTGAAAAACAGAAGTTTAGACAAACCTACAAACCAACTAACCCCAAAGGACCCAAGAAGATCTGGGTACCTAAAAACAAAATAATTCCAGCTGCAGATGTTCTTAGCAGCAAAGTCAGGACACCAATCATGGTACCTGGACTCTGGATGCTCACGACACATGACAGGAGAAAAGTCTATGTTCCAAAGCCTGGAACTTAGATTTGGAGGTGACGTGAAGTTTGGAGGGAACCAGAAGGGCAAGATCATTGGATCTGACACTATTGGAAATGGTAAACTTCCCTCTATTACTAATGTTTTACTTGTTGAAGGGTTAAAGCATAACTTATTGCCCATAAGTAAATTAAGTGACAATGGTTATGATATTACCTTTAATCAAAAATGTTGTAAAGCTATTAGTCAAAAGGATGGCTCTATCCTATTTAGTGGTAAGAGGAAAAACAACATTTATAAAATAAATCTTTCTGAACTTAAAGTTCAAAATGTTAAATGCCTCTTGTCTGTTAATGAAGAGCAATGGGTCTGGCACAGAAGATTGGGCCATATTAATATGAGACGTATATCTCAGATTAATAAACTTAATCTTGTCAGAGGACTCCCTAATCTGAAGTTCACTTCAGATGCTCTTTGTGAAGCATGCCAAAAAGGGAAGTTTTCAAAAACATCTTTTAAACCAAAAAATGTTGTTTCTACTTCCAAACCACTAGAACTACTTCATATTGATTTGTTTGGACCAGTAAAAACTGCATCCATCAGAGGCAAGAAGTATGGATTAGTCATTGTTGATGACTATAGTAGATGGACATGGGTAAAGTTCTTAAAACATAAGGACGAGTCACATTCTGTGTTCTTTAACTTCTGCAAGCAAGTCCAGATTGAAAAAGATTTCAAAATTATAAAAGTCAGAAGTGATCATGGGGGTGAATTTGAAAATAAATTTTTTGAAAAATATTTTTCTGAAAATGGCATTGCTCATGATTTTTCCTGTCCTAGAACTCCACAACAAAATGAGGTTGTAGAGAGGAAAAACAGGACTCTGCAAGAAATGGCCAGAACCATGATCAATGAGACAAATCTGGTAAAACACTTTTGGGCAGAAGCAATCAACACAGCGTGTTATATTCAGAACAGAGTGTCTGTAAGACCTCTTCTGAAAAAGACTCCATATAAACTGTGGAAGAACAGAAAGCCTAACATTTCATATTTTCATCCTTTTGGATGTACTTGTTACATACTTAACACTAAAGAAAATCTTAAAAAGTTTGATTCCAAAGCACAGAAGTGTTTCATGCTTGGTTATTCTGAATGCTCTAAAGGCTACAGAGTATTCAATACTGAAACACAGATTGTGGAAGAATCTATTCATGTAAGATTTGATGATAAGCTTGGCTCTGAAAAGCCAAAGCAGTTTGAGAATTCTGCAGATAGAGAAGTGATTCTCACAGACTCTGAAGGATCAGAGGCAGAAAAAGCTAAAGAAAAGGAATCTGAAGCAACTCCAGATGCTATTCACCTATCTTCTCAATTGGACAACTTACACATTTCTGAAAGATCAAATGTCAGAGGATCTTCTTCCATAATCAAGGCATCTCACCCAGAAGATGTGATTATTGGAAAGAAAGATGATCCAATCAGGACAAGATCCTATCTCAGAACATCTGAATCTTCATTGTTTGGCTTAGTGTCAATAATTGAACCAACATCTGTGGATGAGGCTCTGAAAGATAATGAATGGATTATTGCCATGCAAGAAGAGCTAAATCAATTCACCATAAATGAAGTTTGGGATCTGGTTCCTAGACCTAAAGGATTCAATGTTATTGGAACAAAATGGGTCTTCAGGAATAAGTTGAATGAAAAGGGAGAAGTTGAAAGGAATAAGGCAAGGCTGGTTGCTCAAGGATACACTCAACAAGAAGGTATTGATTACACTGAGACATATGCTCCAGTGGCAAGGTTAGAATCTATACGTCTTCTTATGTCATTTGCTGCACAGAATAACATCACTCTGTATCAGATGGATGTTAAAAGTGCCTTTCTTAATGGTATTATAGAAGAGGAAGAATATGTCCACCAACCTCCTGGTTTTGAAAGTGAAAACTTTCCAGATCATGTTTTTAAACTAAAGAAATCTCTTTATGGATTAAAACAAGCTCCCAGAGCATGGTATGAGAGGTTGAGCAATTTCCTTCTAAAGAAAAATTTTATCAGAGGAAAAGTGGATACAACTTTATTCTGTAAAACTGTTAAGAAAGATTTGTTGATTTGTCAAATTTATGTAGATGATATTATTTTTGGATCAACAAATATTATGCTTGGAAAGGAGTTTGCCAAATGTATGCAGGAAGAGTTTGAAATGAGCATGATGGGAGAATTGAGATTCTTTTTAGGAATCTAAGTCAACCAGACTCCAGAGTGCACATACATACATCAAACCAAATATGTTAAAGAGATTCTGCAGAAGTTCAACATGGTTGATAGTAAAATGGCAAAGACTTCAACGCACCCTACAAGCACTCTAGGTAAGGAAGAGGTAAGTAAGAAGGTAGATCAGAAACTCTACAGAGGTATGATAGGATCTCTTCTATACTTGACTGCTTCTAGACCAGATATTCTGTTTAGTGTCTGCTTATGTGCAAGATTTCAATCAGATCCTAGAGAATCACACTTAACAGCTGTTAAGAGGATTCTAAGGTATCTGAAAGGTACTACTAACATGGGTCTGTGTTACAGAAGATCTGATGAATTTTCATTAGTTGGATTCTGTGATGCTGATTATGCTGGAGACAGAGTTGAACGTAAAAGCACTTCTGGAAGCTATCAGTTTCTTGGAAGTCATCTGATCTCATGGTACAGCAAGAAGCAACCCACTATTGCACTATCAACTACAGAGGCAGAATACATTGCTGCTGCTGGATGTTGTACGCAGATGCTCTGGATGAAGAGTCAATTAGAAGATTATCAGATCTATAAGAGTAATCTTTCTATCTTCTGTGATAATACTTCTGCTATATGTTTGTCAAAAAATCCAATCTTGCATTCTAAGGCTAAACATATAGAAATTAAACATCACTTCATCAGAGACTATGTTCAGAAGGGTGTAATAAATCTAGCTTTTGTTGATACAGATCATCAATGGGCTGATATTTTCACAAAACCCCTTGCTGAAGATAGATTTAAGTTCATTCTGAAAAATATATGTGTGGATCTTTGTCCAGAGTAATATTTATCAGAGGCAACTTCTCAGATGCAAAATGTTTAATGATCTGAAGTATTTCATCTGACTAATTGTTCATTTATCTTTATTTAATTTATTTGTGTGAAACTCTGAACTAACAAGCTCAGAAGATCTGAAAGTTGGAAACGTTTCATTTCTTGAGAGACATCAGATGAACATGCAAGCAAACACGTGTCACTAAGAATCTGAAAAGATTGAGTGCTCAACTGAATTGACGTTTGAGGTATTGCTTTGAAAATCTCATTTTTCTTGGTTTCCCCCCCCCCCCCCCCCAGCTGTCATAATTTTAATATGACATGATTACTTTCATTAAATGTTGTACAAACGTGCGTATGTGTCTTTTGTTGTGCCCAATGCTTGAATTTTTTGTTCTCTATAAATACCACCTATCACACTATTTTCACACTTTTCATATTCACTACACTCATGCGTTTTTGTTTTCTCTTCAATCTCTACCAAAACCCTAAACCCAAATCAAGATCTTCTGCTTCATCAATGGCTTCTACATTAAACACTGCTGAAAAATCCAACAAAACTATAATGTACAAGAAACCAGAACGTACGTTATTTACTCCAGTAGCAGATCTTGAAGTTTTGTGTGAAAGCTTCGTTGATCTTGAATCATTAAAGGAAAATGGTTTTGACCTAACACCTTCCATTAAAGCTCAAGGATGGGAGAAATACTTTGAGAGATTGATGGGTCCTGTATACCAAACTCTTGTAAAGGAATTATGGATTCACGCTAGCGCTGGTCCTAAGTTTATTCACTCATCTGTTCTTGGGATGGAGATAGTGATTACTGAGAAACTGATCAGGCAACTGTTCAGTTATACCGAATCTGATGGAGTTTCAAACCTTGCTTCTTCACGTATTGATATGGCTGAGGTTTATGAAGAAACCACTGTAGCTGGAACACCATTAAGTAAGGTTAAAGATCTGAAACCCATCTATAGGATCTGCGCAAAGATCTTTATGAGTACAATCTTTCACAAAAAGCCATCCAACTCACCAGACTATGTGAGTTCAGAACATCTGTATTTCATGTACTGCATCAGCCAGAATGTTAAGGTGGATCTGCCCTATCTAATCTTCAGTCATCTTCTGACTCATGTCAAAGAGACTAGAGAAGAGGTCAGAGCTAAAGCTGGGAAAGTTAGAACTTGGATACCTCTGGGAAGACTAATTTCAGACATCCTTGTTGAAAACAAGCTGGTAAAGCATCTGACAGATGCAAAAATAACAGAAGATCTGTCATACATCATTGGATCTGAGATAAATGGACTCAATCTGAAAAGGATGAAAATCATTTCAGAATTGAATGGAAAACTAAGGAAGATAAACTCTGAGGAGGTCCAAGGCAGAAGGATACCCTTGGAAGACTTTCCAATGTTCAGTGTAGATGAACCAAAGGAATTTGTCTGGATTTACATTGCAGAATGTCTGAAGGAAGGAATTCCTCTACCTGCTAATCTTGTTCAGAAAGAAGGAGAAGAATTGCCCAATCTGATGAAGGAAAGGCGCAGTAAGAGGAAAGCTGAAGAAGGATCGGTTCAGAAGAAAAGGAAAGTATCTGAAGTTTCAAGGAAGAAGAAGAAAGGAGGAAAGAAAGCCATAATCAGTTCTAGAGAAGCCACTCTGGAAGAAGTTAGAGACACTATTCATCAGGTATTAACATCTGATCCTACACCTGCTGTTCATTCACCCCTTTCATCACCACAACTTTCTCCAAACCTTAGTCAAAGAACTTCAACACCCAAACAATCTGAAAATCCTTTATCTGAACCACCCCCATCTGAACCAGTACATTCACAACCACCTTCTGTACCTATTCCCTCTGAACCACAACCACAAACACTTCAATCAAAAATTCCATCAACAGAAACAACTCAACAGGAAATTACTCAAACAGAAATTCCACAACCAGCAATGTCATAACCAGAGAATCCCCAATTAGAGACTCTCCTACCAGAAACAATCATTTCAGAACCAAACCAACCAGAGACTGTTCAAACTGAACACTCTGAACAACCAATTCCATCAGAAGATCCAAATCTTTCTGACAATATTTTGGATATCGAATCCCTCAATCAATCAATTATAATTTCTTCAACATCTGTTCACTCAGATGAATCTTCTAATTCATCTGATTCATCTGATTCTGAATCAGAGTCACTCAAACAAGCTCGTTCTAAAAGTGTTATGAAGGAACATATTAACATTTCCATGTTTCATACTCCACCAAACTCTCCACCTCAACAACAACCATCTCAAATTCAACCATCTGAAACTCAAACATCTGGAACCCAAACCATTCCTCATCCATCTGAAATCAATTCATCTGAAACACAAACCATTCCTTAACCATCTGAACTTCCTCAATCTGACATCCAAACATCTCCATCAACATCACCTCAACCTACACCATCTGAACCTACACCATCTGAACCTACTCCTGTTAACACTCCCAATCCTAATCCCTCTGAACAGTCTGAACAGTCAGATCTAGGATCATGTGTTAATACTATGTTTGAAATTTTCAAAAAGGAGATAGATTCTAAATACACTCGGATTAAGGATGTATGCATGTCTAGTTTAGATCCAACTGTTTCAAATGCTGCTTGGAAGCGCTTCATATGGATGTTCAACAAAGCTGCCTTAAAAGTTAGAGCTAAATGCTCTAAGCTTGCTAAGACTAAGTTTGCAGAATTAATCAAGGTAACTCTGATGAACATGCCTCCTCCTCCTCCTGTGTTACTTTTGGAAGCTGCTCCTCCAGTAGTTCCTGAATCTGAAATGGTTGAACAAGCTTCTGAAGAAAACCAATCTGAAGGGAACCCTGCTGCTACTGCATCTGCTCCGTCTTCATCTGTGGTTGCAGAGCTTGTGAATGACGTGAAGGATATAAAGGATTGGATGATCAAGCAAGAAAAGACAACTGATGAAATCAAGACCTGGATGTCTAAGCAAGAAGAGTCAACTGCCAAGATGACAGAGCTTCTGACCCTTATTGCCTCTCGCCAGACTTAATTTTATTTGTCGTTTTTTTTTTGCACATGAACTGATTTTGTTGTTTACTTTTTGTTGTGTTATGCGTTTTGGCTTTTGCCTGTTTGACTGTGAACTTTGGAATGGTTAAGTGCATGTTGATGTGTTTGCTTCTATATGCTTCTTTTCTTCTATATCTTTCTGTTTTTTAACAATCTTTTTGATAATGACAAAAAGGGGGAGAAAAAGAGAATCTTGAGTGTTCAACCTATAAACAATTACTAAAACTGAAATTCAGACATTTTATTAACTTACTTTGAATTTAAGTCTTTCAGATTACATTGATATATCTGACATAATTCATTGAAGTTACCCTGAGAATTTTCCAATCAGAACCTGATCTTCCAAAGAAAATCTGAGTAGTCAATCAACTCTGATAACTCTGATATCTTACTCTGATACCTTTACTCTGAAAGAGAATTCAAGCAAGATGATAACCAGGCGCTCTGACTGAAGGAAGTCATAATTATCTGGCATCAAGATTTGATTCTGAAAGTCAAACCTCTTTCATCAGGCTCTGAATCTGAAATATACTTAATCAAAAAGGGAAGTGTTTTCTTTTATTAGAGTATTCATTTCAGGGGGAGATTGTTAATCTCAGGGGGAGTTATAATTCACATTTTTTTATTGAACAAAATTTCTCATGTTTTGTCATCATCAAAAAGGGGGAGATTGTAAGAACACAAATTATTTCTTAGTTATATCTCTATGTTTTGATGATAACACTTATGAATTTTGTATTCAAGAATTATATACTCTAAATTTGTTCTAGACTGTTTGCTACAGGAACTAAAGAAAATATTCTTAAAAGAGCAAATTTGGATCTGAACAATGATATTATGAAAGGCTTCAAAGGTTCAAGAGCATCTTAAATAAAGATCTGAACGCTGCTCCCAGAAGAATCTGAATGTTGTCTACTGAAGATTCTGAAGCAGGAGCCTCTAAGAAATAGAAGACTCTGAGAGATCAGAAGCTTAGTCATCAGAAGACTCTGAAGATACTGCGCTGCTTAAGTATTGAGAATCTGATATAGAAGACTCTGCTCTGATAGATTTACACACTCAAGCACACTAGCTGCACATACTCTGATTCAGCTCAATCTGAAGAACATCCAAGACTCTGATAATCCAGAAGATTCATACTCTGGAGATTCTGAAGATCCAGACTCTAATGTTGATAGCTGAACTTATTTTTAGTGAAGAAGATTTGAATATGTACGTTAGCATATCTCAACAGCTCTTTCCTCTTTTATGCTAGACACAAGAACACAGACAAAAAGGTTTTATCTGTGCATTCCATTCTAAGGAAAGTTTCTGCAAAGTAAAAGACAAAAGGCATCAGGCTTTTTCAGCACAGCCTCCAATGTGAAAACAAAAGGCTCCAGGCTTTTCAGCACAACCTTCAACGTTGAGAAGACTTCATGGATCTAAGTGCCTATATAAGGAAGTCCACTCCATCTTCTTCAGTATCGAATTACTTGCAAAAATCACTCATCAAAGCAAAACTCTTAAAGCTCTTATAACTTTATTTTTGCAATAACATTGTTCTTAAACTTAAGAGAAATATCACAGTTATGATAACAACTTATTAAAAGCATTCTCACTCTTGTAATAGTTTTACATTGTTTGTAAAAGGTTTTCCTTAAGAGGATCCAGTTGGGATCAATAGCTCTTGAGAAGACTAAGAACAGTTGTTCTTAGGTGTTACTATTGTAATCAGTTTGATTAAATAGTGGATTAAATCCTTGACTGAGAAAGGCAAATCACTCTTGAGAGGGTGGATTGGAGTAGTTGAGTTCAACGAACCAGGATAAAAATAACTGTGTTAAAATCTCTGATTATTTGTCTTACTTATTCAACCCCCCTCCTTCTAAGTAATTTTCTCACCTTCACCATGCACACGTGAAAATGCACCAATTTCCCTTGTTTTTAATTCAATTCACTTGCTGGGACCTGAAATTGATCATGTGGATGTGATTTGTCCCTTGGTTTGATCACATGGTTGATATTGGATTGCAACTTTTTCACTTGAAATGGCCATTGCTTTGCACGTGAAAATGGTACCAAAACTCTAATACAATGCTTGCATATTGTTTAGTACATCTTTGTGAGTCAAAAAATGGATAAACATGCCTTGTAATGATCCATAATCAATTAATTGCATTTTTCCCCTTTTAAGACTTTTTCTTGAATTCTCACACCAATCTTCAAACCCTAACCAAATCCATGTCAATTGAGTGTTTTATGATGAAATTGGGACCATTTGGAGTAAGTTTCATGTTGGAAAGATTTTCATTTGAAGTGTGCAAAGTGGTGAAATGGACCCATAATGAAAATGACCTATAATCTTACTTTCCCAAAATACCCCTGCCTTGTCAAGCTCATAACTTGAGTTCTACAAATCAGAAAGAGGACTTCTAGGACTTTTTGAAAATCTAAGATCATGAGGAACAACTTTCATGTTGGCCTAAGAGTGAAAAGAAACATCCTTCTAGGTCAAAAATGTCTTGGAAGTTGATTGACTTTTGTTGACCAAAATCACATTCATCTGAGGACCTGTAACTTGTCAGCATCATAACTTTAGCTCCACAAATCAGATGAAAGACTTATAGTACTCAAAATAAAGCTAAGAACATGCTTTACAAGTTTCATGTTTGCATCAAGATGAGATGAAACTTGTATCTTGAGATATGTGGTCTTGAAGTTATGCACTAAACAGGGGATTTTACACTGAGAACCCTAATTTAGTAACTCCTCACACTTTGGATTCTTCTTGACTTGATCTTGGAATAACATCTCAAATGTTTCAACACAACACTCTATGATCACCATGACTTAGAATTGATTCTTAATCTCCTTCAAGTCCACAGTTGACTTAGGGTTGACCAGATGAAAACCCTAGATGCAAAACCTCTGATTGTGGCTTCTTACACATGACACAACAACTTGGACAAGCCCCACAATGGCTACCAAAGCACTCAATGAGCTTCCTCAACATCCCACATCCATAATCATGAATTCACAATCCTCTGATGATCTTCAATTGGTCTCCAAGTTAGGAGATAATCCCCATACATCCATTAACTCTCTCGAAGAGGATTGATCACTTATGGATAACTTTGATGAGAACTCATGCTTGAGTAAACCTCTTGATTAGGCTTGGAAACTCTTGGTAACCTTTTCTTGCTAGGCACACCTTCCTTGATCCCCTGCTAAAATGAACAATGCTTATGCAATGTAAAATGCTAGAATATGAAATAAAACAAAAGCCAGGCAACGAAAAAGGTTGGGCAAATTTTGGGGTGCAACACATGGTCATACAAGTCAGGTCACCTATGAGTGAATGCTTTCGACTAGTTCTTATGAACAGTCAACTAATTTGTTTATCCCGTTTATTTATTTACCTTGGGGTTGATGTTGGTCTCTAGCGATCCTCTAATATTCAATCAATGATGTGATCGAAAAGGAGATCGACGACTACCTTCACAAATCCAGTTGGACTAGCCTCGATATGGCTTACTTTGAAATCGTCGTTGGAGAAGTAATTAAGTTTCTTGTAGGTGGTTTTTTCAATAGATCCCTTTCTGGTCGACATGGATTGAGCCTGGTTTTTCTTTCCTGCTATAATATCTCTAAGCTAATTGGAGAAGCCAGGGAGTTTAACTTGCATAGACGAGCTTAATAAGAACGTCTTCGATGGTGCCCCACACGAAATTACCAAAAAGCTGACGACATATTTCTCTCACATACTCTTTTTCTATCGACGGTTTAGATTTGTTCTTCTGTGAGGGCAATTCATCGAATCATCGAAGGCTAGTGGATCTCCGTCATCATATGCATTCAGATCTGATTTACAGAGATTTAATTGCTAGATCGTACTAGGTCGGAGATTGTTACGAGAATTCTTCCGTCTATGAGGTATCTCATATGCGTTCTGCCAACGATGGAGACTGCGATAACTAAAGACAACTCCACACTCAAGGTTCTGCTTGTCTTCTCGCACCATAGACATCCTAATGCCACTCGATCCTCGTCTCACAATTTAGTATCAATTATTGTTTGGAAGAGGTGCTCCGATGACGGATCATCGATAGTGAAAGATCTAGAATAACTGATGCTGATCTCCGATGTGGCGGCGCGGAGTGGACATGCAAGGTTACCACTCCAACGCTCAAGTCAGTTTAAAATCCAAAATGAGTGTGCTAAGAGTGGAGATCAGAAAACTATATCTTAAATATCACGTGTGTTGACTTTTATATGTTGGATTGTTTGGTTGGACCCATTGAGTTGGGCATTGGCTTAGGGCCTTTGGCCGACCATATATATGAATGAGTGAGATCAACTTATTTTAAGAATAAATTTTTTACCTTATTCTAATTCATAACTTTTGAATTAATCTAATATAATAATTAATTAGAATTTTTATTTAATTAATTATTATATTATATTAAATTCAAATACTATTGTTTTAAGGTAAAACAAACTTATTCTTTGACTAAGTTAATTTCATATAGAATAAGTTTGGCACTAAAACCGGCATAAAAGTGTGGTGGATTAATTATTTTTTAATGGAAATGAATAGACCGAACGCCTACATTTTTTGGTTTCTTCTTTTAGAAATAAAAAGGAAAAGGCACCTGCAATTTTGTATTCTGATTCACCTTAAATTTCCACTTTCGGTCGTTATAAAGCAACTAAAATTAAAAAATGATATATCTAATGATAGAAAGTTTATAAATATCTTAAACAGTTTTAATTTTGGCTCCAATATGTTTGTGTTGAAGACTTCAACTACATGTAAATAGTCCTCAACTTGATTTTATTGCTTTCCCTTTTGTATTTGTGGCCATATATACCCTTCCTCTGTCAAAGGATTTGTTTTTTTATTTATTTTTTATAGAAGATAAATTTAATTTTATTAAGAACATTTCTTTACTTTAATAGTAGAAAATTAAAAAGATAAATACCCTCATCTTTATTCATGAATTATCATGTCTAACTTGAAAATAACCAACAGGTACCACCCATTACCCACATGAATCAATTATTTGGACCTACTTTAGCACTCCCAATATAAAGAATTGTTTGACTAGAGCCAAGGAAATCAAAACTATATAAATAAATATAGAAATAAGTAAACCCAAGTTGATTCTATTAATAAATATTCAATTATGTTCTGTTAAATCAGCTTAAAATAAATAAGAATGTGGATTTCAACTGCTGAGATTTTACTTATTCGTCTTTTTATTTTATAGGTGTACTTGAATTAAAGATTTTATCAATAGGTAAGGTAAATTTTCCTCTTTAACAATTTGAAGTCTTGAGATTTTCTCCCACTTTGATAAACTCTTAGGAGTTGGGACCCAATTGACCTAATTATTTTATATAGAAAAAGTGTATTGAAAAGACAGCAATGGCCCATGCAATTCCCAAACGAGGACTTCACATGATCTAAATAGACCAATAAATGCTATTGCCTTTAAATAGAAACAAGGCACATAAAAAATACCAATAGTGAGAACCATACATTTATCATCACCAAAACTAAAGATAGAGAGAGCAATATAGAAAGAAAAAAATTCATCATGAAAGGTTATGAACCAAGGTCAAGTTCCTCTTGTGCAGCCTGCAAGTTTCTGAAAAGAAGATGCATACCAAATTGTATATTCGCACCCTACTTTCGCGCCGACGAGTGCAAGAAATTCGCGAAAGTCCACAAAGTTTTCGGAGCAAGCAATGTGAGCAAGATTCTGATTGAAGTTCCGGAGGAACAACGGGAAGAAACTGTGAATTCTTTGGCTTATGAAGCTGATGCTAGGCTTAAAGATCCTGTTTATGGATGCATAGGTGCTATAGCAATTTTGCAGAGGAAGATGGTTGAACTTCAACATGATCTTGCTATTGCCAAGGATCGCCTCGCTTGTTGCGCTGCTGTTGCTGCTACTGCTGCTGCGACTCCAAGTTCTTCTTCGAATGATTTGATGAATTCTAATGTTAGTTTGCCGCCTTTTCCTGAGTTTTTCTCTTGCAGTGATTTCAATGATAATTTTAGCCACAGTTCTTCGTCTCAATCGTTTAGTCGAAACGAAACGGTGGATGATATCTTTCAAATTCCTTATATATTTTGATCTTGTTGTTGTCACCACTTTTTTACTCTTGTGATCTAATTGTTCTAAATTGTGTGATCAATCAAAAAGAAGTGCTTCTGTTTGTATATGCTAATAAATAAAAACTATATGAATGAATTTGTTTTCCAATCACTAGAAACTTCTAGAAAATGATCATATTCATGGTCTATTTAGTTTCACTCAACCTTGATTGGAGTTGTATCAATTGTATTTGAATGTGATTCTCTGTAATATCAAAATCTGATATTGTTAGTTTCAACTCTAATTTCCAACTCTGACTCTCACAGTTGTATAGATAAATTTTTAGTAATTATTACTGCTTCGTCTACGGATAAAAAAATCGAGATGCGGAATCAATTCAGAACCTTAGATATGCAACCATGAAATTAAGCTTTTTAACGCTTGTTTTGATAAGTCTCTTATATCTAATTCCTAATAATACATCAGTTATAGCCAATAACTAAATTGTAACAAACTGTAACAGAATGGTAACTAACTCTAACCAACGCAAAGCAGATGCTATGTAGATTTGTAACTAACTCTAACCGACTTTTCCAGATACTTCCGGATCTGTTTATAACTGGAATTTCGAGTTCTACAACATTCAATTTTGTAACCGATTTTAACACGAAATCAAAACAAATTGAGAATGCAAAACTCTTTCAATTTTGATATAGACAATGGTTCAGAGCAAATTCAGAATTTATTGCCACTACCAAAGTTACAATAAACATCATTTATTATAAAGACAGAAACACTGGTGGTTTGATTCTTTACTCACGTTTTGAAAGGTTTCTCAGAATGGAATAAGAAGTGGATGTAACTGTACTGTTTTATTGAAGAATGCAAAACTCATTGTGATTTTCTGAATGTGAAACCCCACCAATTGTACTATGTCATGGGAATCCAAAGACTAATGTTTAGAATTAGACCATAAAAGGTTTGAACGGTTTCTTTTGCACATCAAGACCAACAACACCACATGGCCCAAAGTAAAACACCTGCCAAATAAATACATTTAATGATCTCTTACACCCCATGTTGGTGTGTTGCATTTTCTGCATACATATTGTAAGCCATTCAAAAATTTGACTTTATTGATTGATTGGTTTCATTGTTTAGGTTTTTTTATTGAATCAGTATAGAAAAGGGAATAGCTCAAATTAGTTTTTATACAATTTATTACAAAGCTTATTTGATGCATGTTGAGGTAGAATTTTTTTTGAAAGATATGTAATCCTCAAGTCCTAGCTATATCAAAAGAAGTTAATATTCAAGGTTGTTATGTAATTTTTTTTATTGGTTATTATCAGTTCAATTATAATAAAAACAATTGAAAGATATGTAATGCATGATTGATTGTCTTTTTATTTTACTATATATATTTTAATATTTTTTACTTTTTTTAAAATTTAATTATTAGTCACAATTGTGTTGGTGTTGGAAAGTTTAATAACATGAGAGAAGAGACAAATACATTAGTAATTATTTTACTGTAGGAGGGGATATGTAGTATGACTAAATATTAAATATTATAGATGTTAGAGTGATTTACTTAAATTTTTTAAAAAATTTAATTGATATACACTTATAATTGTAAAAAAAAAATTATACAGTCATGTAATTACAACTGTTAATTTATTTAAAGTTCTATTTAAAAAATAATACTAATAAATGATTGTGATGTATTGATAAAGTAAAATTTTTTACACTGACAATGTGTAATAATTAATCTTTTTTTAAAATTATTTTAAACATTTGAATTATGTTTCTGTATAAGATTTTTTTTTAAAAGTATATATGATACAAATAATTTGGATATTTTTGTTTGTTTAAAATTATAAAAAGACCTTTACAGAAAATTGTATTAGCCCTTCTATTAAAAATGATTTATTTTAAATGGTGATCAAAATAATGCCATACTAAGTATACAAATTGCACAAACATAATTAAAATATCAATAAAAATATTTGAAGAATTTTAAACAAATAAATTGTATATATACCTCAAAAGATTTGAATGCAATTGCACTCATATTTGTGTATTTATAAATGATTGAAAATGTTTTTAAAAGTTTGCAAATTTTCTTTTAATGGATATAAGCTGATATTATTAGCTTGTAAGTCATCGTCATAATTTAAATTATAATATTAATGATTATGTAAGAGTTTTTAATGCTTATTCTTACTTTAAAAAGTGTTTTTAGAAGTAAAATAATCTAAAATTTGTTAGTTTTTTTTGTTATATTATAATAGAAATTTCTAGCTACAACTTAAGCAATATTAGAAAAATCTAAAAATATGCAACAACTTTAAGTTGTATATTCTAGTTTTGTAACAATAATTGAAAGCAATTTTGATATCATTGTTAGAAAATGTAATATGAGAATTGAGAGTTAGTCTTGGAATGTTTAACAATTTAGTTTTTTTTTTGTGAATGAAAAAATGTACTATACTGAAACTTTCAATGTTTAATATTACATCTTAAAATATTAGAATGAAAAATTGCAGCGATGTTTCTCTATTTATACTCCTAGTTGCTTGAATAAGTTTGTAGAAGTAAAATGATATATGCTTTTTGTTTGCCATACTACAATACATTATGATAGATGTTTCTTCAACAATCAATAGGGTGCTGGAAGAGTTGGTAATATAAACCTATCCTAAGAAATGAACTCGATTCTTAAAGTCGTCAAATCTTAATTAAAAGACAAAAAAAAAAAAATGTTATCAAATCAAGGACTAGTCTTTAGTGGGGCTATAAAAGTCTATATGTATGTAGTTACTGTGAATAAGGGTTTGTTCCTAGAATAAGGGTTTGTTTCTAGAATAAAGGAAACAAATTAGAAATTGACTTGTTCTCATTAAAATGTAATTATTTAGTGTAATTACCAATATAGCCCTGTAACCTCTATATATACGAGAAATAATAATGAGAAAAGGATTAAGCCAAGAATTCTTGACATGGTATCAACCTCGTAGATCAAACCTGTGATTTCCTGGTTCTGATTTTTTTCTCTCTTGGTTCTGTGACAACACCCTGATCAATTCAGTTTGTTGTTTCTTCGTTTCTGCTTCTTGATCGTTCCCCGTGGAATTCGTTTAGCGTCGATTGCCATCGTGATTCTGGGTTTAGGGCTTCGGCTTACTTCGGTTGTTTGCGATCCTCCTTTCACGAATATTGATTCTAGGTCGTGACCGGTGTGTTTTTCGTGGTTATAATTTTGTTTTAATTTGGTTTGTGGTTATAATTTGGTTCCGCCGCTAATTCCAAATTGAAACATTGGAATTGTTACGGCTTCACGAGTGGTACTGTTCTTGGGATATATTGGTGGTACTGCACGAGCTTTGTTCCTTTTGGTTGCAGGTTGTTATTATAATAATAATAAGTATTATAATAATTATTATTATTATAGTAATACATCATCTAATTACAACATAATTTCAATGGCTTCCGAAAAAGAAAGAGATAACTTCTGTGTTCGTTTCACCGGCAAGAATTATTCGGCTTGGGAATTTCAATTCAAGATGTATGTTAGAGGAAAGGGATTATGGAGTCACTTAGATGGTGTTTCTAAGGCCCCGACGGATAAAACTGCTTCAGATGTATGGGAAACTCAAGATGCTCAAATCATCACTTGGATTCTCAATAGTATTGATCCTCAGATGATAAATAATTTGCGCTCCTTTTCAACTGCTCAAGAAATATGGAATTATCTGAAGCGCATTTACAACCAGGACAATTCGGCAAAACGTTTTCAATTGGAGCTAGACATAGCCAACTACAAACAAGGTGACCTACCTATTCAAGAATACTATTCTGGTTTTCTGAATCTCTGGACAGAACACTCTGCTATTATACATGCTAATGTTCCCAAAACCTCTCTCACTGCTGTTCAAGAGGTCTACGACACAAGTCGGCGAGATCAATTTCTCATGAAACTTCGTCCAGAATTCGAGATTGTTAGAGGCGCTTTGCTCAATAGGAATCCTGTTCCTTCTTTGGATACTTGTGTCGGTGAACTTCTAAGGGAGGAACAACGTCTACTTACGCAAGGAACCATGTCTCATGATGCTGTTAGTTCCGAACCTGTGGCAATTGCATATGCTGCTCAAAGTAGAGGAAAGGGTCGTGATATGCGACAAGTTCAATGTTTTTCTTGCAAACAATTTGGACATGTAGCTCGCAATTGCAGTAAGAAGTTTTGCAACTATTGCAAACAACAGGGTCATATCATCTCTGACTGTCCCACACGTCCTCCCCGACCAGTACAACGTCCAACTCAAGCATTCCATGCCACTACCAACTCTGAAGTTGGTCCTCTCAGTACGGGTACCGGTAGTGTTCTACAACCTGAAATGATTCACCAAATGGTACTTTCTGCTCTTTCAGCCTTGGGAATTCAGGGTAAGTCTTCTAATAATTCTCAATCATGGTTTCTTGATTCTGGTGCATCCAATCACATGACGGGTTCCTCTAAATACTTACAAAATGTACATTCCTATAATGGTAATCAGCAAATTCAAATTGCTGATGGTAATAAACTTTCTATCACTGATGTTGGTGACATAGACTCAAACTTTCGTGACGTGCTTGTATCACCCGGACTTGCTTCCAACTTATTGTCGGTTGGTCAATTGGTGGATAACAATTGTAATGTTAGTTTTTCTCGTGTTGGTTGTCTTGTGCAGGAGCAGGTGTCGGGAAAGGTGATCGCGAAGGGGCCTAAAGTGGGAAGATTGTTTCCACTCCAGTTTAGTTCTAGTCATTTATCCTTTGCATGTAATACTGTTTTGAACTCTTATGAGGATTGGCATAGAAAATTAGGCCATCCAAATTCTGTTGTTTTGTCTCATTTATTTAAAACTGGTTTGTTGGGAAATAAACATGCGTGTACTACTCCTATTTCATGTTCTGTTTGCAAATTGGCTAAAAGTAAAATCCTCCCTTTTCCGTCAGGCGCTCATCGTGCTTCTAATTGTTTTGAGATGATTCATAGTGATGTGTGGGGAATGTCTCCTGCAACATCTCATGCTCACTATAAATATTTTGTCACATTTATTGATGATTACAGCCGCTTTACTTGGATATATTTTCTTAGATCTAAGTCTGAAGTGTTTTCTATGTTTCAGAAGTTTTTGACATATGTTGAAAATCAATTTCAAGCAAGTGTTAAAATTTTTCGATCTGACTCGGGAGGTGAGTATATGTCTCATGCATTTCAGGAATACCTTCAACAAAAAGGGATCTTGTCTCAACGGTCTTGTCCCAATACCCCTCAACAAAACGGGATGGCAGAGCGAAAGAATCGTCATTTGCTTGATGTAACACGCACATTACTTCTTCAAGCTTCTGTGCCATCCCGATTTTGGGTTGAGGCTCTTTCCACAGCCGTATTCTTGATCAATCGTCTTCCTTCTACGGTTATTGATTTTGATTCTCCCTTCTTTCGCCTTTTTAAAATTCAGCCTAGTTATAATGATTTACATATTTTTGGATGTGTTTGTTTTGTGCACTTACCTCCATTTGAAAGACATAAGCTTGGAGCACAGTCTGTTCAATGTGCGTTCATGGGGTATAGTCACTCACATAAGGGATTTGTGTGTTATGATGTCACTAACCATCGTTTTCGCATTTCTAGGAATGTGACATTTTTTGATAATCAGTTTATGTTTCCATGCGTTTCTCCTGTCATGAATGATATTGTTACTCTTCCTAAGTTCTCTATTATGCCTCAATCTATAGAGCGTTATAAACCAGGTCATGTATATGTCAGAAAACACAAACAGCAGGTTCCCACACCCTTTCCCGACGCTGAACCGCCACCTGATCCTGTAACGGTTGAACCACGACGTTCTGTTCGAATATCTCGAGCACCAGACAGATATTCACCAGACAGGTATGATTCAGCACATACTTCTCTGACTGCCACCCTCTCTGGCATATCTATTCCTACTTGTTATTCACAGGCTGTTAAAGATGTACGTTGGATAAAAGCAATGAATGAGGAACTTCAAGCTCTTCAAGAGAATTTCACATGGGATATTGTCTCTTGTCCTCCAGATGTCAAACCCATTGGCTGCAAATGGGTGTATTCTGTGAAATTGAATTCGGATGGGTCCCTCAACCGTTTCAAGGCTCGCTTGGTTGCCTTAGGAAACAAGCAGGAATATGGAATTGATTATGATGAGACATTTGCACCGGTTGCTAAAATGACATCCGTTCGTACGGTACTCTCTATAGCTGCTTCTAACGGGTGGGCTCTTTATCAATTAGATGTGAAAAATGCTTTTCTTCATGGTGACCTCGCGGAAGACATTTATATGACTCCTCCTCAAGGTTTATTTTCATCATCTAAGGGTGTGTGCAAGCTTAAACGCTCCTTATACGGTTTGAAACAAGCACCTAGAGCATGGTATGAAAAATTCCGCTCCACTCTACTTGGGTTCTCCTTTACTCAGAGTCAGTATGATTCTTCTCTATTTATTCATAGAACGTCTACTGGAATTGTCCTACTTCTTCTGTATGTTGATGATATGATTATTACTGGTTCTGACCATGCTTCCATTCAAAGCCTTAAACAGCAGTTACAAGCAGCGTTTCATATGAAAGATCTTGGTAATTTGCATTATTTTCTTGGTCTTGAGGTTCATTCTACATCCAAGGGCATATTCCTCCATCAACACAAGTATGCCACAGATTTAATTTCCATGGCTGGTCTCCAATCGGCTAATCCAGTGGATACTCCGCTTGAGGTTAATGTTAAATATCATCGTGATGATGGTGATTTGTTGCCTGATCCCTTATTGTATCGTCAACTCGTGGGTAGCCTTAATTACTTGACTATTACTCGCCCTGACATATCGTTTGCTGTTCAACAAGTAAGTCAATTCATGCACTCTCCTCGCCACCTTCACTTGGCAGCAGTTCGTCGTATAATTCGTTACTTGAAGGGAAGCTCTCATCGTGGTTTATTCTTTCCTAGTGGAGTTGCTCCTAAATTGAGTGCTTATAGTGATGCAGATTGGGCAGGGTGTCCTGATACTCGACGATCTGTCACTGGTTGGTGCATGTTTCTTGGCTCTTCATTGATCTCATGGAAAAGTAAGAAACAAGCGAGAGTCTCTAAATCTTCTACTGAATCTGAGTATCGTGCCATGTCTGCTGCTTGTTCTGAAATAATTTGGCTTCGTGGTCTTTTGGCTGAACTTGGATTTCCTCAAATAGAGCCAACTTCGCTTTATGCTGACAATACAAGTGCCATCCAAATTGTTGCGAATCCTGTTTTTCATGAACGCACCAAACATATTGAAGTTGACTGTCACTCAATTCGTGATGCTTATGATGACCGAATCATATCACTTCCTCATGTCAGTACTCAGTTGCAGATTGCAGATATTCTTACCAAGGCTGTTCCGCGTCCACGTCATCAGTTTCTTGTTAGCAAATTGATGCTTATTGACAAGCAGCATCAATTTGAGGGGGGATGTGAATAAGGGTTTGTTCCTAGAATAAGGGTTTGTTTCTAGAATAAAGGAAACAAATTAGAAATTGACTTGTTCTCATTAAAATGTAATTATTTAGTGTAATTACCAATATAGCCCTGTAACCTCTATATATACGAGAAATAATAATGAGAAAAGGATTAAGCCAAGAATTCTTGACAGTTACAAACTAATAATTCATCCTTAAATATATATGTATGTAGTTACAAACTAATAATTCATCCTCAAATAGAAAAGTATGTATACAATATTTGATCTAGTTAAAATAGTTGTAGAAGACATGTTTAAAAATGGTTGATTAGGAGTTAGTTGTATTTGACAGAGTTGAATACAACATATAAAAGCCAAATGTTGTAAACATATATTCAACATAGTCAAATAATGCATTTAGTAAATATATTGTAATGGTTGTCTATATAAAGACATGTGATGATGTTAAAAAAGAAACAACTTCATAATATATTTCCCTTTTTTCACAATATAGTTTCATTCTCTTATTCTTTTTTCTTCTTCCTTCTTTTTGGAAATCTTAATTGTTTCAATAAATTAGTATCAACGAGCTCAGTTGCGATTTAGTGAATTTGTAATGGCAAATGGTAACACAACATCAATGCAACTTTAAGCAAATCTACTGATTTTCTAAGGTGAGAACTACGAGGGGTGGGTTGCATAAATGAAGGTTACCTTTAGATTTCAAGACGTGGTTGAAATCATGTATGATGGAGCACCTACATTGGAAGCGAAGACAAGTGATGTTTAGAAGGTTGCGTACTAGGAACAACGAAAGAAAGATGGAAAAGCTCTTTTATTGATCCATCAATGTGTGGATCCTAATGTGTTCGAGAAGATTATTGAAGAAAAGACGTCTAAAAAAGCGTGAGACAAGTTAAAGAACTTGTATGGTGGCAATGAAAAATTAAAGAGGGTGAAGTTGCTGACGCTAAGAAAGCAGTTTGAGATAACACAGATGAAAGAAGATGAATTGGTTGCTGGTTTCTTTTCAAGATTAGTGTTACTCACCAACCAGATGAAGGTGTATGGTGAATCAATCACTGATTTGTAGAAGATTGAGAAAGTGTTGTGATCTCTGACTGCAAATTTCGATTACATTGTCGTGTCTATTAAAGAGTCCAAGAACCTAACTGAGATGAAGTTGGAAGAACTTCAAACTTCATTAGAGGCTCATGAGATAATATTGAGCAAAGAAACTCATAAAGGGAGAAAGTAGCAAAACAAGCACTGCAAGCAAGATTCATCAAGAAGTTTGGAAAAGAAAAGGCGAAGTAGACAAAGAATCTTGCTAATGATGAAAATTCAAGCAAGAATTCAAGAATCACTATGATTCGATCAAGAAATGCATGATCAACAAGCATTCAAGGAAAAAAGTTGATTTGAAGAGTGTCACAATTGTCAGAGATTTGGTTATTATGCTCGAGATTTTCGGAGAAAGAAGAAATCAAGAGCAAAAGATAATGAAGAAGTGCAATATGCACATGCTGGAGAAAGTGACTAACGATATGCTGCTCATGACCATACTCAGTCGAAGAATGAACAAACCAATATGTGGTATCTGGATTCGGGATGCAACAACCACATGACTGGTAATAAAAATTGGTTCACCAAGTTAGATGAATCGATTAAAAAAGTAATTAGGTTTGCAGATGGAAGACATGTCACATCAAGTGGAAAAGGAAACATAGTTGTGGTTAGAAGAGATGTTCTAAGGGCCAGTATTACTAATGTGTTATATGTACCTTCGATGACAAGTAATTTGATAACCATAGGTCAATTACTTTCAAAAAGGTATTACATGAAATTAGAAGAAAATCAGATGAAGGTATATAATGGTGAAGGAAACAAGATCCTGAAAGCACCATCGGTAGATGACAAAACCTTCAAGATTGAGATCGGCATGGTTGATCATCAATGTCTTGCTTCAATTTTCGTATAAGACAAGAACTGACTATGACATCATAAGTATGGGCATCTAAACTTCAGAGGTCTATGTATTCTTAACCTAAAGAAAATGGTGTATGGATTATCTCAAGTGAAAGAACCATGTCAGGTCTGTGAGGAGTTCTACAAAGAAAAGAATGCTAGGAAAGAATTCACACACAATATGTCTATGAAGTTGAAACAAAAGCTAGAGCTTATTTACTCAAATTTGTGTGGACCTTTTGAAGTAAGAACAAATAGAGGTAAGTGTTATTTCCTAACCTTCATAGATGAATTCACCAGATATATGTTGATTTATTTTATTGAAAAGAAGAGTAGGGTATTCACACAGTTCAATAAGTTTAAATTGCATGTTGAGAAATAAAGTGAATGCAAGTTAAAGAAACTAAGAACTGATGGTGGGGGTAAATACATCTCTATGGAATTTGCAAGATTATGCAATGAGGTAGGTATAAATCATGAGGTCATTGCACCCTATACATCTCATTATAATGGCATAGCTGAGAGACGAAATAAAAGTATATTGAACATGACCAAGAGTATGATGAAAGTTAAAGAAATGCCAAAGAGATTTTAGGGTGAAGCAGCTTCGACAGAAATATACATTCTAACATATGTCAAACCAAGATAGTCTACATGATATCTTTTGAGGCTTGGACATGACTAAATTCAAATGTTAGTCATTTAGAGTATTTGGACCAACGTGTTTCAGGCATATACCTGAGTAATTAAGAAAACACTAGATGATCAAAGTCAGGCCATGGTGCTCATAGGTTATCATTTGACTAATGCATACAAGTTTTATTCACTAAATGATGATAAACTAGTCACTAATGGGGATTTTTCGGCGGACGAAAGTAAAAGGTGGAATTGGTCTCAGAGATCAGTTCGACATGAGCAATAAATAATACCAGTTGTGCTTAAAGAAGACCAACAAACTGAAGCCACTACCACTCGAAATGAAGAACCACTTGAGAACAATGTTAGAAGATCTACTAGAATGAGAACTGGGTCGACAAGACTAGATGGATATAAGAGATTTCCAAATCAAACTATTGATGCAGATGATGACCATTTCAGAACCAGTTAATTTGGATCAATCCATGAATGATTCAAGTTAGTTGGCATCCATGAATTAAGAACTCAGAGCAATTGAGAAGAACAAAACTTGGAAATTTGTAAAAAGATCTAACAAGAAGCCAATTGATGTGAGGTGGGTTTTAAAGTTGAAATTGAGGCTAAGTGGTGAAATTTCCAAGTATAAGACAATAATAGTGGCGAGAGTTTTTCTACAAAACTCTTGAATCGAATTTAAGGAAGTCTATGAACTTGTTACTGTGAGGGCAAATTGTCTCACAACATAGGTTTCCAAGTTTCGATGATGACAAAATACAACCTTGGTTAAATTGGAATCATCATGCAATACTTAAACATACTACACCCTTCCTATATCCTTTAAATCATTATACTTTATGTGCAAGATATGTGGCTCATAACTGATTGTGGCAAGATGCACAAAATTGCAAAAGTCTTATTTTTTGCAGGTTTTTAAGCAATGAGTCGACCATACAGTCGGCACATGAAGCCTTGCTTTTCCCACGGATCAGCGCATGGAAACAATGAGTCGACCATACAGTTGGCGCATTAAGCTTTGATTTTCCACGGATCAGCGCATGAAGACATGAGTCAACCATGCCAGTCAGCGCATGAAGACATGAGTCGACCATGCCAGTCAGCGCATGAAGCACTGCGTTTGCCACGGCTCAGCGCACGCCGACCCTATGGTCGACCGTTCGCGTGCTGTGCAGGATTTTCTGCTGTGTTTTAAAATTCAGTTGGTTGGCTGTTTTAGTTATTACTATAAATAGAGTTTTGCTTATTTGATATAAATAACAATTGAAATCTTGAGTAAATTGTTAAAGGGCAAGAAAAGTGAAATAGGTACAACATTTCTCTTCATCTTCATCCTCAAAACAACACACAACTCTGCAACTACACACAATCATTTTGCGGCAATTTGTGTCTTGTTCAAGGTGATAAGGTTCGAATCCGTTGATTGAAGATCCGGTTCGGGTGGAGATTTGTGGCAGGTTTTTCTTGCATAAAACCTTGAAGGTTTTGCCATCCAAGACTCGAAGGTTTTGGGGGGTTTTTGCTACGGATTGTTTCGTTCAACATTCAAGCGGTGCGAAGGTAATTGATCAATGGAAGGTTCATCAATTTAGTAGCTGGGGCTGTGAAGTGTTGAAGGCTTTTCGGGTTCGATTCGTTAGTGTCTAAGATCAGTCGGGCCGAAGGTTTGAACAACATAAGGTTATTCAATAAAGGGGCTGGAATCGGAGGTCATTCACAACAATCGAAGGGCTTGAGATAGATTGAATAGATATCACTTGTTGGATGTAACAGTTTACACAAGAGTTGATAAGCAAAAATACAAACAATCCCTATTGATGTTGATAATGCTATCACTTCTTGCACCTTGATTCAAGATGAATCAAATGAGGGCAAAACCAGCAAATCCTTAGGGGTCATCCATGTCGACATAATGTTGGGAACAACCACAAGGTCAACACTATTTACGGTGGTCCAGACCAAAGCGAACTACAATCTGCTTATAGGTAGAGAATGGTTGAATGGATTGGGATGTGTACCCTCACCAATGCATTAGAGGATCACCATATGGAATGCTGATAGGATTTTTGAAACCATTGAAGCAAATCATAGTTTTTCCGAGCATATTTCAATCACATTGACATGCTTAACTTTGATAAAACAATTGGCGAAAATTTCGCCATGAAATCCTGTGGAAGAAGGGTATAACTTTGAAGGATGTGAGGTATCTTACACGGTGAACCTACACCCTTAATATGGTTTTACATGGGAGTACAAATTGTTGGAGGATATAAATGATAGTCTGAATCTGATGAAGATCATGATTGAGTCAGAAACGTTGGCTCGAATTTCGGCCTATGTGACTGAAAACAAAATATTGGCGGCCTTGGAGGTCGAGTCTCAACAAATACTGGCTACCAAAGACATTAAGCCTGAGAACGCTTAGGCAAAAAATCTGGCTTTACCAGTCAAATAACAGCTTTAGAAAGCCAAAGGCTAGATTGCATGTATGATGATGAACCTTTGGGGTTCGAAAAAGACCCAACAATCTCGATCGATAAAATGCAAGCTTAGAATCCTTCCGAAAGGATAGCCCTGAGAGATGGGACGATGAAAAGACCAACATACATTAGTGTTAAATTTGACCCACACTTAAAAGCAAAAGTAATCAAGGTGCTAAAGAAATTTATAAATTTCTTTTTCTTAGACTATGATGAAATACCTGAACTCATTCATGATCTAGTCAAACTAAAGATGTCAATCAGACCTGACAATAAGCTAGTGAAGAAAACCCCACAGAGGTTCGCACCTGAAATCATATATAAGATCAAAGTTGAGATTGAAAGATTGCTCTAGAATAAGTTCATCAGGCCTTCCAGGTATTCCGAATAGCTTGCTAATATTGTTCTAGTTATTAAGAAAAATGATATGGTTATAGTGATTTGTGTAGACTTTAGAGGTCTTAATGTTGCTACTCCTAACGACGAATATCAAATTCCAGTGACTGAGATGTTAGTCGATTCAGAAGTTGGGTTAAAATATCTAAGTCTTCTTGATGGATACTTTGGTTACAACCTAATTTTCATTGTAGAGGAAGACCTAGCAAAAACGGCGTTTCGATGCCCAAAGGCTTTAGGCACGTACGAATGGGCGATAATGCCTTTTGGCCTGAAGAATGTTGGTGCTACTTACTAGAGAGTAATGGACTCAATGTTCTATGACTTCATCGAGACATTTATGCAAGTGTACATTGATGACATTATCATCAAATCTTCATCTAAGGATGGTCACCTCGACCACCTTTGACAGTCATTCAAAAGGATGAGGAAACACGGGGATGTGAAACCAATGATTCGAACACAATTAAGATGTTGGCATAAAGTATAATTAGGGATATTGAACCAATGATACAAGAATTATAAATAAGTTTGAGTCCCATAAAGGAGAGGTCTCATAAGTGGGTTCGAGTCCCATAGAGACATGGATGCCTAAGTGGGTTAAAGTCCCATACAACAAAAGATACTCTAATTAGGTTCGAGTCTCATACGAGTGACAGTTCTTGAAGTTGGTTCGAGTCCCGCAGATAACCCAAATCCACAAGAAAGTCGAATCATACAAAACATCAATGACCCGAGCCTTGCCCTAAACCTAGGTCTGGTCGGGAAGGGATGTTTCGTGACGTGTTCCAAATAGTGATTTATTTGAATTAGTGGACTCAAGTTACATGTCTCCATATGATTTGAATATCCCTTAGATGCTTAAGTCTTGTTTTATTGTGTAAGTGAGCACAAGTTGGACGAAGTTGAATGACTTAAGTTCAAAATCAATAAGAGATCCCTATAGAGTCGAATGGACTCATAGGATAGGGAAACTCACTGATATTATTATCTTATTTCACTCTTATTATTGTTTTTCAGGTGGTGTTATGCAGGTTAAATGCAAGGATAAGCTTGCCTGATGATGTTTCAGATACACTCTTTTGACGATCTTCCGCTGTAAATATTGTACATGGGCCGATGTGTACATAACTCTTAATTTTTTTTATTAGGCACATTTTGTATAACATGTGTCGTATTGTATATTATTACTTTTGTATAGAATAAAAAAATATATGAGATTACAACATCACTTAAGTGATTCATGTGTCATTTTTATTCTCAATCAACTTTCTTTCTCCTCCATTATTAAAATAAACGACTAAAATTAAAATATTATATTTTTTGACTATCAAAATTCTCTTTCCTCTCACCCATTTATTTTAATATAATGGTTTAGATTCATTATCATTTTCTCACATGAAAATATCGTTCTCATAATATATATATATATATATATATATATATATATATATATATATATATATATATATATATATATATATATATATATATATATATATATATATATATATATATATATATATATATATATATATATATATATATATATATATATATATATATATATATATATATATATATATATAGACACACACACACACATTGCTGTCGATAGGAACTTATGTCTATTAGTACCAAATTAAACTATATGTAATATATTTTCTAGATGTATATTATGTGTGGTTGTTACAATGTATGTACATGAGTGTCCTTTTTTTTCTCATGTTTTTCTTTTAATTTTGACCAAAATCCTTAATTTTAACTCTAGTTGGTCTCTCTCTTTTAACATTCAGTAACTTTTTTTTAATTAAAATTTTATGTAATAAAATTAAATAAAATGGTTTGCATTTTTGAAATTATGGGTTGCACCTAATCTTGCCATTACGTGGACTCTACCCATTTTATGTTGTTTTTTATTTACATAATTTTTAAAGCACCCCATGTATTACTAGGACACTACGTGAAAACAAAAATTCTCCCAAATTTTGGAGAAGCATCTTCGGACGCATCTTGAGTCAATAGAATTCTAATTTAATGTGAAAAATTATGGAGATGCATCTTTGTAAACATTACAGAGATGCATCTCCGGATGCTGCTTGTATATACCGCGCCAGAACCCTTATTCTTCCCCACTTGTTAAAAAAACAAAGTTTTTTCTAAAATTCTCTCAAAATCACACTGTCTCAAAATCAATCAAACAACATCTAATACTCTTCAATCATTACGAGACGACATCAAAAAGCTCATTCGGCTACGTCAACTTTAAAGATTCCTCACTTCTTGTAAGTTTTTTTTAATTATTGTTAACTTTTTTAAATTTTTGTATAAATTTGTAGAAATTGATGACTAGGTATCGAAATACATAGTTTATACGTGTTTGATAGTAGATATATTATGAGAAATTTGTTTCATAGTTAAAAGTAATGATCAATGCATTATTTTTGAGGATTTTATGGTCTGCATTAGTGTCATTGAGGAAGATGAAAGTTGCAGAAAATTTCGAAGATGCATCTCCATTATTTTTCAATGTTTGGATTCATATGAACCAGAGTTACATCTCCGTAATTTATCTATGTACTTTTTTGTTGCTTTTTGATGACTCAATTTAATATCGTTTAATTCGATTCAATTTTTGCATTGTTACTTGTTGGTTTATCGAGTCTTTACCATTTTCTATGTTATTTGCTTATGTTTTTCTTTGGTTTGCTTTGACAGATGCCATATCAGTCATGTAGAAGAAAAGTATCAAAGTAAGCTGAAGAATGAAGGAAAAGTGAACAAAATCACAAGTTCTGGCACGTCCAAGCTGAATGGCGTCCTCCATGCTAAAAAAAATGAGGGAATTCTGATTCAAGCAAATGGCACTCACCATTAAGAGACGGCGATCACAGTTACTAGCGGGAACAGTTTTCAGAGGAAGTTTCTGGAAGTTTTCTTTGGTTTGAATTTGAATTCAAATCTTTGTTCTTGGAGCCAAAATTCCTCTATAAATAGGACTCCATAGGCCTGCATTTCATATCCAAGAACCTTACGGAAGCTGCCAAATTCTATACCTGAACTATATATTAACTTTCCACAGTAACAATTGTTTACAATAAGCAATTGTTACACTATTATATTTCCTTTTTCTGCTGTTGCTGATGTACTTGGATCAAATTTTAAGTTAATAAAAGTTTTGATTCAGTTTATATTCCTTGCAATTTACAGGTTATTACTTCTTGCATTTATTCGTTGATTTACTATTTGTATGTGTCTTCTATATAACTAAATTTTACCCCAAAAACTTAATTATGAATTTTCACTTAGAATAAACCAACATGTATGTTTTAATTTCCAGCAACGTTAATATGTTAGTCTTAGAATTTAACATGTCAAGCTAAATTTGTATGAGCCCATAGTTTGAGGATCATCGTTTCGGCGGGACTCGGTAGAAACTATCAGTGTTAATTATGCATGTCTTATAATTTGGCTTTAATGTCTAGTTCTTATTTAGGTTGTTTTGTCGTGAGAGCGAGAAGCCGCTTAACAGCGTTTTGTCATGAAAGTGAGAAATGCATTAAGGTGTGTCCAATAGAGCGAGATTTTGAGGTAATCACTGGATCATAGACACTGAGCATTGGACTTAAACACAACGAGAGCTCTTTAGGCTTCAGTTAGGCTTTGTTAGTTTTCAAAATACGTCTATTAACTATCGGCGAGCGAGAGAAAAATCTTACGGTTATTAGGTGTGGCTTGGTCAATAGTGCGAGAGTGTGAGTTTGAGTTTTTAAGCCGGCAATTCCTACAGAACTATACTTGAGACCCTTTTTAGTACCCGGAGTCTATAGAGTCCCTTAGGAGCGCGAAATTCATTCTTCGGTCTCATTTCATTATTTGTTTTAAACCCGTCAATATTAGTTATTTTTCTGCCCCTTTTTATTCAGTGACATTAATCCTTAGCTTTATAAGGCATAATAGATCACTTTAGGTTGATTATTAATCCCTGTGGGTTTGAAAATATTTTAAAACTACGCGATACACTGTATGCTTGCAGTTCTGTCTAACCAACACATAAAGGCGCGATCAAGTTTTTGGCGCTGTTGACGGGGATTAATTTTAGTCAATATTGTGATTGCTTTGTTGCACAGTATAGACTAAGGCAACTATTTCTATTTTCAATCCGTCGATTGTATTCCAAACACTCGCTCTCAAGGTTACATGGTTACATTAGATTGTTACATCCAACAATTTCTCTTGTTGTTATGTCTTGTTTCATGGTTACATTAGATTGTTAGCCTCGGCGTGTCAATATCCCAACTCCTGGTTGGCATTCGCTGTTTTGTATTCGTGCAAGTTGCAAATTTTCGGGTTTGTCGATATTCAATCGCCTTTTACCCCGATTTGTTGAAGGTTTTCCACCTCTCACCCAATCCAGTCCAAGTCGTTTGAATAGGGGCAGCTGTTACACCCCAAAATTTACCTTACCTTTATTAGCCTAGCTTATGTTTCATTGCATTCATCTCAGCATTGACATATGCATTGCATTATCCTTTGAGCAGGGGACCAAGAGTGTGTTCATCAAAAAGGGGTTATCAAAGGCTTCAAAGTTGTGCAAGGGGTTACATTCAGGCTATCTAGGGCTTATTATCCTCAGAAGAGTGTCAAGGCTCATTGAAGAGATGATTGGTTAAGAGTGGTGTACCTCTTAACTTGGGGGACATTTGAAGATTGTCAGACGAGTTTGAATCCATGGTTATGGGTGGAGAGCATCATGAGAGCTCATTGAATTCCTTTAGGTTCATTGAGGAGCTTGTGTAAGTCATTTTATAAAGTGTGTGAAGCCACGGCAAAGATTGGTGCAATTAGGGTTTTCACCTGGTCAACCCTAAGTCGACAGTTGAAGTGAAGGAGATTAAGACTCAATTCCAAGTCTTTGTGATCATGGAGTGATGTATTTATATGCCCAAGGGAGGATTCCAATATAATTTCATCATGATTCAAGAGTTTGAGAAGTGCGTGAGCTAGGGTTACTATGCTTGACAGTGTAAAATCCCCTAGTTTGGTGCCTATCCTCAAGACAGTATAATTCAAGATGCAAGCCTCATCTCACCTTGAGATGGTCATGAGACTTCTAGAGGATGTTAATACCTTTAATTTTAGTACTAGAAGTCCTTGAGGGGATTTATGGAACTCAAGTTATGAGCCATACAAGTTACAGGTCCTCAGATGAATGTGATTTTAGTCAACAAAAGTCAACCAACTTCCATGCCATTTTTTACCAAGGATGTTTCTCCTCAACTTCAAGTGAACATGAGAGTTGTTCCTCATGATCTTAGCTTTCCAAAAAGTCCTAGAAGTCCTCATTTTGAGTTGTAGAACTCAAGTTATGAGCTTGGAAAGGAAAGGGTATTTTGAGAAAGTGAGATTATAGGTCATTTTCATTATAGGTCCATTTCACCACTTTGCACACTTCAAATGGAAATATTTCCAACATGAAAGTTGCTCCAAATGGGGTCATTTGGTCAACCAAACCTCAAGGTATCATTGACATGGCTTATAAATGAGAATGTATGGAGAAAATTTCATGAAAAGAAGTTGGAAAAGGCCTAGTTAGGATTTCATTCAATTTAAATCATATGATTGCATGTTGGTGCATTTTTGAGTCCAAATAATGTTTTAAGAACAATGTAAAAACCAAAATTTAGAAATGGATTCATTTACATGGAGATTTTCATGGTTTCTTGAACTTTAAGTCACACAATCAAAATCAACCATTGGTTTAATTCCAAGGAACCAATCTGAGCCATACATGATCCTTGCACCATAAGGAACTGATATGAACCAAGTTACAAGCATGAGAGCTCTGTTTTTCACCATTTCCATAAAGCTTCAAGTGCAAAAATGTGAATTTTCAAGTGGGCTATTATGGGCTTCCATTGGGCTTCTAATCATCACATGTCCATTGTATATAACATTTTGATTATTCCTAACAGAAAATAACTGATTTTAGGGGTAGTTACAACAAGAATTCGTGGAGAAAAAGTGGTGAAAAAATTGATTTTCGAATTTGGAGTTTCACACATTTTCAAGCAAGATTAAGCATTGTAGAAGCTTCAATGGTGATTATGGAATGATTCTGGACACTTTTCTTGAAGCTTCAACAACCTCTCAAGCCACCATTGAAGCTTTTTTCAAGGTTCTTATTTTTTATCCATGCTCTCTATTCTTGAGGAATTTTAGTGCCATTTTCATGGATTTACACTCCTTAGGATATGTAGAAGCTTTTAGGATTAGTTTGGTTGAGTTTCTTGAAACTGTAGAAAATGGCATATTTGCTTGTTGTTCATGTTTCTCCTTATTTATTAGATAAAAATGAAAAAGAATATGATATTTGGAATCTAGGAAGCAAGACGAAGAAAACAGTATAAAAAATTTAAGTTTTTGATGAAGTTGAAAATCCGGTCACTATTCATTCCGCCGGAGAAGATGACCAAAATCGTCTCCAGCCACCATAAAGACACCGCGAGTGACTCCCTCCGTTTTGCTCATTCAAATTTCCAGTGCGTTTACTAGCCGTCCGATCACGTGGATCGTTGACTCGTTCATCCTAACGTGCGACCGAGATGCATTTCGCGAATGGCCCTTTCCTAAGTCAAAACGCTGAGTTTTGAACTCAGCTGGGCCTTAAATTGTTTCGCTGTTCGCACCCCATTCATAGGCCCTAACGGAATTCACACGTACATGTATTACTAACTGCACCTTTAATATTTCTTTTAGTTTCTTTTCTTTCTTTTTTTTCTTTTAGTTGTCTGTTTCATTTTAATTCCAATAAAATACTTAAATGCTTCAATAAATCTTGAAAAAATTCCTGGATATAGTTTGACATTTGATTTAATTTGTCATATTTTTTATTTTTATTTTCCATTTATTTTTCAATTAATTTCGTATTTTCTCTTTTAATGTGTTTTTAATAGTTGAAAAATGACATGCCATGCTTGCTGATTTTCTTTCTCATTCAATATATCAAATAAATGTCCAATTTTTTGTATGCTAGTTCTAGAAACCTTGATAGGTTTATGTGATTTTTTTTGGATTTTTTATAAACTGTTAAGTGTAGTTTTAGGATAGATTTTTAGGATCCTTCCATGGTTGATACCATTTAGTACACCCTTTGAGTTTGATTTAGTTTATGGCCCTTAGATTTAGGTCTTGCCCCTGGTTTTTGTACCATAACTCATTAAGACATGTAGAAAATATTAGGAATTTTCCTAGGTTTTATAGAAATGATTTTCTATTAGTTCCCCATTTTGCAAGTTAGCAATGTTTAGGTGATCTTAAGTGTAGCATACCTCCTAGTTTAGGTTCTAAAGTGATCTTTAGCTAACCCTAGACCCCCATTTCCTTCTTGATAGTATATTGTAGGGTTTGAGACTTCTTTAGGATGACTCCTAAGTTCTTAGAATATGCATAACCTCCTTTAGATTAAGTCTCTTGTAGAGCTTGAAGACTATTGGTTGCTTGGATGCTTGTGTGGCAGATTCCTCTTCTCCTGGAGCTTCCCTTTGCCTTGTGCAATTCAAGTCCTTTCAATTTCTCTTAGTCCTTATTATAGGATCCCTCTTGGGAGATCCTGGACTTCCTTAGGAAGTGCTCTGTGCATTCCTCAAGAGGTGAGTCTTTAAGGACTATTCTTGATCAAATGAATATGGTTGAGTGCCTTGGTGAATTCCTTAGGTTTTCACCATACCTCCCATAATCAATAAATGATCCTTTAGTCCTTATCATGAGATCCCTCTTGGGAGAGTCTGGCCTTCCTTAGGAAGTGCTCTGTGCATTCCTCAAGAGGTGAGCCATGAAGGACTATCCCTCATCAGGTGAATTCCTTAGGTTTTCACCATACCTCCCATCATCCCTAAATCTTATTTGTCCTATTGACATAGAATCCCTCTTGGGAGAGTATGGCCTTCCTTAGGAAGTGCTCTGTGCATTCCTCAAGAGGTGGAGCCTCTGATGGACTCCTGTGCTGATGCACTTTAAGTTTGAACCCTTTATATTGACATCTAGGTTCTTTACCCATATATCTTTGTCCTATTGACATAGGATCCCTCTTGGGAGAGTCTGACCTTCCTTAGGAAGTGCTTTGTGCATTCCTCAAGAGGTGGAGCCTCTGATGGACTCCTGTGCTGATGCACATTAATCAAGTGCTTTAGATTGATATCTAGGTTCTTTCCATAAATCATTCTTTGTCCTATTGTCATAGGATCCCTCTTGGGAGAGCCTGGCCTTCCTTAGGAAGTGCTATGTGCATTCCTCAAGAGGTGGAGCCTCTGATGGACTCCTATGCTGATGCATATTAAGCTGACCTTTAAATTGACATCTAGGTTCTTTACCCTCAATTCCTTTATCTGTCCTGTTGACATAGGATCCCTCTTGGGAGAGCCTGGCCTTCCTTAGGAAGTGCTCTGTGCATTCCTCAAGAGGTTGAGCCTCTGATGGACTCATGTGTTGACACACATCAACTGGATGTAGCCTTGGGATGACTTCCTTGATGCTCTTCCAGTCTATTTCTTCTCTCCTGATGGATTGTTTGTTTGATTACCTGTGGAATGAATTCCTTACTTGACATACTTCCATTTCCTTTCCTCCATGCATGATTGAGTGGTGTGCTAGGACAATTCATGTTTAGAGTAGTATAAGTGTAGGTGCATGACTGTATTGAGAGGTTGAGTGTGTCTCCCTCTGCTTGTTTGCATTAAGGGTTGAGGTGGTCCTCCCCTTGCTTGTATGTTTCTTTTCTTTTGTGATCGCATGTTCGCAGGGAAAGGTTGAGGTGGCCTCCCTTTGCTTGTATTGCTGCATTGCATGTTCATTCATATCTCATCTGCTTTATGATTTCAGTATTGTTTTCTGTTTCCCATTAACATGCTCCCTTAGGATTATCACCTCCTTGTTCAAGGATAGTGATGATAGACATTAGGTCTGAAACCATGCATGATAACATCTAGGATAGTTTCCATTTCAAACTCAACATTAGGACCATGTTGCATGATAACAGTAGGATTTCAGTTTCCCCTGTAGAGTTCTTTCTCTTCTCATCTTCATACAAAATCAAAACACGCAATAAAGGCTAATGAATACCGTACGTTACGAGCCTTAAGATACTTAGGAAATGGTTGTTGGAGGGTCACTCTTCAACAATCAGGATGTTTAGTATGGCACCCTTAGGGTGACATGCGACGCATTCACTCCTAAGTCATAGTCTCTAGTGCAGTATGAATTACAAACATTCATAATAAAACACTTTTTCTCCTAAAAAGCACAAACAAACATTCAAATCATTTTGCCCTTTGGGGTCTTTTTAATCAAGGAAAATCATTTCAGAAAAAGAGCATTGTTAACTCTTAGTTCTACCGTAAACGGTAACGCCTAAGTCTCCAACGAGCGAGCTGCATACACCAACTGTTGGAACTATTTGTTAACCGTACTCGGATAAAACAGACAAACCGGTGTTCCCTTTTATCCCGAACTACGTTCACTCTGATCTCTCAAGCCTGTTGTGAGTACGTAGGCACAAGATGCGATATCTTGGCGAGCAACCTTCCCCCCACCCGTAGTTAGCCGAACTACGTTGACTCTGACTTTCCCATTGCACAAAGGGAATACGTAGGCCCAGAGCAGCGATGCTCTGTCGAGTCCTTTTTCTTTTCTTTCAAACCATACTTTTAGCGTAGATAGATAAACAACCCGTCAGGTAAACAAACAAGCGTGGATCCCATCGAGTACGATGGACGTGAGGGGTGTTAATACCTTCCCCTTGCGTAACCGACTCCTGAATCTAGATATTTGGTTGCAACGATCGATCTTATCCCTTTTTGCTAGGTTTTTCCTGATTGTTTCCTTTCCCTCCCGTGGGATGAATAACGATAGGTGGCGACTCTTCTGTTGTGTCGGCACCTCATTTTCGCAGTAGCGACATCAGGTAGAACCTAAAAACCCGAAAGAAGCCTTACTCGATGAACATTGGTTCTTATATATGTAAGAGGAACTTAACCAGTTTAAGAGAAATAAGGTTTGGGACCTTGTCCCCCCCTCCGCGAGGTCATCGAGTAATTGGCATCCGATGGGTGTTTAGGAATAAACTGGACGAAAACGGATTAATAACTCGTAACAAGGCGCGTTTAGTCGTGCAAGGGTTTAACCAAGAGGAAGGCATCGACTATGAGGATACTCATGCGTCGGTTGCCCGACTCGAGGCTATACGCCTTTTACTTGCCTTCGCTTGTGCGAAAAATTTTAAGCTATTTCAAATGGATGTAAAAATTGCATTCTGTAACGGCTATATAAATGAAGAAGTTTATGTTGCCCAACCTCCGGGTTTTGAATCACATGAATATCTTGATCACGTATACAAGTTAAAATGTGCCTTGTATGGACTCAAGCAAGCCCCTAGGGCTTGGTATGAACGTCTAAGCAAGTTTCTACTTGATCAAGGGTATTCAAGAGGCAAGGTCGACACAACCCTCTTTATTAAGCGTCAAGGAAAACACTTAATTTTGGTGCAAATTTATGTTAACGATATTATATTTGGATTAACTAACATAAATCTCGTAAGGGAGTTTTCTAATCTAATGCAGGGAGAATTCAAGATGAGTATGATGGGGGAGCTCACATATTACAAATCAAGCAGCTTGAGGAAGGAACCTTTGTGAGCCAGACGAAATATTGTCTTGAGCTTCTCAAGAGGTTTGACATGGAAAACTCCAAAGCCATTGACACACCAATGCCAACATGCGTTAATATAAGTCGAGATGAAAGTGGTAAGGACGTAGAGGTGAAAAGGTATCGAGGTATGATCGGATCTCTCCTCTATCTCACTGCCTCTAGACCCGATATTATAATTAGTGTTTGCATGTGCACTATATATCAATTATCTCCTAAAGAATCTCACCTAAAAGCAGTTAAGCGCATACTTAGATACCTTAACGGCACTCCAAAGTATGGGCTATGGTATTCTAAGGGAAACGATTATTCCTTAGTTGGATTTTCTGATTATAATTTTGTCGGGTGAAAATCGGATAGGAGAAGTACAAGTGGTACGTGTCACTTATTTTCAAACTCTTTGGTCAGTTGGCATAGGAAAAAACAGGTATATGTTGCTTTGTCAACCGCCGAAGTAGAATACGTCGCAGCCGGCAGTTGTTGCGCTCAAGTCTTATGGCTTAAGCAACAATTGCTCGACTTTAATCTCAAACTGGAGTGTATTTCTATTTTCTGTGATAACACGAGTTCCATTAACCTTACCAAGAATCTTGTGCTGCATTCACGCACAAAACATATCGAAATTCGGCACCACTACCTTAGGGATCATGTGGAGAAAGGCGATGTGGCTTTTGAACATGTTGATACTAAAAATCAACTAGCCGATATTTTTACAAAACCTCTTGCTACTGAGTCTTTCTTTCATACCCGACAGGAACTAGGTATTCTCGATATTTCGGATCGTGGGATCGTGTTTAGTCAAATTTCTTGCACATTATTGTCATACCCTAAATTTGTCCTTCCCTTTTGTAAATTCTATTTTCATTTTTTGCATTGCCCGCTTAATTTCATACCATTTAGACACGTGTCCACCCTCAATTGGGTGATTTTCCGAATCTCTGGTATTTTGCCTAATGAGAGCATGACACATGTGTTGCACCCCAAAATTTGCCTAACTTTTTTTCATACTTGGTTTATGTTTCATTGCATTCATTTAAAACATTAGCATATGCATTACATTGACATGTAGGCAGGGATCAAGAGATGTGACCATCTATTAAAATCAAATAGGGGTTTGATAGCCTCTTGAAAAATGTTATTGAAGTGTATGAGGATTGATATCCTCCTCAGATGAATAAGAAGATCCTCAGAGATATGGTTGAATGCAAAGATTGCGTGTCTCATAACTTGAGAGTTGTGAGGGCTATTCAGATGATTCTGAAGCCATAAATATAATCTTGAAGCCTTAAGAGAGCTTGTGAGATGTCTTGAAAGCCATCATGATACCTATACAGGTCACCAAGTGAAGTATGAGAAGTTTTACCATGGTTGGTGCAATTAGGGTTTGACTGGTCCACCCTAGGTCAACAGATAAATTTGGAGAGGGTTTAGACCTACATTTAATGCCATGTGATCATGGATTGATGCTTTAATATGCCTAATGGATGATTCCAAGGTCAACTAATCATGATTGAAGAGTTTGAGAAGTGTAAGAGCTAGGGTTACTATGCTTGACAGTATAAAATCCCCTGGTTTGATGCCTACTTCAAGACAAGATAAGTCAAGATACAAGCCTCATCTCACCTTGATATGGTCATGAGACTTGTAGAGGGTGCTCTTAGCTTTAATTTGAGTACTAGAAGTCCTTGAAAGGATTTACAGAACTCAAGTTATGACTTTGACAAGTTATGGGCCATTTGGGACATGTGAATTTGGAGCTTGAAAGTTGACCAACTTGCATGACACTTTTGCCCTAGAAGATGGATTGTTATGAACTTTTGACCAACATGAATGTTGTTCCTTATTCTCTTAGATTTCCAAAGACTCCTAGAAGTCCTTAAAAGGATTTGTAGAACTTAAGTTATGGCTTTGACAAGTCAATGGTATTTTGGGAAAGTTGTGATTATAGGTCATTTTGGTTATGGCTCATTTTCACCACTTTAGGTACCTCAAATGGAATTTTGTTCAACTTTAAAGTTGCTCAAAATGATGTTTTAACTTCAACCATGAATCAAGGAGACATTGAAATGGCTCATAGAAGGACTTGGTTTGAGGAAATTTTGAAAAGGAAGATTAAAAAGGCATTAAAAGGCAAAAAATTGAAATAAATTTATTTGTGTCCAAACAATGCAATTTTATAGGTCAAATTGATTGGAAAATGCATTTTGAGAACTTTGGCAATATTACATTTTTGAATTGAGGTCAATTTCATGCACTTCCATTTTGTTACTTCATGATGAAGTAACATATCAAACTTGGATCATTGGATTGCAAACAAGGAAATAATCACCACCAACCAATCCAATATCTCATGAGATGATGATAGCAAGCAAATTCAGGCCAAAACAGGGCATAACCGTGACTGTTGCATATGGTATTTTGAAGGAGAAATTGAAAATGAAAATCTCACATAGATGGTTACAGAAACTTCTAGATGATTCCTACATGTTCTATATAACCATTGGAGTGAGTTCAGAAAGTTTTTTGGAGGAGATTGAGGCTGAAACCAGAGCAAGCAGTTGAAAACTCAGAGGTGCAACTCACAATCGGGTTTGGAGTTTGAAGGAGAATCAAGCCAAATCAAGGTGTGCATTAGATTTAGAGGAAGATTTAGAGTGAGTCTGGATCATATTGAAGGCTGAATCGAGCAAAGAGTGTACCTGTTCTTCATCTGAAACCAGGTTGGTACAAATCAAGTTCTTGCATAATTTATAGGGAGATATGTAGAATTCTTCATGTGGTTAGGATCATGACCTTAAGTAGATGGATTCTGGTACAAAAAATGGATGATTAGAGACACTTTAGGTTAGTGTGCAATTTCTATTGAGACTGATTATGCACGATTCTTGGAGTGTTGTTCTTGGTTGGATAGTGGGAGTTAACCTCTGATGAGTGTAGTTTCCATTAGTGCCTTTAGTTCTAGGAATTGTGGTGATCAAGAATTAAGCGATTTCTGAAACTTCTATCGGGTTTAGAGTTAGAGAGATAATTAGCCAATTTGGAGTTGATATTTGTGTTCAGGAGGTAAAATTGAGTGGATTTGAGTGTTTAATTGTTGTGTTTGATGAACTGTGGACACCACCTTATCGGAGAAGACGGTGGCGCTGCAGCTCAGGCCACCGTCTGGAGTTCTCCCTCCAACTCAGTTTAAATCTGGGACGATGACTCGTGCCCGTTAGATTGGTGTTTGACATTTGACTCAAGCAAGCATTGGACGGCCACGATGAAAGGAAATTTTTTTGAAGAGAGACTTGAGATGAAACTCACCGTTTCATTAATTGAAGTATTTTGGGCTTAAGCCACGGTTTGCTATCCACACCCTATTTCTGGCCCAGTCTGTGAATTACACTAGGAAAAGTTGTTATTCATCACACGCATCTTTTTATTTTCTTTTGTTTTTCTTTATTTCTTATCATTTCATATAGTTTTGGAATTAAATCATGAAAATTAGGAAAATTAGTCAATTTGATCTAGGTTTTTTTCCCCTGACTCATGAAAGAGTCTAGAATTTTATGGAATTTAGAGATTAGGAATTCATGCATTGGTGATTTTATTAGCAGTTTTGCATTTTAATTGATATTAATTTTGTTCATGGTTGATACCCTATTTTGCTGATTTTAGTATGACTAATTGGTAATCTATTTTGACTTGAAATTTTGTGTGTAGTTATTTTAGATGTGCATGAACCTCTAGTAATTTCCTCACAATGTGAGGAAGTTTAGGGTTGTTTTTGGTATTGAACATTAGGTGCTTTGGTTTTAGTGCTTAAGCTTAGTACCCTTTGATTTAATATTTAATTCTAGGACTTTTTGGATGAATTGACCTCTGGATTTTGTGTGGTAGAGTCTTGATGGACTTAGGTACCCTTAGTAATTCTTGTAGGAATTTACAATTTAGTTTAGTATTTTAGTTTGATTTAGCTTTAGTGCTAACTTTTAGATGATTCTAGCATACTAATTTGAGTAGAATAACTTCTTCCCCCCCCCCCCTAGATTAGGGTTTGGTCTCTTTTGCTCATGGATGAAGATGAAGACAAATATGTGTTGCTTTGGAGTGCTTGAAGAAGCTTGGATTTGAAGATCTCCCTCCTCTTTGTTGTAGTTTTGTTTAGGTGTTAAGAAATTAGGGTTTTAGGTAGATCTCTAGATAGAATCTCTTCCTTCTTAAAACATGGAATGTATTGTTCATTTCCATTCTTCCATATGATGTAAGGTCCCCTTGTGAAGGCCTCGTCCCTCCTTTGGAGGGATGTGTGGCTCTTCACAAGCTGGTAGAACCTTTGAGGGTTCATTTCTTTGATAAGTGGTTGAGTGCCTAAGTGGTAACCCTTGGTTGTCACTTTGCTTCCCCTTATCCCACACTACTCTTGTTGTAACTTCTCTCCCCTGCTTGAGGATGATTCCTTAGATTGAAGATTGTTTGAGAAGCCTACAGAGGATGGAAACAAGTTGATACTTGTACTTAGAGATTTGTTTGAAGATTAGTCTGAAGACTTTGAGGATAGAAGCTGAAGCTTAGAGAAAGTGAAGGAACAAGTTGATACTTGTGCTTGTCAAAGTTAAAGCTTGAAGAAGCAAGTTGATACTTGCCTTGGAAGACAAAGCCTGAAGGTGGAGTCTACAGTTGAAGATAGCTTGGAGCTGCTGAAGCAGGGTCCTCTGTCTCTTTTCTCTTTGTTGTATTATGTGTTTGCTTGAAAGCATTCCCCATAGGCTTGAGTGGAAGCTTGTCTTCCCTTGCCTGTTGTTTGATTAGGTTTGAGGTAGAGCTTGACTCCCTTGCCTCGCTTGTATTGTTGCATAGCATGCATCTTTACTGCTATTTATTCACTGTTTTACTGTCTGTTTGTTCACCATTGACATGGTTCCCCCTAGGTTCTCACTTCCTTTGATGAGGAAGTGATGATTAGACTGTTAGGATGAAGCCTTTACATGACAACTTCTAGGAGTTCCCTGTTTCAAAACACAACCATAGGATGAATCCTTTAGGACTCTTGACAGTTTCCTTAGTTGCGTTCTCTTCTCATCTACAAACAGCTTAAGACACAGTAATTATGAATAATTGCTTTCGTACGCTACGAGCCTTAAGCTATCTAGGAAACGGCTGTTGGAGAGTTTCTTTCCAATAGTCGGGATGTTTAGTATGGTACCCTTTGGGTGACATGCGACGCATTCACTCCTAGGTCATAGTCTCTAGTGTGATTGAAATTGCAAACATCATAAAAAAAACACTTCTTGCATAAAAGATTGAAAACAAACTTGAAAACCATTTTGCCCTTTGGGGTCAGTTAATTAAGAAGAACTTTTCTGAAGAAAAGAGTTTTGTTAAGCTTCAGTCCCACCGCAAACAGGCTTTGTCCCTAACTGCTGGAACTGTTGTTTAACCCTACTCGGGTAAAAATGATTGAACTTCCTGTGTTCCGTTTTAGCCCGAACTACGTTCGCTCTGATTTCTCTGATGAGAATACGTAGGCACGAGATGCGATATCTCAGCGAGCAACCTTTCCCCCACCCGTAGTTAGCCGAACTACGTTGACTCTGATTTCTCTGATGAGAATACGTAGGCATAGAGCGCGATGCTTTGCCGAGTCCATTTCCTCTTCTTTTTCTTTTCTTTTCTTTTGTTTTAAACCAACCTTGATAGGTAGATAGAATAACAACCCGTCCAGACAACAAATAAGCGTGGATCCCATCGAGTACGATGGACGTGAGGGGTGCTAATACCTTCCCCTTGCGTAACCGACTCCCAAATCCTGAGATTTGGTTGCGATGACCGGTCTTGTCCCGTTTTCGTGAGGTTTCTCCTGTTCGTTTCCTTTCCCGCTCGAGGGATAAATAACGAAAGGTGGCGACTCTTCTATTGTGCCAGCACCCGATTTTCGTAGTAGCGACAGCTGGCGAATCTGCTGGGGACTCCAATGGTTCCCTATGCGAGTCAATCCTAGCGCTTGTTTGCCCGTCTGGGGTTTTGTATGGATTTACATTTCTGTCTTTACTTTCCTGCATTTATTTCCAGCTTTGTATGATTATTATTACTGTGTTGTGGGAGGGGGCTCTGATGAGTGAGAAGCCAGACCCAGGCTTGAGTGCACCTAGAATTAGTTGTGGAAAGTAGTGGGCGCGTGCATGCTTTGCATGTACTAGTGTCCCACAAAATTCACGCTCGGACGAGGTTCTTCTGGTTGACTTCTTTTTCAACCCTTTGGGTTGAGGGGGATGTTGGTTAGGAGGATTGTCGACTCTGGGGACCGATCAATTGGAAGTTGGCTAAGTGAGGCCTCTTCAGGATATGATGATGCCACACCTTCTGGGTATCGTATCATCAGTCTTGAAAGTCTGTGACGCTGACGACCGCATAGGATGCCGTACCTTTTGTCAGTGGATAGGATACCTTCCTGTGAGCGGGATTGGGGTATGCAGGAAACTTGACTTTCAGACTACCTGGTTTTCTTGACAGTGAATCAGTGTGTTGTTGTCTGGGTTTCTCATTAGAGCAGTATTGTGGGTCTGTTGAAACAGATGTTATGGACTGGGCTCCTCAGTAATACATCTCTTGATCCTTGTTGCATGATTGCATATTGCATTGTTGCATACTCATTTTGCATACCATTAACGTGTATCTGTGTTGCAGGTGCATTTCATATCCTCTGATTCTAGTGGCCTGGAATTCTGCCTGCTATTATGGATCTTCTGAAGAAGACTGTGGCCTACAAGTTACCTACCCCAGATGTTACTTCTCTTCTTGGTTTGATAGCCTTGGCTGATGATGATGTGAAAAGAAACTTCAGAAAGAGTTATGGGAAATTGCTTAGGCTGGTTTGTAAACCATCTACATATGAGCTGAACGGATTGTATGCGCTGATGCAGTTTTATGATCCCCCTCTGAGATGTTTTACTTTCCCGGACTTCATTCTGGCTCCGACTATGGAAGAATATGTTGAGATTTTGGAGGTGATCATCCAGATAAGATGCCTTTTGTCCACATGGATGTTAAGCCTAAGTTGGATGATTTGACTGCTGCTTTGCATTTAGAATCCTCAGAGTTGTTATTGACCAAGTGGAACGGAGTTCCTGGTTTCTCTCTCCAGTTCTTAGTTGGGAAAGCACAAGAGTGTGCTAAAAATGGTTGCTGGATTGTGTTCAATGTCATACTTGCTCTTTGTATATATGGCATCATACTGTTCCCCAACATGCCGGACTTCATTGATTTGGACGCTTTCCATATATTTGCATCAGGCAACCCAGTGCCTACTTTGATTGGGGACTTCTACCACTCTCTTCATTATAAGAATGAAAACATGAGGGGCAAGAATGTCTCCTGTTGCATGCCTTTGTTGTATATGTGGTTTGATAGCCACCTGCCCAAGAAGGGTATCTTCGTTGACTCTGCAGCCACAGTGGAGTGGTCTGAGCGCCTGATGGGGCTTTCTGCAGAGAATATCATCTAGTTTGATAGAGATCTACTAGGCTCGGAGATTATCTACAATTGTGTTGGGTATCCTAACGTTCCCATGATTGGGAGAAAGGGTTGCATCAATTACAATCCTTCGATGTTGATCAGACAATTTGGTTATGCCTTGAGAGGCCCGCCAAAGGAAGAGGAAGTACAGGAATCTCTGTACTTCACCGGTGATTTAAGTGGAGAGTTGCTATCCAAGGTTCAGCATGCTTGGAATAATGTCAGCAAGAAAGGGAAGCCCTTGTTGGGTAAAAAAACCAGTCAAGCCTATGCTCCGTACAAGGTTTGGATCTAAGATAGGGCAAAACAGGCGCTGATGTCGTTCCCTGCAGTGTTACCTCCTATTCCCCTCAAGATTGAGGAGCCAACTATTGTGCCTATTGAGAGATATGAACAGGTTGTGAAGGAGAAAGAAGAGCTGAGGAAAGCCAACGAGGAGTTGGAGAAGGAACTGGTTCAACTCAAGAGAGAGAGAGAGAGAAATGAAGCAGTATATTCCTTCAAGCAGCAAACTGAGCTGGTGAACCATCTAGGCACAGAATTGACCGAGCAAGGAAAGAAGCGTGAATGCTTGGGGGTGGATTTCAAAAGTTCCAACGATATGCTCACTTCCAAGAAGAAAGCACTTGACAGGGCTTACTTAGAGATTTCAACATTCAACAAAACTTGGAACGCTACGCTGACAAATAATGAGGAGAGAGAAGATAAGCTGAAGCTGCAAATCTCTAAATTGGAAGACCAGTTAAAAGCTAGCAGGAGGAAGTTCGAAGAAGAGGTTGTGCATAGATGTGCCACTCAATACTTGTTGAACAAAGTTGTTGAACGTAAGCAGGTGTCTGCATCCAAGAAGCGGAAGCTAGAGGAGTGCTTCGGAGAAGGTGCTTGGGAAGAATCCCTTGAAGATCTCCGGTGTGCTATCAAGCGAAGAGAATTGCTCGTCGAAGGGTTTCCCTCCCAGCCAGATCATCCCAAGACTAAGATGTTGTTAGAAGAGTACCGGGCTTATTATCGCACTTGATTGCTTTATATACCGTTGTGTGCTGACCATCACCAAGCTTGTTTGCTGAGGTCATGCCTGTGATGTTGTTTTGTAATTCAGTGATGTTGTAAGTTCGCCTTGATGGTCCCTTTTTTAGCAATATATGAGATGTTTACTTCCATGATTGAGCTGTTGCTACTGCGAAAATCGGGTGCCGGCACAACAGAAGAGTCGCCACTTTTCGTTATTTATCCCTCGAGCGGGAAAGGAAACGAATAGGAGAAACCTCACGAAAACGGGACAAGACCGGTCATCGCAACCAAATCTCAGGATTCGGGAGTCGGTTATGCAAGTGGAAGGTATTAGCACCCCTCACGTCCATCGTACTCGATGGGATCCATGATTATTTGTTGTCTGGACGGGTTGTTATTCTATCTACCTACCAAGGCTGGTTTAAAACAAAAGAAAAGAAAAAGAAGAGGAAATGGACTCGGCAAAGCATCGCGCTCTATGCCTACGTATTATCATCAGAGAAATCAGAGTCAACGTAGTTCGGCTAACTACGGGTGAGGGAAAGGTTGCTCGCTGAGATATCGCATCTCGTGCCTACGTATTCTCATCAGAGAAATCAGAGCGAACGTAGTTCGGGCTAAAACGGAACACAGGAAGTTCAATCATTTTTACCCGAGTAGGGTTAAACAACAGTTCCAGCAGTTAGGGACAAAGTCTGTTTGCGGTGGGACTGAAGCTTAACAAAACTCTTTTCTTCAGAAAAGTTCTTCTTAATTAACTGGCCCCAAAGGGAAAAATGGTTTTCAAGTTTGTTTTCAATCTTTTACGCAAGAAGTGTTTTTTTTATGATGTTTGCAATTTCTGTGAGGGCAAGTTGTCTCACAACATAGGCCTCCAAGTTTTCGATGATGACAAAACACAACCTTGGACAAATTAGAAGTATCATGCAATACTTCAACATGTTATACCTCTCTTTTATTCTTAAACCATCATACCTTAATGTGATTGTTGCGGTTAGAATATGATATCAAATTATTAATTAATTTGAATCGCATCTTTAGTTCACAACCGCTCTTTGATTTATCCGAAGGAAAAGGTCAAAAGAGGAAAACCTAATTTTGCATCGTAAAGACAATGCAGGGAGAGATCTAGGTAAGGGGTTGGTTAAGCTTAGGGAAGATACTAGCACCCTAAACTTCTGTAGTACTCTACAGGAACCTTTTGTTTATTGTATGCTTTTTTTATTTTATTATCTGCTTTAATATATATTGAGCTAAGGGATAGAGTGACCTAAAGACCTAAGGGTTAGTCCTAAGTTTACTCGGCAAGACATCGCATCTTGTGCCTACATATCCTGACGGGAATGGAATCAGAGTAATTGTAGTTCCCCTCGAAAGGGAGGTTAGAAACGTCTTGACTGTGGTCAAGGTTTCAAAGGGAATAATCGTATCTTAAGGACACGCTTACGTGGAGTCTTGAAACTCCTATTTCTACGTTGAATTTGTTATTGACCTTAGGGTTAAATTAGGGATTCCACGACGGGAAACCCTAAAACAGAGTACGGCGACTCCTTGACCTAAAGCTAGGGTAAAGGGTATTTTTGTCCACGGCGGGACGCCTAGGCTAATTAGGGTGTTGAAACTAGGGTTATTGACTCGGCGGTCAAACTGTTAATCCTAATTCCTTCGGAGGGTGATTAACGATAAACATGCAAACAGAGAAAATATTGTATAGCAGAAATTAAAGTGCAGAAAGTAAAGAAACAGTAGAGAAAGCATCGCGGCTGTTCGCGTAAATTACAAACCCCCAAAGGGCCAAAAAATACTGCAAAGCGAGAAAAATAAAACAAATAAACCGCGACCATGGCCTCGCGTAAAGTAAACCCATGGAACCAAAACAGTACGAATCTATGAAACATTAATAAACTGCAATGGACCAACTATCGAGGATTAGACCAACATGAAACGGTCAACTCAAGAAACTTTATGTTTTTGAATTTATTTAAAGAAAGACTAAATTTTTTAATTTTTAAACTTTTATTAATAAAAGAGACAACTATTTTTAAATTTTGAAAAGAAAAGTTAATTTGATTCTTAAAAAATATAATTGTTAGTAGTTACTAAAAAGAAATGTTTTACTAAAAAGAAATTTAAGAAATGTTTAATTGATGGAAATAGATTTTAACTTAAAATGGTTTTAATTTTAAATTATAAAACTGTTTTGAGTTTTTTATAAAAGTGCCTTATTTTTAAATATTAAAAGCAGTTTTTTCATTTTCATTTTCTTGAGACAGTGAGTTAATAATAACGTTAGTCCAACTTTCATTTATGAAGAAAAAAATGTCTTAAGTCATTAATTAAAACTTAGCCTTAATTCTAAATGTAATATAAGCAACACTAATTAACCAGCAAACAAATAAAATAAAACTTAAAGGAATAATAAACTAAACAAAAATAAGAACAAATAAATAAGAAAGGTAAATGAATAAGAGACAAATAACGTGAAGCTGAGTCATTGCGATGCTTATAGGGTTTGTTTCTCCTTTTCCTTCTCCAAAACGGCGGCTCCATTGAAGTTCGGCGGAGCTTCCGTTCGTCCTTCCTCTTTCTACGCATGTCGCCTCTTGTGATTCCTCTTCGTTTTATCCATCCATGGCGGCTCCGACCTGACCCTGAAAAATGCAATGCAAACAGAAAGCAATTAATCAAACAAGATGCTCACCTCCTCGGTTTGAAGCGCCTTGAATGATACGGTGGTGGTTCCGTCCTGTTTCGCCGATGAGGAAGCTTTTCTGAGGCCAATCGTAGCTTTGGTTTGAGGAGCTCGTGAGCTTTCCGCTGATGCCTGTTCGATGGTTTTATGAGTGCATCGTCTCTTTTGCGACGGTGATGATGAGGAACTTGGAGAGTCCTTCTGAGCCTCCTTCAACTTTGTGCCGCCGTTTTTTTCTCTTTGGTTAGGGTTCCTCCTCCCTGAGTCGCGGCGCCGTTTCTCGGTTGATGTTGAACTTTTTTCGTTCGTTTTTTCTTTCGTCCTCTTTCAAAACTTTATTATGATATTTATATGTTCCTGATCTTTGTTCATGGGCCTGGATCTGTCTTTATTTAGGTTACGAAAATGTTGCCTATTTTCCTGAACTATGAGCGCTGGATTTGCGTTTGACCGTGTTGGCTGCAACTTTCCTTCAAGATATTCATTTTGATTGCTTATGTTCATTGGGCTTCTGGATTTGTTATAACTTCTGGAAATTTTTTAGGCTGATATGTTGGGAGGCTTTGATGGTTGAGTTACGGGAATCTCGGTTTGACTTTACTCTTTTCCGAACTGTTTTTTTTCTTTTAGACCCGGTTTGGACCTGTGTGGATTTCGGTTTTGCTGAACTGCTTTGCGGGACAGGTTTTGAACTAGTTTTTCTGAACTGGATTTGAATTTCTGAACTTGTTTTGGATGGACCTCTGAACTGTTCTAAACTGGTTTGAACTGGTTTATCTGAACTGGTTGGAATTGTTCTTTGGAACTGAAATTTGAGCTGCTTTCGGAAATGGCTGGCGTTACGGTCCAATTTCGGGCAAACCGCCTTTCCGAAACAAAACACTTCTCGAGCCAATTCTTCAAACTATTTTCCTCTTCATCTTTCGGTAATATCGGTAATAATATTGGTAAGAACAGACCGCTGCCGGATAGGCCATTGGCCGAGGAAGGACACCCGGTGATGACACCGTTCTGAGGGTGTCGAACTAAACAATTAACCAATTCAAGTTTGTCTGTCTTGTTTTGCAGGTTGTGTTTTTCTGTAATTTAGAGAAACTTATAGCCAACATAAGAGTGAAATCCGGCAAAGTATCCACATGAGTCTTCAGCAGCTCTGATGAAGGGAATCGATGGAACTGCAATACCCACTATCCATGTCACATCTGAAGATGGATTCAGTTATGCAAGCCTTGGAGCTGCGGGTTACGAATATGAAGAGGGACCTCTGAATGAAGATGCAGAAAGGGTTGTAGCATGTTTCTACCCCTCTGAGTTTTTTCATTGCTCGTTTCTTTGTTCGAAATGATGGCTGTGCATCTCCCCAGCCTACCCTCGAATGTTGCTGAAGTGAGGATGAGAGCAAAACGAAGAAATGAAAGAGATATAATATTCTGCTGTTAGTTTCTTATGTTCTTGTTTATCTTTATTGTTATCACTGTGAATGACTTGATTGCTGGTTGTCTTCTATGCAGGTTTATTCATTTAACAATGTTACCGGCATGTGACAAAGCAGTAGAGAAATCATCGACCGTACCAACCAGAGGGTCAACGAATGCAACGGCGATAAGGGCACCTGGTAGCAGCAACAGTCCCGCTTTGGTCCAACATTCTCAACTTCCTCGGTGGCTTCGTCACCTTGAACTTTAGAACACATGGCCCCTTGAAGCTATCTGGAGATTATGTTAACAAACCCTGTTTCGTCAATAAATTGATTACGAGAAGTATCAAAATCCGCCATAATTCTTGTTACAGCCTCATCGTGGTCCAGGTTAATTCCTTCAAACTGACTTCAGTGTTGTCATTTCACCATGAGTAAGATGCCCATCTTTATTTTCATCAACTTTCTGAATATATTCTAATTGCTTTAGTGCTGTCTGTTCTTGACTTTTGGCAGGCGGACCCTTGTCGAGAGCAGTAGCTCTGATGTTTTCTACTGAGAAGACGCGGTAGTAGCAACTGCTAACACGCTAGCTGACTCCACGGAACCTTGAGACATTGAGGTGCTGGTACTGACTTGAGAAGCAACACTACTTCCAGGCTTTTGATTAGTTATAAACGAGCCAATGTTGAGACGCGCTTAATGACTCAGAATGCATCTGCAGTCGGTGATGGTTGGGAGCGACAGCAGCACGCTGTGCGAGTGTAGCTAGAAGGTGCCAACGGCTTACGTTGCTTCGATGCAGAGCTGGCTGATCCAGAATGTAGTTTCTGCTACAATTAGCAATTTTAGAAAGATGAGCCGCACTTGGTGGCTTGGATGGTTGATCTGCGGCGGGTTTTAATTCCATAGGAAGAAACCAAGTTCGACATATTTAAGTCCTAATATTTGTATTATCCATCTCGAGTTTCTACCAACAGAACTTGAATGTATCATGCCTAAGTCATCTATAGGTAGTTTTCATTTCAGTTTTTTCTTTGTCATTGATTTGTGGTGCTACTTTGGGATGATACCAATATTGAGCGGTAAAATATGAAATGTCATCTGTACTGGTTTCCTTTAATGATGTAAAGATGTTAGATGTAAAGAATGTAAAATGAGATTAATAAATAAATTCATATGGTTACACTAATCCAATACATGGATCTTATTTCCACTCAAATTCCCGCATAAACTCAGCCAGTTAATATATTACTTGACTAAGCTCCTTCCACAAAAACTCAAATGAATAAACTCCCTTAATTGACGTCATAACTTACAGTCAACTAAACAATTTATCCAATTACAACTGCATGCTTAAACTCAAATGTCGTAATCTCTACCAACAACCCAACCTCGACTCGATTGAGTTCAAACGCTCAAAATCTCTCATAATCACACCATTCCAGCTACATCGGCCCTGATTCACATCAATCAAAATAAACGGCCCAAATTCTCTGATTATAGCCTAAAATTCACAATTTGACAGCCGACTGCAAACAAATGACCGTTTTCCCGTAAAATCAACCAACTTCGCAACCCGTTAGTGTTTAGTAAAACGCAATGCAACAAATGCAATGGGATACGAGACGACTAAATCTTGGGGCAAAATTTGGGGTATTACAGTTGCCCCTATTTAAAGAGCTTCACCGGATGATTTGAGCGACGAAGGCTCGTGAAATCCTGGTGGAGGGATTTAAATATAGATAACCGAAAATTTTGCCCTTGGATTCAGTGATATGCAATGCTATGGACAAAACGGAAATAAACTATAATGTTGACAATGCCATGAACTTAGTATGGTGCGTATGATGGAATGATAAATGCAGAGATGCAGACGACACGACGACATAGGGGACATACGCGACAAACGAACCACACTGAGAATACGACACATTGGGTGACAGCATGACACTGGGGAATTCTAAAGTGATAGCCAACTGGTGCGAGCACGACCAATTACCACTTTAGGGAAGGAATGGTAAGAACGGGATCCTCAACGGAGATGGCACCGATGAGACGGCCTCCACTGGGGAATATCTAGGAGTAATTATTCAACAGGTTCAGGCGTGACCGACCGATATTCTAGAGTAAAAAATAAAACTGGATCTGCACGACTGTAGGATCGATTAACAAGATGCTGGAGCATTGAGCAAAGAATAACATCCGAGCTTCTGGAAACTCTCTCTCGTGACAGGATCAGACGGAATTTTGGAATCCGTTGAAAATATACAGGGTACAACCGGCTGTATGCCAAAATAAATGGACATTTAATGGGAAATGCCCTGATAAGCTCCTCGAGAGAGAACTGCCACTTATCGTTGGAAGGGACTTAAATGCCAAAACTGGATAAGCTCTCAGATAAAGAGACTGTTGCTTATCTGTGGATGATAAACTGAAAAATAAACTTCTTCTCATCCCAGGTATGTGCTTCCTGGACTTGATTCGGTTTCTTCTTTTACTAAAGGGTAAAATAAACTTCTTCATACTTCAAGATCTGTGCTCTCCTGAATATGATTCAGCTTCTTCTTTTACTAAAGGGTAAACTGAACTTCTTCATTTTCAAGGCTTGTTGCTCCCTAAATATGATTTCGCTCAAACCTCCCCTTTCTTCAAAATGATACCAAACTGCTCGCTGGAGATGGCCATTTGCTGCAAGTCATAATGAAGATAGGATAAGCTTCTCGGGCGAGAAATGCCGCTTTTTTGCAAGAGTGGCAATAATAAGCTTCTCGGGTGAGAACTGCTTGTAGAGGTGGTAACAGGTAATGTAAATTGTAAAGAAAGTTGTGATGATGACAAACATCTAGATCACTGAGTGATAGCAGGTAACATAAATTGTAAAGAAGGTCGTGATGATGGCAAACATCTAGATCACTGTAATGTAAATTGTCAAGAATGTTGTGACGATGGAAAACATCTAGATCACTGTAATGTAAATTGTCAAGAATGTTGTGACGATGGCAATCATCTAGATCACTGTAACGTAATAATGAGCTCCTTGTACGAGAAGATCAATTGTAGAGCGTATTGTAAAGTGTAAGGTAGGTTATAAGCTCCTCGGCTGGGAACTGTTGCTTGTCTATTGTGCAATGTAGTGATAAGCTTCTCAGGCGAGAACTGTCGCATATCTGCGAAGGATTGTAAATGCTTTTCTTGAGAGATAGTGCAAAATAAATGCACGTCCAGGTATGTTCGACAATCGACAGGACTGAAATTTGATCTAGAATTAGGCTAGAAAGAACTGATAAACAAAACTCCATTGAGGAAACGAACTCGAATGGGGACTACCTTATCTTAATGCGGAAAGGTAACGGAAATAACCATCGTCCACGAGGGTTGAACTCTATGGGGAAACTGGAAACAAATAGGTATTTTATGCTTAGGGCTGACGATCTACTTGGAGAGAGCGGACAAACCCAGCTACTCGGCGGTAACGACAAGGATGACGACAAATAGCAAGCATGCAAATGCTAATGCGTATGCCAACGTGTATACTTATATATATGTTCATGAAATTGTCATGCAATGAGTATGTCATGCTTATGCTTATGTTTATGCTGACAAAACGGATGGGAGAGGAGACAGGAGATGAAATAAACATCCAGACAAGAATACCCGACGGCCTCTGCAACAGTACATCTATCGAGAATAGGAAAAGTTAATGGTAGAACCAAATCTGGCTTTAAAGTTCTAACTTCCCTGAGGAGAAAAACTCATGACTTCCACATAGGGATGCGATACGACTTCGCCGGAGAGTATGATGCCCTGACTTCAACTGGGGATTCATGACCTCCGCATGGGGATAAGATGTCATGACTTCACATGAGAGACTGCTATCATGAACCATAATCAGCTCAAGAACTCTTCGATCAAAGACTTTCGGGGATAAAATAAATAACCGCTGCATGGGGAAGGTGTGGAGCAAGACAACTTCATGGAGATAGTGTAGCAAACTCCTGGGAAAAGTACCTAGGCTTCCTGGGGATAAGATATATCAAACTTCCCTGCGGAGAGTTCATCAGAATTACTGGGGAGAAATCAACAGACATTTCTGGGGAATGTATCTTGACCTCTTGGGGAGAATATGGAAGCCTCCTGGGAAGTATTTCCTGAGGAACGTAAAACAATTTCACTGAGGAACAGATAATTCCGTTGAGAATGGGGTTCAAGAACATATATCACTTGGAGGATACCGGGGATATCTCTGCAGTCTTGAGAGTCACTGGGGATATCGGATGAATCCCAAAAGTGTTGTCAGCTTAAAGTCTCGCTGGGGACTATTACTGGGAAGATGCTGGTAACGAATGGATGTTTATGCAACAATGGGATTTACTAGGGACGAAGAGATTCTTCACAAATTTCCATAAGTCAAAGTAACTTTCATTTCCGATTGCATTTTCGAGAAAATATATTTTAGTTTTGAAAAACACTTTTCATGCTCACAAGTTATTAACAACAGCAAATTGCATAACAAAAATAAAATGGAGATAACGTGCACAAAGGCGTTGAAAAGCAAAAGGTAAATTTTATTAAAGAATGGTAGCTTGCTAAAGGCATAGCTCCATGGGAAGTTACAAATTTGAAATTGGCAATATGGGAAAGGTTACATTGAATCCAACGACCTATTGACTCTGACGACTGAGACTACCCACAACCTTGCTTCTGAAGAGAGTGATTGGATTTGAAATGAATTTCTGTAAAAGCGTCTGCAATGCCCGGTGTCGTCCAATGCAGTGAAATGCCTTTGTCCCTAACTTTTGCCTGGACCGCCCTTTCGGGTTTTCAATCCACCGGGACGCTCATTTTTGCCTAAGCCGCCCTTTCGGGTTTTCAACTTAGCGAGCCACATTTTCCATTTCTATTATTATTTTTATTTTTATATTTTTTATTTTATTTTTAGGCATAGTATTTTCGGACTGCATCGGAGTTCACAGGATGGGCGAGCTCTTCACCGTCCATTGTAGTAAGAATCAGCGATCCTCCGGAGAAAACTGTCTTAACAACAAATGGGCCGTCGTAATTGGGCATCCATTTCCCACGCATGTCTTTGTGAACTGGCAAGATCTTCTTGAGTACGAGCTCTCCTTGACGAAACTCCCGGGGCCGAACTTTCTTGTCAAAAGCTCTCTTCATTCGGTTCTGATATAGCTGGCCGTGGCATATAGCCGCCAGGCGCTTCTCATCAATAAGATTCAGCTGGTCATATCGGTCTTGAACCCAATCTGCTTCATCTAACTTTGCTTCCATCAACACCCTTAAAGATGGCAACTCCACTTCAATGGGAAGAACGGCGTCCATTCCATAGACCAATGAGAAAGGAGTTGCCCCTGTTGAAGTTCGAACAGTAGTTCTATATCCATGCAAAGCAAACGGTAACATTTCATGCCAGTCCTTGTAAGTCTTAACCATTTTTTGCAGGATCTTCTTGATATTCTTATTTGCAGCTTCCACAGCTCCATTCATCTTAGGACGGTACGGAGAAGAATTATGATGCGCAATCTTGAAAGTATCACACAACTCCTTCATAGTCTTGTTATTCAGGTTGGTACCATTGTCAGTGATGATCCGACTCGGAACCCCATAACGGCAGATAATATCTTTTCTGATAAATCGAGCAACTACTTGTTTGGTCACATTAACGTAGGAAGCAGCTTCCACCCACTTGGTGAAGTAGTCAATAGCGACGAGAATGAAACGATGACCATTGGAAGCTTTCGGCTCAATTGCCCCAATCATATCAAGACCCCACATAGAGAAAGGCCACGGCGAAGTCAGAACATTCAATGGTGAAGGAGGAACATGCATTTTGTCCGCATAGATTTGGCACTTATGACACTTCCTAGCGTATCGGATACAGTCGGATTCCATGGCTAACCAGTAATATCCAGCCCTCAAGAGTTTCTTGGACATGGCATAACCGTTGGCATGAGTTCCGAACGTCCCTTCATGAATTTCCTGGAGTAGCCTGTCTGCTTCCCGTCTATCCACACACCTAAGCAGAACCATGTCGTGGTTTCGTTTGTATAGTACGTCGTTGCTGATGAAGAACTTAGATGCTAGTCTTCTCAAGGTCCTTTTGTCAAGATAAGAAGCATCTGCTGGATACTCTTGCGTGAGCAAATAATTCTTGATATCATGAAACCAAGGCTTTTCATCAATTTCACCTTCTTCAATCAACAGACAGTGGGCGGGTTCCCTCCTACGCTCGATTCGAATAAGCGGCGCTTCATTGACAAACTTGACCTTCCACATGGATGCTAGCATGGCTAAGGCGTCAGCAATATGATTTTCAGTCCTCGGAATATGTTCGAACTTGATCTCATCAAAGTACTTAATTAACTCCACAATGTAGGCTTTGTAAGGGACCAGCTTCTCATTCTTGGTTTCCCATTCACCTTTCACTTGATATATAACCAACGCTGAATCTCCGCTTACTTCAAGAAGTTTGATCCGGAGATCAATAGCTGCTTCAAGACCAAGGATGCATGCTTCATATTCGGCGACATTGTTTGTGCACTCAAACTCTAACCTTGCGGTAAATGGGGTATAACCACCTTTTGGATTCATCAAAACGGCACCTATGCCATGCCCACTGTAATTGGAGGAACCATCAAACATCATCTTCCACCAGAGACCCGGTTCGGGGCCATCCTCGGGCTCTGGCTCTGGCTCATCGAAATCATTTACCCACATAATGTCTTCATCTGGAAAGTCCAACTTAAGAGGCTCATAATCTCCGACTGGTTGGTTTGCAAGATAATCTGACAATATACTTCCTTTGATAGCTTTCTGAGGTACATATTGGATGTCATATTCCGACAACAACATATGCCAACGAGCAAGCCTCCCTGTCTGAGCAGGCTTTTCGAAAATGTACTTTATTGGGTCCATCTTCGAAATCAACAAGGTAGTATGACCCATCATATATTGCCGGAGACGCCTAGCAGCCCATGCTAGCGCACAACAGGTCTTCTCCAACAATGAATATCGATTCTCACAATTAGTAAACTTCTTGCTCAAATAGTATATAGCGTGTTCTTTTCGTCCGGTCTCATCGTGTTGCCCAAGCACACAACCCATAGACTTCTCAAGAACAGTGAGGTACATAAATAATGGTCTTCCGTGAACAGGAGGCATCAAGACAGGAGGCTTTTGTAGGTAATCCTTGATCTTTTCAAACGCCCGCTGACAATCTGGATTCCAATCAACAGTCTGACCTTTGCAAAGCAACTTGAATACCGGCTCACAAATAGTAGTCAGGTTAGATATGAACCTGGAGATGTAGTTCAAACGTCCCAGAAAGCCTCTGACCTGGGTTTCGGTCTGCGGGGCCGGCATGTCTTGGATGGCGCGGACTTTATCAGGATCTACCTCGATTCCTCGTTGGCTGACGATGAAACCAAGTAGTTTTCCAGATCTGACACCAAAAGTACACTTAGCAGGATTTAATTTCAACTGATATTTTCGGAGTCGTTCAAAGAGTTTCAACAGATGGATCAAATGCTCCTCCTCATCATGAGATTTGGCAATCATATCATCCACGTACACTTCAATTTCTTTGTGCATCATGTCATGAAAAAGCGTCGTCATAGCACGCTGATAGGTTGCCCCTGCGTTCTTCAGACCGAAAGGCATAACTTTGTAACAGAAGGTCCCCCAAGGAGTGATGAATGTAGTCTTTTCTCTGTCAGCGGGATCCATCTTGATCTGATTATAACCGGAGAAACCATCCATGAATGAGAAAACTGCAAAACTAGCTGTATTGTCGACAAGTGTGTCGATATGCGGCAAAGGGAAATCGTCTTTTGGACTAGCCTTGTTCAGATCCCTATAATCCACACACATTCTAACCTTACCGTCCTTTTTGGGCACGGGAACAATGTTGGCAACCCAATCAGGATACTTCGCAACTGCAAGAAAACTCGCATCCAACTGCTTTTTAACCTCATCTCGAATCTTCAAAGCCATGTCAGGTCTCGTTCTTCGAAGTTTCTGCTTGACAGGCGGACATTCGGGCTTAAGCGGTAGCTTGTGAACTACAATATCTGTGTCTAAACCGGGCATATCTTGATACGACCATGCAAACACATCAACATAATCTTTCAACAGCTCGACCAATCTCTTCTTGACCTCTGCCCCAAGTACTGTGCCAATCTTGACCTCCTTCTTGTCTTCATCTGTGCCAAGATTAATCAAATCTACCTGCTCCTTGTGTGGCTGAAGCTCTGTGTACTCATACTCAACCAATCTAGTCAGTTCTGCGGGTACTTCAAAATCTTCTTCACCCTCATCTTCAGCTTGATAAATGGGTGAATCCCAATCAGGAGAGACAATAGAGTCATCGGATTCAACAATGGTTGTAACGTCACTGCGTGTTTGAAAGGCTTATTTTATCAAATGTTCCATGAAAATGCGAAAAGAAAATGAAAATGCTTTTAGTTTGTTTTTGAAGAGATTGCCAATTTCATTTTAAAGGGTGAAAACGAAAAGACGCTTAGTGAAACAAAATGGAGCGGAAACAAAATGCATTTATTAATAATTGTTCGAAATGAAAAGGTGGCCCTACAAAGTGATCCAATAGCCTTGGGCAGAGCTATGGATTCGAAAACACAAAATGAAAAAATGAAAAATTACTTTGACAATGGGAAAATAAGTGGAATCTCTATGGCCTCCCAGTTGCTCAATGCTACACTACTCTGAAACACCAAGTTGTTCAAATCTTCTTCGTCATAGTCACCGATGGCATTGACCTGATAACCCCCACTGACAAACACCTCTTGGAAAACCTTCAGATGTCCTTTAACATGAATTGGCTTGTAACCCAACCCATAGCGATTAGTCTTTGCCTTGACGTTGATTACTTCTCCCCAACCTTCAGGAATGCCCCTGTCGATTGTCGATTTGGTACTCTTCAATGATGCAAAAGATGGACTACTCTGGACTCCCGCAGTTTCTTCGACTTCCACTAGAACAGCATTGGCAATTTCAAGTGCTTGGAAAGAAGTCTCCAAAGCGTCTTCATCAGCCTCAATGTACCGGAACGATGATAAATTACTAACCATTAAATCCTCTTCACCATGTATGATCACCAACTTGTCATCAACCACAAACTTCATCTTTTGGTGCAAGGTAGAAGTTACTGCCCCAGCGGCATGGATCCAAGGTCTTCCTAGTAGACAACTGTAATTAGGATTAATGTCCATAATTTGGAAGGTGATCGGGAACACGTGTGGGCCGATCAGAATTGGAAGGTCAACTTCTCCAACCACCGATCTACGCGAACCATCAAAAGCCTTGACAATTAAAGAAGTAGGCTTTACCACAGCATCCTTGTAAGCCATCTTGCTGAGAACCCTCATAGGTAGAACGTTCAACGAAGAACCAGTATCCACAAGTACTCTTGCTAAATTATCTTCCTGACACTTCACGGATATATGCAAAGCACGGTTATGATTCAGACCCTCTTTCGGCAGTTCTTCATTACTGAAGCTGAGAGTATTACAGGCGGTAATATTAGCAATCACACTATTAAACTGGCCGGTAGTGATGTCTTGAGCCACATGAGCTTGAGTCAAGACCTTCTGCAAAGCGGCTTTATGCGCGGGTGAATTCAATAACAGGGATAGGACGGAAATCTTCGAAGGAGTCTGGTGCAGCTGATCGATAACTTTATAATCACTCTTCCTGATTATCCTCAAGAATTCAGCGTCTTCCTCATTAGTAACAGCCCCTTTACCTTTATCTCCAGCCGACACAGCAGTATTGGTAGTGGTTTCCTTGGACGGAGCCTCATCAAAACGGGGTGTGTAGACACGACCACTGCGAGTCATCCTGCTTGCCCCAGCTATGTTGGTCACATTTTCGCTATCAACTTTCACTTCTTCTCTTGGGATGACCTTCCCAGATTCCTTATCAATCGCGGTTACCTCATACTTCCAAGGTACAGCTTTGGGATCACTGAATGGAAACGGACTCGGTTTCTGAATGATCAAGGGCTTAGGTGGGTCCACTGCTGGAGTAGCAGGAATCGGTATGCTGAACATTGGCATGACAGACTTTGGTGTTGGCAGATTAAACACTGGCATCCTGCCCCTTGGTTCGGGCAGGTTGAAGGTAGGCTCAATTGCAGCAACTTCCTTCGCCTGGTTAACTACTTGTAGGAATCCATCATCCATCAATCTCTGAACATCTTTCTGAACCATAGCGCACCCTTTATCATTTTCTTCACAACTTATACAATCAGCATGGGAAATAGACACCAGACCTACTCCAAACAGCTTTGCATGGAACGCCTTGAGAGGAGTCTTAATCTGGGATACATCACGAATAAAACCCTCGTAAGACGAATCATCAACAGCATTAACATTCGCATGGGTAGGCAGAGGATTGGTTTTAACATTGGGAGATGGATCATCGAACGACAAGATCTTCTTTTCCATCAGATCCCTCACAATGTTCTTCAAAGCATAACAATTCTCCAAATCATGGCCTGGCGCACCCTCATGAAATAAACAATGAGCGGCTGCGTTGTAATTGGCTGGCAAAGGATTCGGAGGCGGTCCCAAAGCTCGGGTGGTGATCAAACCTCGCTGTACTAGGTAAGGGTACAACTCGGTGAACGTCATTGGAATCGGAGGACACGGCTTATATTGTCTCCTCGGAGCATTTGGGCGAGGTGTCGGATTCCTCTGTTGTTGATTAGCAGGACTGTTGGGTGCTTGCCGGTAGTTGGATGGAGGATGATGATAAGGGGGAGGCGGGTAAATAGGAGCCTGTTGCATAGGCTGATAAGCAGGAGCTTGTGGGGCTTGCTGATTAAAAGATGGTGCAACAGCAGCCACATAGGGAGGCGGAGCATACTGGACTGGGTAACCATGAGGTTGCGCGTACGGTGGCGGATATTGATATTGGTGTTTTCCCCTCCTATCGGAGGATACAGCATGAGTCTCTCCTTCCTTCTTTTTCTGAGAATTGAAAGAGGGTTTCTTAGTTTGGTCCTTTGAACTCGTGCTGCCAGAACCACCAGACATCTTTCCATTTTTCATAGCTAGTTCAACTTTTACTCCAACAGCAACAATATCAGCAAAATTTGTGGTTACACTACCCACCATCCTCTCGTAAAATTCAGGGCGGACGGTGTCCACAAACCAATCGTCCAGTTCCTTGTCCGTCAACGGAGGCTCAACCTGAGAAGCAATCTCTCTCCATCGTTGGGCATATTCCTTAAAGGTCTCGGAACTTTTCTGCGTCATACTCAACAGTTGTCTCCTGTCGGGAGCTAGATCCATATTGTACTTATAGTGCTTAATAAAAGCATCAGACAAATCCTGAAAAGACTTGATGCGAGACTGGTCTAATGTTAAATACCACTTCGACGAAGCACCTTTCAGACTGTCTTGGAAACAGTGAATCATCAACTTGTCATTTTCCACATGAGCAGCCATCCTGCGGTAGTACATTATCAAATGGCTTTTCGGGCAAGTAGTCCCTTCATAGCAGTCAAAGTTCGGTGTTTTGAACTTCGGCGGAATAACCAAACCGGAAACCAAACAGATATCTCTAGCAGCAGCACCAAAGATTTGGTCTCCTTCCATCTTTCTCAATCTTTTATCAATAGTAACCACCTCTTCGCGAAGCCTATCCCGTGGTTGGCATCCTCCATCATCATCATCCAGAATTTCGTAAACAGGCTCATTAAGATAAGGCTGCACATGAGTGCGGACATTAGCTTGCGTGAAAGTAGGGACCACTTTGTGAGGCTCAGAAACCAAAGGCACAGTTTGTTGTATATTCTGAATAACAGGAACAACCGGTTGAACTGGTGTAGTATTAGGAACAGCCTGGTGAGCTGATGTAACAACAGGAGGATGCAAAAAATCTTGTGAGAGGCCATAAGGAAACTGGTTTGGCGCAGAGACCACCGGAGGATCTACAGCAGCAGTAGCGTTAATCTCAGAAACCACGGTAGGCTGAGTGTCCATCTTTGCATTCATGACATGGAGTAATTCCATGATTGTTCCAATACTCCCTCGAAAGTCTGCTAGCTCGTTGTTAAAGCGATCCATCTCTTGAGCATGTTCTTCCATCCTTTTTCGAGCTTGAGCTCTAGTGTTGTAACGAGTCAGGGTGACAAAACTGGAAGGCGAGAGAACCGAGTATGAGAAACCGAGAGACGCATGTAATGCAAAAATATGATGCGAAATGCGAATGACATGACTTCATGGAATTCAAGTGTTTATGAGTATTGCGGATAACGAAAAATTTTATTGATTGAAAAATGGATTACAAATAATATTCTTAAAAGAAAAATCTCGATGAAAATAAACAACTAAAATTCTAGAACCCTAAGGAAGCATTATTCATGATTTTGGCGATTAGGCGGAGAATCGGAGGAAAATAAATCCTCGTAGAGTCTTCTCTTCTTGTAGGAGAGCAACTCTTCATTCCTTGACTGAAGCTGTTTCTGAAGTTCGTTGTACTCGCTGACCATCACCTGGTATTTGTCTTTCCATGTTTCTGCTTCGTGATGAGCTTTTTTCAATTCGATCTTCAACGTTTCAGCCTCGGACATGAAATACTGGACTGGTTCCTCTCTCGGAGGCAGAGGATCTTGGCGAGGATAGGGCATCTTTAATTTGGAAGCTCTTTCTCGGACCCACTGAAGATAGGGCTCCATGGAAATGCAATTTGGCCTACCCAGACTTTCTCGACCTTTCATATGCAAGCGTCCCCAAGAAGATACAATTCGATCCTGAAGCTCTTTGTTGAGTTCGAAGAAGATCTTCTCTACGTAGATGCTTTTAGGCGGTTCTTTTAAGGGATACCCTAACTGTCGGCGAGCTAGGACGGGATTGTAGCTAATTCCTCCATTAAAACCGAGTAAAGGCATGTTAGCGAAGTCTCTACAACCATCAATGAGGAGTGTTCCATCGTACCTGCGATTGTACCAATCGATATCAGAGTGAGTTAAAGCCATAACCTTTTGTGACCAACGTCCTTGAGTGGGACTCCAAAAAGGACCAGACTTAGGCAAGTGCGAAATAAACCACTTGTACAGTAACGGCACACAACAAGTAATCACCCCTCCACCACGGAGGTTTCGGAGATGGACTGAGTGATAAGTATTACCCAATAAGGTCGGTACTGGATTCCTTTGCATGAAGATCTTGATGGCGTTAAGGTCCACAAATCCTTCAAAATTAGGGAAAAGCAGCACTCCATAGATAAGCAAGGCAAGAATCATCTCAAAGGTAGGCATGCTCAAGTAATCGGCATAATATTGGGACTTCTTGATTAGGAACTTCGTAGGTAACCCAAAGATTTCACCTTTATGAGTCATATTCTCCTTAATGTCAGATACCTTCAAACATGTGGCTTTAGCAATATCCTGTTCTTTAGGGTCCGTCTCCAAGAAAGGGAAAGGAGACTTATCCAGGATAGGTAACCCTACAAGCTGAGAATATTCTTCTAAAGTGGGTAATAGCTGATAATCGGGGAATGTGAAGCAGTGGTAGTCGGGATCATAGAACTGTAGCAAAACCGAGAGGAGTTCCTCGTTTACTTTATATTCCAATAGAGATAACAAATTTCCATACCGGGCACGGAATCCTTCTCGATCTTGAACTAAAGATCCTAGCTTCCTTAAGTCATCTAGTTTAGGCCTTTTAAAAGTATATTTCAAAGTCTTTCTTCTATTGTAATCCATAATCCTGCAATATTCATAAATAAGATTTGAATTCCATGAAGTATAATGTAATGTGATGCTTTAATGGATGCAATGTATATATATTCACAAGTCTTAGGTTAAAGGTACGTGCAAGGAGTTAGGGTCTACCCATCCCCATAAGGTATGTACTATGGTTAGTTGTACCTGCAGAACAAGGGTTCTAAAGAAGTGCCCAAAGTCATTGGTCCATCCTTCGGATATTATCAACTTTCCAACTAACTTGGAGGCCGATAATATTCTCAAGATAACCTCTTTTGAGTGTAGTATCGCGTAGCAACCATTGTAGGACTACTCCCACATAGTTCCCGCACTACGTCCTACATAAGGCCAAGGTGGTGTTAAGGTAACTACGGTCCTCAATATCACAGACTCCAATCGAAAATAGTAAAAGTTTTCACGACTAACTCGATCAACCGAACCATTTTCGACAGGGTCTCAACTGAGCGGTGATTCTCGAGTCAACTTGGTAGGGACTCACTCCCGGCAAGCCTCGTCGAATATCTCACCATCCTATAATAAGGTCACTCATGTCCGGGTTAGGACTTATCTCACAATAACAGGGTGCCCCCCCCAAGCAAAGCACAATAATAATATATACAAGAGAATAAGAAATATCATACAATAAATACAATAGGGATAACCCTTAAAAGTTATGGCGGTCCCCAGTGAAGTCGCCATTTTCTGTTGCGGTTAGAATATGATATCAAATTATTAATTAATTTGAATCGCATCTTTAGTTCACAACCGCTCTTTGATTTATCCGAAGGAAAAGGTCAAAAGAGGAAAACCTAATTTTGCATCGTAAAGACAATGCAGGGAGAGATCTAGGTAAGGGGTTGGTTAAGCTTAGGGAAGATACTAGCACCCTAAACTTCTGTAGTACTCTACAGGAACCTTTTGTTTATTGTATGCTTTTTTTATTTTATTATCTGCTTTAATATATATTGAGCTAAGGGATAGAGTGACCTAAAGACCTAAGGGTTAGTCCTAAGTTTACTCGGCAAGACATCGCATCTTGTGCCTACATATCCTGACGGGAATGGAATCAGAGTAATTGTAGTTCCCCTCGAAAGGGAGGTTAGAAACGTCTTGACTGTGGTCAAGGTTTCAAAGGGAATAATCGTATCTTAAGGACACGCTTACGTGGAGTCTTGAAACTCCTATTTCTACGTTGAATTTGTTATTGACCTTAGGGTTAAATTAGGGATTCCACGACGGGAAACCCTAAAACAGAGTACGGCGACTCCTTGACCTAAAGCTAGGGTAAAGGGTATTTTTGTCCACGGCGGGACGCCTAGGCTAATTAGGGTGTTGAAACTAGGGTTATTGACTCGGCGGTCAAACTGTTAATCCTAATTCCTTCGGAGGGTGATTAACGATAAACATGCAAACAGAGAAAATATTGTATAGCAGAAATTAAAGTGCAGAAAGTAAAGAAACAGTAGAGAAAGCATCGCGGCTGTTCGCGTAAATTACAAACCCCCAAAGGGCCAAAAAATACTGCAAAGCGAGAAAAATAAAACAAATAAACCGCGACCATGGCCTCGCGTAAAGTAAACCCATGGAACCAAAACAGTACGAATCTATGAAACATTAATAAACTGCAATGGACCAACTATCGAGGATTAGACCAACATGAAACGGTCAACTCAAGAAACTTTATGTTTTTGAATTTATTTAAAGAAAGACTAAATTTTTTAATTTTTAAACTTTTATTAATAAAAGAGACAACTATTTTTAAATTTTGAAAAGAAAAGTTAATTTGATTCTTAAAAAATATAATTGTTAGTAGTTACTAAAAAGAAATGTTTTACTAAAAAGAAATTTAAGAAATGTTTAATTGATGGAAATAGATTTTAACTTAAAATGGTTTTAATTTTAAATTATAAAACTGTTTTGAGTTTTTTATAAAAGTGCCTTATTTTTAAATATTAAAAGCAGTTTTTTCATTTTCATTTTCTTGAGACAGTGAGTTAATAATAACGTTAGTCCAACTTTCATTTATGAAGAAAAAAATGTCTTAAGTCATTAATTAAAACTTAGCCTTAATTCTAAATGTAATATAAGCAACACTAATTAACCAGCAAACAAATAAAATAAAACTTAAAGGAATAATAAACTAAACAAAAATAAGAACAAATAAATAAGAAAGGTAAATGAATAAGAGACAAATAACGTGAAGCTGAGTCATTGCGATGCTTATAGGGTTTGTTTCTCCTTTTCCTTCTCCAAAACGGCGGCTCCATTGAAGTTCGGCGGAGCTTCCGTTCGTCCTTCCTCTTTCTACGCATGTCGCCTCTTGTGATTCCTCTTCGTTTTATCCATCCATGGCGGCTCCGACCTGACCCTGAAAAATGCAATGCAAACAGAAAGCAATTAATCAAACAAGATGCTCACCTCCTCGGTTTGAAGCGCCTTGAATGATACGGTGGTGGTTCCGTCCTGTTTCGCCGATGAGGAAGATTTTCTGAGGCCAATCGTAGCTTTGGTTTGAGGAGCTCGTGAGCTTTCCGCTGATGCCTGTTCGATGGTTTTATGAGTGCATCGTCTCTTTTGCGACGGTGATGATGAGGAACTTGGAGAGTCCTTCTGAGCCTCCTTCAACTTTGTGCCGCCGTTTTTTTCTCTTTGGTTAGGGTTCCTCCTCCCTGAGTCGCGGCGCCGTTTCTCGGTTGATGTTGAACTTTTTTCGTTCGTTTTTTCTTTCGTCCTCTTTCAAAACTTTATTATGATATTTATATGTTCCTGATCTTTGTTCATGGGCCTGGATCTGTCTTTATTTAGGTTACGAAAATGTTGCCTATTTTCCTGAACTATGAGCGCTGGATTTGCGTTTGACCGTGTTGGCTGCAACTTTCCTTCAAGATATTCATTTTGATTGCTTATGTTCATTGGGCTTCTGGATTTGTTATAACTTCTGGAAATTTTTTAGGCTGATATGTTGGGAGGCTTTGATGGTTGAGTTACGGGAATCTCGGTTTGACTTTACTCTTTTCCGAACTGTTTTTTTTCTTTTAGACCCGGTTTGGACCTGTGTGGATTTCGGTTTTGCTGAACTGCTTTGCGGGACAGGTTTTGAACTAGTTTTTCTGAACTGGATTTGAATTTCTGAACTTGTTTTGGATGGACCTCTGAACTGTTCTAAACTGGTTTGAACTGGTTTATCTGAACTGGTTGGAATTGTTCTTTGGAACTGAAATTTGAGCTGCTTTCGGAAATGGCTGGCGTTACGGTCCAATTTCGGGCAAACCGCCTTTCCGAAACAAAACACTTCTCGAGCCAATTCTTCAAACTATTTTCCTCTTCATCTTTCGGTAATATCGGTAATAATATTGGTAAGAACAGACCGCTGCCGGATAGGCCATTGGCCGAGGAAGGACACCCGGTGATGACACCGTTCTGAGGGTGTCGAACTAAACAATTAACCAATTCAAGTTTGTCTGTCTTGTTTTGCAGGTTGTGTTTTTCTGTAATTTAGAGAAACTTATAGCCAACATAAGAGTGAAATCCGGCAAAGTATCCACATGAGTCTTCAGCAGCTCTGATGAAGGGAATCGATGGAACTGCAATACCCACTATCCATGTCACATCTGAAGATGGATTCAGTTATGCAAGCCTTGGAGCTGCGGGTTACGAATATGAAGAGGGACCTCTGAATGAAGATGCAGAAAGGGTTGTAGCATGTTTCTACCCCTCTGAGTTTTTTCATTGCTCGTTTCTTTGTTCGAAATGATGGCTGTGCATCTCCCCAGCCTACCCTCGAATGTTGCTGAAGTGAGGATGAGAGCAAAACGAAGAAATGAAAGAGATATAATATTCTGCTGTTAGTTTCTTATGTTCTTGTTTATCTTTATTGTTATCACTGTGAATGACTTGATTGCTGGTTGTCTTCTATGCAGGTTTATTCATTTAACAATGTTACCGGCATGTGACAAAGCAGTAGAGAAATCATCGACCGTACCAACCAGAGGGTCAACGAATGCAACGGCGATAAGGGCACCTGGTAGTAGCAACAGTCCCGCTTTGGTCCAACATTCTCAACTTCCTCGGTGGCTTCGTCACCTTGAACTTTAGAACACATGGCCCCTTGAAGCTATCTGGAGATTATGTTAACAAACCCTGTTTCGTCAATAAATTGATTACGAGAAGTATCAAAATCCGCCATAATTCTTGTTACAGCCTCATCGTGGTCCAGGTTAATTCCTTCAAACTGACTTCAGTGTTGTCATTTCACCATGAGTAAGATGCCCATCTTTATTTTCATCAACTTTCTGAATATATTCTAATTGCTTTAGTGCTGTCTGTTCTTGACTTTTGGCAGGCGGACCCTTGTCGAGAGCAGTAGCTCTGATGTTTTCTACTGAGAAGACGCGGTAGTAGCAACTGCTAACACGCTTGCTGACTCCACGGAACCTTGAGACATTGAGGTGCTGGTACTGACTTGAGAAGCAACACTACTTCCAGGCTTTTGATTAGTTATAAACGAGCCAATGTTGAGACGCGCTTAATGACTCAGAATGCATCTGCAGTCGGTGATGGTTGGGAGCGACAACAGCACGCTGTGCGAGTGTAGCTAGAAGGTGCCAACGGCTTACGTTGCTTCGATGCAGAGCTGGCTGATCCAGAATGTAGTTTCTGCTACAATTAGCAATTTTAGAAAGATGAGCCGCACTTGGTGGCTTGGATGGTTGATCTGCGGCGGGTTTTAATTCCATAGGAAGAAACCAAGTTCGACATATTTAAGTCCTAATATTTGTATTATCCATCTCGAGTTTCTACCAACAGAACTTGAATGTATCATGCCTAAGTCATCTATAGGTAGTTTTCATTTCAGTTTTTTCTTTGTCATTGATTTGTGGTGCTACTTTGGGATGATACCAATATTGAGCGGTAAAATATGAAATGTCATCTGTACTGGTTTCCTTTAATGATGTAAAGATGTTAGATGTAAAGAATGTAAAATGAGATTAATAAATAAATTCATATGGTTACACTAATCCAATACATGGATCTTATTTCCACTCAAATTCCCGCATAAACTCAGCCAGTTAATATATTACTTGACTAAGCTCCTTCCACAAAAACTCAAATGAATAAACTCCCTTAATTGACGTCATAACTTACAGTCAACTAAACAATTTATCCAATTACAACTGCATGCTTAAACTCAAATGTCGTAATCTCTACCAACAACCCAACCTCGACTCGATTGAGTTCAAACGCTCAAAATCTCTCATAATCACACCATTCCAGCTACATCGGCCCTGATTCACATCAATCAAAATAAACGGCCCAAATTCTCTGATTATAGCCTAAAATTCACAATTTGACAGCCGACTGCAAACAAATGACCGTTTTCCCGTAAAATCAACCAACTTCGCAACCCGTTAGTGTTTAGTAAAACGCAATGCAACAAATGCAATGGGATACGAGACGACTAAATCTTGGGGCAAAATTTGGGGTATTACAGTGATTCATAACTGAATGTGGCAAGATGCACAAAATGGCGAAAGTTGTTATTTTTGCAGGTTTCTAAGCAGTGAGTCGACCATACAGTCGGTGCATGAAACCTGACATTTCTCACGGCTCAGCGCATGGAAGCAATGCGTCGACCTTACAGTCGGCGCATGAATGTTTTGATTTTCCACGGATCAGCGCATGAAGACATGCGTCGACCATGCCAGTCAGCGCATAAAACACAAACTTTGCCACGGCTCAGCGCACGCCAACCCTATGGTCGACCGTTCGCGCGTAGTGAAGGATTTTCTGCTGTGTTTTAAATTTCAGTTGATTGGCTGTTTCATTATTTCTATAAATAGAAGTTTTGTTCAAATAACATAACTAACAATTGAAATCTTGAGTAAATTGTCAGGGCAAGAAAAGTGAAATAGGTGCAACATTTTTCTTCATCTTCACCATCAAAACAACACACAACTCTGCAATTACACATAATAATTCTTGCTGGAATTTGTGTCTTGTTCAAAGGTGATAAGGTTCGAATCCGTTGATTGAAGATCCGGTTCGGGTGGAAATTTGTAGCAGGTTTTTCTTGCAGAAAACCTTGAAGGTTTTTCCCATCAAGACTCGAAGGTTTTGTGGGTTTTTATCACGGATTGTTTCGTTCAACATTCAAGCAGGTGCGAAGGTAATTGATCAACGGAAGGTTCATCAATTTAGTAGTTGGGGTTGTGAAGGGTTGAAGTCTTTTCGGGTTCGATTCGTTGGTGTCTAAGATCAGCCGAGCCGAAGGTTTGAACAACGGAAGGTTATTCAATAAGGAGGCTGGAATCGGAGGTCATTCACAACAATCGAAGGGCTTGATTCATCTTGAATCAAGGTGCAAGAAGTGATAGCAATCGTCAACATCAATAGGGATTGTTTGTATTTTTGCTTATCAACTCTTGTGTAAACTGTTCTTCCAACAGGTGATATCTATTCAATATATCTCAATTCTAGTTATAGAATTGAGGACAGACGTACCCCAAAGCGAGGACGACTGGGGGAACTACCTCATCAAATCGTGTGTTCTTTAATTTTCTGCGTTTTCATTTCAGCTTAAAAATAAGTGATTCTAGCTTAAGTGATTATTGTCAAATTGTGATAAAAATTGAGTAAGGTGTTGGAACCCTGTTTTTGAATACTAATTACAATAAAACATTGTACTAAGGCAATTTCAATCTCTTACTCAACATAAATATCTCTTGAGGTATTTTTGCACACCAACTGTTCGACAAAAGTCCTGAACTAAAATTACCTTATTTTTGCTACTAGTTTTGGTGTGCTTTGTTAATCATTGGAACTAGGAATTCTTACAAGTGAATCATATCTTTGATTTGTATAAGTTTTGTGGTGATTTACTCTCAGTAATTGTCGTCAATTCATTAGCTTTACGCATATCCGGCTTTCCAATAGGTGTTCGTTTAGACTATATTTTCCTCGGCCGCTTCCGCACTTAAAACAAATTTTCAAAACCAATTTTAATTGGTAGCACCGACTCAAATTTTTTTAAAGGGATCTATTCAACCCCCCCTTCTAGATCCGTGCCTTAGTCTAACAATTTCAATCGCACTAGAGACTATGATCTAGGAGTGAATGCGTCGTATGTCACCCAAAGGGTACCATACTAAACATCCCGACTATTGGAAAAAAACTCTCCAACAGCCGTTTCCTAGATAGCTTAAGGCTTGTAGCGTACGAAAGCAATTATTCATAATTACTGTGTCTTAAGCTGTTTGTAGATGAGAAGAGAACGCAACTAAGGAAACTATCAAGAGTCCTAAAGGATTCATCCTATGGTTGTGTTTTGAAACAGGGAACTCCTAGAAGTTGTCATGCAAAGGCTTCAGCCTAACAGTCTAATCATCACTTCCTTATCAAAGGAAGTGAGAACCTACGGGGAACCATGTCAATGGTGAACAAACAGACAGTAAAATAGTGAATAAATAGCAGTAAAGATGCATGCTATGCAACAATACAAGCGAGGCAAGGGAGTCAAGATCTACCTCAAACCTAATCAAACAACAGGCAAGGGAAGACAAGCTTCCACTCAAGCCTATGGGGAATGCTTTCAAGCAAACACACAATACAACAAAGAGAAAAGAGACAGAGGACCCCGCTTCAGCAGCTCCAAGCTATCTTCAACTGTAGACTCCACCTTCAGGCTTTGTCTTCCAAGGCAAGTATCAACTTGCTTCTTCAAGCTTTAACTTTGACAAGCACAAGTATCAACTTGTTCCTTCACTTTCTCTAAGCTTCAGCTTCTATCCTCAAAGTCTTCAGACTAATCTTCAAACAAATCTCTAAGTACAAGTATCAACTTGTTTCCATCCTCTGTAGGCTTCTCAAACAATCTTCAATCCAAAGAATCATCCTCAAGCAGGGGAGAGAAGTTACAACAAGAGTAGTGTGGGATAAGGGGAAGCAAAGTGACAACCAAGGGTTACCACTTAGGCACTCAACCACTTATCAAAGAAATGAACCCTCAAAGGTTCTACCAGCTTGTGAAGAGCCACACATCCCTCCAAAGGAGGGATGAGGCCTTCACAAGGGGACCTTACATCATAGGGAAGAATGGAAATGAACAATACATTCCATGTTTTAAGAAGGAAGAGATTTTATCTAGAGCTCTACCTAAAACCCTAATTTCTTAACACCTAAACAAAACTACAACAAAGAGGAAGGAGATCTTCAAATCCAAGCTTCTTCAAGCACTCCAAAGCAACACACACTTGTCTTCATCTTCATCCATGAGCAAAAGAGACCAAACCCTAATCTAGGGGGGGGGGGGGAAGAAGTTATTCTACTCAAATTAGTATGCTAGAATCATCTAAAAGTTAGCACTAAAGCTAAATCAAACTAAAATACTAAACTAAATTGTAAATTCCTACAAGAATTACTAAGGGTACCTAAGTCCATCAAGACTCTACCATACAAAATCCAGAGGTCAATTCATCAAAAAAGTCCTAGAATTAAATCCTAAATCAAAGGGTACTAAGCTTAAGCACTAAAACCAAATCACCTAATGTTCAATACCAAAAACAACCCTAAACTTCCTCACAAAAATGTGAGGAAATTACTAGAGGTTCATGCACATCTAAACTAACTACACACAAAATTTCAAGTCAAAATACATCACCAATTAGTCATACTAAAATCAGCAAAATAGGGTATCAACCATGAACAAAATTAATATCAATTAAAATGAAAAAATGCTAATAAAATCACCAATGCATGAATTCCTAATCTCTAAATTCCATAAAATTCTAGACTCATTCATGAGTCAGGGGGAAAAAACCTAGATCAAATTAACTAATTATCCTAATTTTCATGATTTAATTCCAAAACTATATGAAATGATAAGAAATAAAGAAAAACAAAAGAATATAAAAAGATGCGTGTGATGAATAGCAACTTTTCCTAGTGTAATTCACAGACTGGGCCAGAAATTGGGTGTGGATAGCAAACCGTGGCTTAAGCCCAAAACACTTCAATTAATGAAACGGTGAGTTTCATCTCAAGTCTTTCTTCAGAAATTTTTCCTTTCATCGTGGTCGTCCAATGCTTGCTTGAGTCAAATGTCAAACACCAATCTAACGGGCATGATTCATCGTCCCAGATTTAAACTGAGTTGGAGGGAGAACTCCAGACGGTGGCCTGAGCTGCAGCGCAACCGTCTTCTCCAGTAAGGTGGTGTCCACAGTTCATCAAACACAACAATTAAACACTCAAATCCACTCAATTTTTCCTCCTGAACACAAATATCAACTCCAAATTGGCTAATTATCTCTCTAACTCTAAACCCGATAGAAGTTTCAGAAATCATTCAATTCTTGATCACCGCAATTCCTAGAACTAAAGGCACTAATGGAAACTACACTCATCAGAGGTTAACTCCCACTATCCAACCAAGAACAACACTCCAAGAATCATGCAGAATCAGTCTCAACAAAAATTGCACACTAACCTAAAGTGTCTCTAATCATCCATTTTTTGTACCAGAATCCATCTACTTAAGGTCACGATCCTAACCACATGAAGAATTCTACATATCTCCCTATAAATTATGCAAGAACTTGATTTGTACCAACCTGGTTTCAGATGAAGAACAGGTACACTCTTTGCTCGATTCAGCCTTCAATATGATCCAGACTCACTCTAAATCTTCCTCTGAATCTAATGCACACCTTTATTTGGCTTGATTCTCCTTCAAACTCCAAACCCGATTGTGAGTTGCACCTCTGAGTTTTCAACTGCTTGCTCTGGTTTCAGCCTCAATCTCCTCCAAAAAACTTTCTGAACTCACTCCAATGGTTATATAGAACATGTAGGAATCATCTAGAAGTTTCTGTAACCATCTATGTGAGATTTTCATTTTCAATTTCTCCTTCAAAATACCATATGCAACAGTCACGGTTATGCCCTGTTTTGGCCTGAATCTGCTTGCTATCATCATCTCATGAGATATTGGATTGGTTGGTGGTGATTATTTCCTTGTTTGCAATCCAACGATCCAAGTTTGATATGTTACTTCATCATGAAGTAACAAAATGGAAGTGCATGAAATTGACCTCAATTCAAAAATGTAATATTGCCAAAGTTCTCAAAATGCATTTTCCAATCAATTTGACCTATAAAATTGCATTGTTTGGACACAAATAAATTTATTTCAATTTTTTGCCTTTTAATGCCTTTTTAATCTTCCTTTTCAAAATTTCCTCAAACCAAGTCCTTCTATGAGCCATTTCAATGTCTCCTTGATTCATGGTTGAAGTTAAAACATCATTTTGAGCAACTTTCAAGTTGAACAAAATTCCATTTGAGGTACCTAAAGTGGTGAAAATGAGCCATAACCAAAATGACCTATAATCACAACTTTCCCAAAATACCCTTGACTTGTCAAAGCCATAACTTGAGTTCTACAAATCCTTTCAAGGACTTCTATGAGTTTTTGGAAATATAAGAGAATAAGGAACAACATTTATGTTGGTCAAAAGTTCATAACAATCCATCTTCTAGGGCAAAAGTGTCATGCAAGTTGGTCAACTTTCAAGCTCCAAATTCACATGTCCCAAATGACCCATAACTTGTCAAAGTCATAAAATGAGTTCTGTAAATCCTTTCAAGGACTTCTAGTACTCAAATTAAAGCTAAGAGCACCCTTTACAAGTCTCATGACCATCTCAATATGATATGAGGCTTGTATCTTGACTTATCTTGTCTTGAAGTAGGCATCAAACTAGGGGATTTTATACTGTCAAGCATAGTAACCCTAGCTCTTACACTTCTCAAACTCTTCAATCATGATGAGTTGACCTTGGAATCATCCATTAGGCATCTTAAAGCATCAATCCATGATCACATGTCATTGAATGTAGGTCTCAACCCTCTCCAAATTCATCTGTTGACCTAGGGTGGACCAGTCAAACCCTAATTACACCAACCATGGTAAAACTTCTCATACTTCACTTGGTGACCTGTCTAGGTCTCATGATGGCTTTCAAGACATCTCACAAGCTCTCTTAAGGCTTCAAGCTCATATTTATGACTTCAGAATCATCTGAATAGCCCCCACAACTCTCAAGTTATGAGACACACAATCTTTGCATTCAACCCTATCTCTGAGGATCTTCTTATTCATCTGAGGAGGATATCAACCCTCATACACTTCAATAAAATTCTTCAAGAGGTTATCAAACCCCTATTTGCTTTTAATAGATGGTCACATCTCTTGATCCCTGCCTACATGTCAATGTAATGCATATGCTAATGTTTAAATGAATGCAATGAAACATAAACCAAGTATGAAAAAAAGTTAGGCAAATTTTGGGGTGCAACAACATGGCCTAAGGAGGTTGTTTTTGTAAATATTAATTTTTGTTTTATTTTCTCTTTTTCTTTGCAGAATGATATTATTTTGTACATTTTTGTTTGTTAATAGAAATTAGATTTTGTAATTAAAATTTTATTTTTTTAGAAATTAGAATAGTTTTTATTATTATTTAGTTTAGAATAAATAGTTTATTTTTTTAGAAGTAGTTTTAGAATTGAATTTTTATTTTAGAAATAGATATTAATTTTATTAGGATTTTAGAATTAGATTATTATTGTTAGAATTTTAAATAGTTTAGAATATTTTGTTTTAAATAGAAAATAGAAATTAGATTTTGTTAAATAGATTTTATTTTTATTATCATATTTTTATTTTTAGCATAGAGTATTTTTGTTAAATAGATTTTTAATATTAGTAGTTTAGAACTAGATTTATTACTTAGAATTAATCATTTTTAATATTATTAGGACTAGTTAGAATAGTTAGAGTTTTGTTATATTAGAATTTTAGTACAGGTTTTTAGTCAACATTAATCATCAGTTTTTTTAATCATCACATTAATTAAACTTGGTCAGCACTAATCAAATTCAGCAGTCATTAGCCAACAGCCCACATGTGTCGCCCTATTGTATATTGTGTCCCTATTCATCTCCTTCTACCTCCAAAAACCCTAGCGCCTCTCTCCCTCACAATTCATCATCTTCTTCATCCTTCAAGTTTTATCAACCTACCCAGAAATCCTCTGAACCTTCAACAAACAACTTCCTTTAACAAAGCTTCAAATCATCACCCTTCTGCAAATCACAAACCCAGAATACGATCACCATATTCATTCCACCATTAAATTCAAATCCAAACCTCTGAAAACTCCATTAACAAACAGAACCAAAACCTTCAACCCTCCTTCTTCTCACCAACAAACTAAAAACCCATTAACATCTTCATCATCCCAAATCTCCAACCCAGCAACAACCTTCGAAACTTCCAGAAACACACATCTAAACTCATCTCAAAACCCTTTCGCATCACCATCATCTTCAGCTCCTTCCTCCAACCAAAACCGCCATCATCAACCCAAAACGAAACCAACAAACCCTTCCACAGAATCCCTCACTCAATCTCCTCCCTCCATCTCCGATGCCTCACGACATATTACCTTTAAACCACCACCAAAAAACCATTAACAACCCTTCAAATTGCCGTTACAAAACCCCTATCGAACACCAAACCTTCACCGTAAACCACCTTCATTCCCTCTGTTTCGCAAATCCAACCTTTTCTTCCCATCCCCCTCATCTCTACCTCAACAGCAACATGACAACTCAATCTCCAAACCTCCCCTCTAACAGAACACATATCCAACAACGTCTAAACCGGAGCAAAAGAAAACGGAGAATGTTTCGGAAATAAATGGAAAGAGGATGAGGTTGAACGGAAACGATTTGGAGAGGGAGAGTTGTATTTGAGCGAAGCAATGGTGAACTGAGAGTGAGAGAGATAAGTGATACAGACTGATGATGAAATTATGTGAGAGACAAGTGATTCGAACAGTTCTCGTTTTCCCCTCTTTTTTTTTTAATTTTTGTTGACTGTCTGTTGTTGGTTTGGGCTTTCAGCCCACCCTGTTTATTTTGCAAACCCCGAGTGTTCATACATACCCCATCTCCCTTATTTTCTCTTTTTTTTCTTCTTTTGTAACATTATTATTATTGTATTATTTGGGTTATTTATATTTTATTTTTTAGATTTTTGTAAATATTATATAAAACAGTTTGTTATTTTGTAAATATTATATAAAACAGTTTGTTATTTGTAAATATATTATATTTTAGCTTTTATACTTATTTCTTTTAGAATTTTATATATTTTTCTTTTAGAAGTTTTAGTAATCTTTTTTTTAGAATTTGAGCAGTTTATATGTTTTAGAGGTTAAATTTTATTTCTCATTTGTTATTGGGCATTTTGTTCCATTTTTTCCTATTTGGTCTATGAAGAGACTTTTGTCGTTTATCCGTCAAATTATTGTTGACAAACGATAGATCCGAGATCGACTTTCTCTTTTCTTTCTCATTTTCAACTTTATCTCATTTCATCTGTTTTGGTCGATGATGACTCTTCCGTAATCCATTACCAGTCAAATTATTGATGAATAATGTTGGATCTGAGACCACCTTCTTTCTCTCCTCATTTCTTATTCATTTCGATTTTTATTCTGTTTTCGATCTATGAAGTCTTTTATTCGTAAGCATCGTGTATCGGAGTCGATAACCTTCCCGATTTCAAATATATGGAAAATGACCATTTGGGTCATTTTATTTACTTTGGGATCGCGATAGGCTATCTTCGATTAATCGACATAATGTTTGCGATTAAGATGAGATCCCACCTTTTTTGTCTGTGCGACACGATTAAATTGGAAAATGATCATCAATATCATTTCTCTATCTTGTTTGTAGCACGGATATCAATCATGTGGCCTCTTATAGCCCGGCTTCCATCATAAGTCGAGCTACGACGGTTTAACATTACATTTTGTCCTGATTCAATTCTCTAACCAAACTAACCACTAAGTTTAAAATATACAACTGCTTTTTATTTTTCTGTCAAATATTAACGGTTTTAAATTCAGTCATAATATTCTTGTATATATATTGATATTCTGTATATTGTTCATATCATGTAAATATTCAAACTAACTTGTACATTCTTTCAAAATACTTAATCAATATCGAAACCATCAAATCCTAATTGGTGGACTGTTGATTATATATCTTGTATATATTCTTATTCATCTCCTATCTCTTTCGCATCTTCTCAAAAATATCTTTAATAAGAGGATAAATTTCTCTTTGTATTGAACTAAATAGAAAGGATTGAGTGTAGACTTTTTCCTCTTCGAGTGTCAGGATACTCACTGTAGAGTGTGTGGTCTCGATACTCGTCTTTCGATACGAAGACGCTTGTATTTGTCACCCTTTTTCTCCTAAAAACCTCGGTCCCGTACCGAGTGAATTTTCAAAACACCTTATAATAAGAGATTGAAGTTCTCTTTGTATTGAATTAAAGAGAGAGAATTATAGAATTTTTCCTCTCCGAGTGTCAGGATACTCACTGTAGTGTGTGTGGTCTCGATACTCGTCTTTCAATATGAAGACGTACTTCTTTTCACAAACTTCTTTTCGAAACCTTTTCTCCTAAAAAACATCGGTCGTGTACCGAGTGCATTTCAAACTCTTTTTCACACAAAAAAACTTGAATGGTTGTAGAGTGGTTAGACGTAGGCCTTCTCCTATCCCGAGTACTTGACATTATCGTAGGGTTCACTGTCGTAAAGTACTTACCATTCAAGATCAAAAATACTTTTAATAAGAGAATGAAGTTCTCTTTGTATGAAACTAAAGAGAGAGGATTGAGTGTAGACTTCTTCCTCTCTGAGTATCAGGATACTCACTGTAGAGTGTGTGGTCTCGATACCCGTCTTTCAATACGAAGACGCGACTATATTCGACACACCTTTTCATTAAAAAAACTTTGAGATAAAGAATTGGGTACTACCCACAAGGGGTTACTATCCGATGACGTATTTCACTCCTAAAAACAACTCCCACAAATCAAATGTGACATCTTGCCTCGCATGGTGAAAACTAATCTTTCAAAAAGGATATGCTATGTTCGTTCTACCGCAAGCAGGTAACGCCTAAGTCTCCAACAAGTGAGCAACAATACACCTAAACGGCTAGAATGCGCACGATAGCATCATCCTCAAAAACATTAACAAACCGTAGGCCAAACTATGGATGCTCTGATTCTTTACTTCTTTTGAGTAAATATACGTAGGCACAAGGGCCACAATCCTTGTTGAGCACATTCCCCCTATATTTGTGGTTCCCCGAACTACGTCGACTCTGACTTTCTCATACCCGTTGAGAATACGTAAGCCTATAACCGCGAAGTCTTACCAAGTCTCTCTTCTCCCCCTTTACCTATATTTCCTCTATTTCTACGCCTCTCTCTTTACCCCTAGGAACACTCTTTAAAGCTATCACTTTTAGAAAATACCTTCACACCTCGACAAACAAATGGTTCCCATCGAGTACGATGGATGTGAGGGGTGCTAATACCTTCCCTTCGCATAACCGGCTTCCGGACCCGTTCTTAGTTGCGAGACCATCTTATCCGTATCTTTTTTGAGGTTTCCTCGATGTTTTCCTTTCCCCTCATGGGATAAATAAAGTTCGGTGGCGACTCTTCTGTCTTTCTTTTTGCCTCCCCGTCGTTGCATTTTTCGAGTAGCAACAATTATATATGCTTATGTCTATATGTACTTTGTTTATCAGATATCTAACAATTGAAGATGTTGAAAGTATATGTGTGTGAACCTAGATATATTTAGAGTTGAGGTAATATCCTTCTCTCTCTCTCTCTCTCTCTCTCTCTCTCTCTCTCTCTCTCTTAATATTCATGTTCACAAAATGTATCAAATTATCTGTCATATATGTCAGGTTGTATGTATGTTACTTCTTTGAATGCTTAAAATATGTTTTGGTTGTGTATCTATGACTTGATGTATGTCCATATGTTTAAAAATGTCAAAATTTGCTAGTTTTACTTGCATGAGTCGACCTAAGCAAGGTTCGGTCGACTCACAAAAATGGCTTGTTATATGCATTTGAACCGGGAGTGCTTAGGTCGACCTACCGGTCGACGTATGTTTCTTTTATTTTGAACGTATGTTTGTCAACACAATATGCGTCGACGCATCACGCGATTTCTTTGAATTTTTTTTCTAAAAACTGTTAATGTTCCCACTTAATTGAACTAATGATTCAAATTCATGAGCATTATGACATTTTGCATTGAAACTTGATACCTACATCAAAGGCTATTCTACTTTTCTTCTCTTCCCAAAACCTAGAATCTACTACAAAGGGGCAAAAGTCTTGAACATCTTTCCATCTCCAAGAATCCTCTCCAAAATTTGAAATCATCCCCAAATTTCCTTTTCTCAATCTTTGAAAGCAAAAACCATGGCTACCCGCAAAGTTACTGGTAAAAGATCTAAGAGCTTCTTCATCTGCAGGACCATCATCTGCCGCTCTTTCGGCAACAGCTGTATCACTTGTTCCACCTGAATTTGCTGAGAGTTATGCTAAAAATATCAGCAAGCGCTCTGTGGTAGGGCAACATACATACTATCAATTGACTGTTGAGAGAATGCACATCCCACAGGTAATAAACCTTCTTAATGTCCAAGGGTTTACTAGTTTCTTAGAGTGTGATACTAAATACAACGAGGACCTTGTGAGGATCTTTTACACTGGTCTTCATGGGAATTTTGAAGGTTTTGAGTTTTACACTAAGGTAGGAACTACAAAGGTGTGTGTAAATGATGTTGTTTGGAAGAAACTGTTCAACATGTCTCCCATGTCTGCAAAACCTATTATTAAGGCCACTGGCACTAACATTGTTCATGGCTATGAGTCCAAAGATGCTTTGAACTCAATGTTGAAGAAACTGTATGTCGATAATATTGTAGTTAGTGATCTTTTTCCCAAAATTGTTACTATGGGAAAATTGAAACCTATGGATCGTATTTTACAATGGATTGTGGCGCATATTTTGCGTCCAAAGAAAGGTGGATATTCGCGAGTTGATCAAGCAGAGGTTCATTTGATCTACATCTTGAAGAAATAGATCAAAATTAGTTGGCCTCATTATATTATTAGTAGAATTTATGCCCTCAAAGGCTCGGGTCGTGGTACTGCTCTTTCCTATGGTTCCTTCATTCAAGAGGTCTTAAATAATGCAAAAGCAACGGTTCTGGGTATTCCATATACATATCTCACTTCAGATCAAGAGTTCTGTCAAAAGACTCTTACAATGATGGGATATACATGGGTTAAGGAAGAAATTCGGTACAAATTCATTGTTAAAGGAACTTCCTCTCGGTTGGAAGAATCCGACAAGAGTGATGATCAAAATGAAGAGGAACAGGCTGAAGAGCAAGATGAACAGGGTCTGAGACAACCAATGGAGGTTGAAGATGATGAAAGGTGGTTTGACCATTCTCCTCCCGCGGAATATGCAAACACCCAAGGGTGGGGTGAATGGAAACATACCGGTTGGACTTCGTTAGGCGACAATTATCGGCCTCAACCGCACTCGAAGTATTAACACACTCCGAATTGGAGCTATGAGTAGCCTCTTATCTTCATTAATCCGTCGCAACAAAATTTTGACGAACTTCTCGAGATGATGAGGTCTATGCAATTAGAATAACGCTCTTTCATGAATGCTCAAGATGAGCGTCTCTCACAACTTCAGAGTCAATTTGAGACTCTTGCTGAAAACTTCAATGCATTCTCCTCTAATATCAATCAACGGTCTGATGGTCTTGTTGAAACAACTTCCAATCAGCACCGAGCTCTTGCCACAAACTTTAATACCTTGAATAAAGCGGTTTTAGAGTTTACTGAACAAGCTGATGCTCAACTACCTCCGTCGTATCCGTCTCATGGGAGAGGCCACCATTTCAGGGGAAGGAGACCTTGAAGGCTATGCATTCTGCATATTGCATTTCATCATTTTGTTTTATTGTTATGACCCTTGCTTTGTATTAAGGATATCTAATGTGTTTATGTCATAAATCCTAAACTTATATGTCATTTCATGTGTGTATTTTCTAGTAACACTTACTATTTTTATCTATGCATGGTTATATTTATCTCTTTGTTCTTTGTTCATTAACTGCATTATGTGTGGATGTATGTTAATGTTTATCCTGTTGTACGTGTTTTGAGATGAGCATCTGTTATTTTTTTTTTATCATTCCTTGACAGGGATTTCTTTCTTTTTGATGTTGTAAAAGGGGGAGAAAGTGTCAAGCATTTCAGTACAACCATAAAGATCAAAAGTGAGGGCGTAGAATTTAATACAAATGAGTAAGTAGGAATGAAGGCATCAAGCAAGGGGGAGGATAATGTCGCATATCATACAGACAGGTTCTATGTGTTTTGCCATCATCAAAAAGGGGGAGTATGTGAGGGCAAAGCCTCATATACAAGATATGCTTATTTCGATGATGTCAAAACTTAGTTTCATAGAAGAATCGATGTTGGGCGTTATCACCATGTTGCATGTTCATACCTTGTTTCTCATGATTTAGTTGCTTGCATAAAATATCTCGGGTGTTGCATATAGAGTTGTCAAAATATGTTTCATATGAGTTAAACTTCATTGGTCTATCATTGGTATCATCTAAAAGAGTCAAAAGTATGAAATTAGGAAATTTTGGCAATTTCAGGTCTATGAGTCGACCTTAGCTCTGTTCCGGTCGACTCATACCATGTGTCTAGTTTTTGCATTTACTTCGGGTGAGCTCTAGTCGACCTACTGGTCGACTCATACTGTTGACATTTCAATTTGTCTAAAACTTCAGGCTATGTGTCGACGCGTGCCTTGTTCCGGTCGACGCATGGTTGTGTGATTTTCAAAAATATTTCATCCGGGTCAGCTCAGGTCGACCCTGCACTCTGCATAGGCTGACTGTTTGCTGTTTTATGCTGTTTTTCTGTTATGTCTATTTTTTTGTAAAGTAGTTTTAGTGGTTATGACAATTATGTTTGGTATAAATATTTAGTTGCTTCTTTCACTTCACAACAATTGAGAAAAACAAGAAAAGTGAAATAGGTGTCAATTCAGTTCTCATCATCTTCATCTTCTTCATAGCATACCACAACAATAGCACATGATAATCTTTGTTGTGCATTATGCATTGTTAAAGGTGATAACATTCGAATTCGTTGATTGGGTAATCTGGTTCGGGTTGAGGAATTGACAGGTTTTTCTTGAATAAAACCTCTAGGGTTTTGCCCTCCAAGATTCTCTGAATTTGGGGGGTTTTTGCACGGTTCTTCTCAACACATATTCAACCGAGTGAAGGTAATCGAGGAGCGGTGGATTCCGTCTATTTAGTAACGGTAAACGAAGGATTGTGAAGGAGAGTTTCGAGTTCGACACGCAAGTGATTGAAATCATCCAGGCCAGGTTTTGAAGACGGAAGGTTGTTCAAATATAGTGCCACAATCGGAGGTTTATTCACAAGTTGTCGAAGGATTTGATTCGACTTGAATCAAGGGGCAAGAGGAGATATCATCTACAACAACAAGGGTGTTCGTTTGTTTGATTGCTATTCAATTCTTGTATATACAATTCTACAACATGTTAAATTTATATTATAAGGTCTCAATTCTATTATTAGAATTGAGGGCAGACGTACCCCGAAGCGAGGACGACGGGGGAATTGCCTCAACAAACCGTTGTGTCTTTTGCCTTACATTTTTACATTGCTTAATATTTGTGGTTTTAATGCAAAAAATTATATCAATCTAGGTCTGGTTTGAGTAGTGCTAAACTGATTTTGAATCTAGTACAATCATTAATTGTACGAAGAAACTTGAGCAACTCACTCAAAGCGGAACTCACTTGTAGTTCTCCGCACGCCAAGTGTTTGATAAATTGTCTGAACCAAAAGCCTTGTGTGCTGCCCATTTATTATGTTAATATTTTAAGGCATTGGAACTAGTCATACCACTTAGTGAGCTAAATCAAATTGATAGTGTGACTAGCATAGTGATTCTCATTACTCGTTATCGGATTCCATAGGCTTGACGCATATCCGGTTTTCTAGTAACCGTTCATTATAGACGGTATAATTCCTCGGTTGCTTCCGCAAATCAAACAATTTTTAAAACCAACTTTATTGGTAACGTCGACTCTTTTTAAGCAAGCGATCTATTCAACCCCCCCTTCTAGATCCGCGCCATCGTCTAACATAACTCAACTGTTATACGAAATTACTAAATTCAACTCTGTCAAATTCTAGTTGATTCGACTCTTTAGAATTCTAACTAATTCGACTATGTTGAATATACTCATTCTAGACTCTATCGAAGTAAACTTCTTCGACAATTTCATACAGACTTTGACACTGTCGAGTACAATCTTACTTAACACAAAGAATCACATATTAACACATTTAAATGTTAGAATATGTGGATTTTTTATGCACATTGATGTATGTGTGTAAAGTCAAAAATTAGTTTATAGAAAAATGAATTTGAAATGCGAAGAAAACAAGCTTCGGTGTAGAAACTAGTTTCAAAATGAGGCTAAATATTATAATAGAAATAATGATGGATATTATGAAAATTGTTTCCCGAATCTATCATGAATACATATATGGAAACATGTAACTATATTATTCGTCATATCCTCTATGTTATGTAAAAGATTGTGGTCATAGTCAAATATTGTGGTCATGGTAAAAGATAATGGTTAAGAATTATGGTTGAATAAAGTCACAATTTGTGGACCAAGAAAGAAACACACATGGTTTTGCACTCATAATTTTGTAACAACTCTCATAGTTTTGTAAAGATGAACACCTATAAATAGAGGCGCATTTCTCATTCCTAACACAACAATACAAAATATTGCAACATAACATAAAAGAAAATTTTAGAGAGATAAAATGTATTGTATTTTCTCCTATAAGGTTCTTTTGGTGAGTGTTCTCCTATTACAAGAGAGGGTGTAATTTGTTCTCTCCTTGTATATAGAGAGAAGTGTTTTAATTTCTTCCACTTAGTGAAAAAACTTTCTACTAGTGCCCGTGGTATTTCCCTTATTTGTTGAGGGTTTTACACGTAAATATTATGTGTAAATTTTCTTACTTCTTGATATCTTAATTTTGTAATATTTATCTTGCTACTCTGATGCCCAACAGTGGTATCAGAGCTATTTGTGTCGGTCTCTATTTCGGCTGCAGAGAAAAGTTACTATTCACATGTGTTGTTGTATACTTTGCAGTGATTGTTAACGTATACTAGATCTATTCTAGTGTACAGTAAAAATATAAAATAATGCTCACATATATTGTGTTATTCACGGTAAAATTGTGTAAATCAGTTCAGTGAAAAAAATGGCTGCAAAATTTGAAATTGAAAAATTCACTGGGAGTAATTTCTCCCTGTGGAAATTGAAGATACAGGCAATCCTGAGAAAGGATAATTGCTCACCAGCAATTAAAGGTAGACCTACATATATAATTGATGAAAAGTTAAGAGAGATGGATGTCAATGTTGTTGCCAATTTGTACTTAGCAATGGTAGATTCAGTTTTGTCAAGTATAGCAGAAAAGAAAACTGTAAAGGAGATTTAGGATACTCTCATCCAACTGTACAAGGTCAAGTCACTTCACAACAGAATTTACTTAAAGAGGATACTCTACACTCTTCGAATGATTGAATCCACTTCGGTGCCATATCACATTAATAATTTGAATACATTATTTGCTTAAATATCTACATCAGATTTCATAATAGTGGAAAACGGACGAGCAGAGCTTCTTCTTCAGAGTTTACCAAATTCGTATGATCAACTCTTCATTAATATTAAAAACAATAATATTGTTGACCGTATATCCTTTAATGATGTCGCCGGAGCTGTTCTTGAAGAAGAATCCAGACGTAAAAATAAGGAAGATCGGTAAGAAAGCTCAAAATGAATAGAAGTTTTGACGATTAAGAGAGGTAGGTCAACGGAACATGGTCCCAGTCGGATTCAAAATTATGGTAGATCAAAATCTCAAAGAAGAACAAATCTTAAAAGCTACAATTGTGGCAAGAGAGGGCACTTGAAGAAAGAATGTTGGTTCAATAATAAGATTGGTGAGAAGTCTTCTGAAGCAAGTACATCTCAAGGATGTATTGCTAGTACCACCGATGATGGAGAAATCCTTTATAGCGGAGCAACAGTTAATACCAAAGGCAAAATTCAACTCACAGATGGTTCGATAGTAAATTCAGGAGCAACATGGCACATGAATCCACGACGAGACTGGTTTTGAACTTACAGACCTATCTCGAAAGGACATGTATTGATGGGGAATGACCATGCTTTGAAAATTGTTGGAGTTGGTACTGTCAAAATGAGAATGTATGATGGTACTATCCGCACACTTCAAGGGGTACAACATGTGAAAGGATTGACAAAAAATTTGTTATCTATTGGGCAACTAGATGACCTCGGATGCAAGAACCAAGTTCAAGGTAGGATCTTGAAAGTGGTGAAAGGTTCGCTAGTAGTAATGAAATATAGAAGGTCACTGCAAATTTATACATGCTTTTGGGAGACATGATGAAAGGATCAGATGCATTAGTAGCAGCTGGAAGCCAGGAAGAAACAACGATGATATGGCATCGCAGACTAGGCCATATGTCAGAACGAGGCTTGAAAGTTCTTGCAGAACGTAATCTCATACCCGGAGTCAAGTCGGTAAATTTACCTTTCTACGAGCATTGTGTGATAAGCAACCAGTATAAACTAAAGTTTGCTAAGTCAACTGCAAGAAGCAAACACATACTTGACTTGATTCATTCTGATGTGTGGGAGTCATCAGAAATGTCCATTGGTAAAAAAAAATATTTTGTATCATTCATTGATGATTAATCTAGGAGACTATGAGTGTACCCAATCAAGAAAAAACAAGATATGTATTTAGTATTCAATAAGTTCAAAGCACAAGTGGAACTTGAAACTGAGAAAAGAATTAAGTGCTTGAGGATAGATAATGGAGAAGAATATACAGATGGTGATTTTCTGACATTCTGTAAGCAAGAAGGTATTAAACGACAGTTTACTGTTGCTCATACACCTTAGCAGAATGGTGTAGCTGGGAGGATGAATATAACTCTCTTGGAGAGGACGAGAGTTATGCTGAAAACAACAGAATTGGCAAAGTTTTTCTAGGAACAAGCTATCAAAATTGCCTGCTACGTGATAAATCGATCGCCATCAACTGCGATTAATTTAAAGACACCAATGGAGACGTGGAAGGGAAAATCGATTGATTATTCTTCTTTTCATGTATTTGGATGTCCCGTGTATGTGATGTACAACTCCAAAGAAAGAAAAAAGTTGGACCGAAAATCCAGGAAATGCATATTCTTGGGTTAGGCTGACAATGTGAAGAGGTATCTCCTGTAGGATCCCGCTATCCATATGATTATTGTTAGCAGAGATGTAATCTTTGTAGAAAATGAACTACAAAAGGAGCAAAAATATGACAACTCTATAAAATAGATTACTACAGTGGAGATGGAGGAAAAGTCAGGAGAAAATGATTCTTCTAAAGCTAAGCCAGAGCACGAAGAATAAGAACCAACTGAGGTCAATAATGTAGATCCCAGAAGAACCACACGTCAGATAAGAAAACCATTTTGGCACTCAGAATATGTGATGGCAAGTCATGATGCATATTGTCTTCTATAGGAAGATGGAGAACCATCAACCTTTCATAAGGCATTAAATGGTTCAATTGTTTCTATGTGGATAGCAGCAATGCAAGATGAAATTGAAGCCTTACATAGAAATAACACATGGGAGCTTGTTGAACTTCCTAAAGGTCGGAAAGTCATCGACAGCAAATGGGTGTTCAAAATTAAACGAGATGACAATGATCAGGTGGAACGATGTCGTGCAAGACTGGTGGTCAAAGGATATGCTTAGAAATAAGGTATTGATTTCAATGAGATATTTTCTTCAGTGGTAAGACTCACCACAATCAAAGTGGTCTTGACAATGTGTGTTGCAATTGATCTTAAATCTATAGCAACTTGATGTAAAGACTGCATTTCTTCATGGAGAACATGAAGAGGAAATATATATACTCCAACGCGAAGGCTTTGAAGAACAAGGAAAAGAAAACTTGGTTTGTAGGTTGACCAATATTCTGTACGGTTTAAAACAGGCGCCAAGGTGTTGGTACAAGAGATTTTATTTCTTCATCATGAGCCTTGGATACAACAAATTAAGTTCATACCATTGTACGTATTATAAAAGGTTTGGTGATAATGATGATTTTATCATTTTGTTGTTGTATGTGGATGACATGTTGGTGGTAGACTCCAACAAAGATCAAGTCCAAGAATTGAAGGCACAATTGGCTAGGGAGTTTGATATGAAGGACTTGGGACTAGCAAACAAGATTTTAGGGATGCAAATTCACCGAGACAGAAAATACAAAAGGATTTGGCTTTCTCAGAAAAATTATCTTCAAAAAGTTTTGCGCCGCTTTAACATGCAAGACTGTAAGTCAATCTCTATCCCACTTCCGGTCAATTATACATTATCCTCAAGTGTGAATCCTAGAAATGAAGCAAAAAGGATGGAAATGTGTCGAGTAGCGTATGGATCAGCGGTAGGAAGCCTTATGTATGCTATGATATGTATTAGACCATATATTTTTCAAGCAATTGGAGCGGTCAGTCAGTTTATGGCAGATCCAGGTAATGAACACTAGAATATTGTTAAGAGGATCCTTAGATATATAAAAGGAACCTCAAGTGTTGCATTATGTTTTAGGGGATCATAATTCACTATCAGAGGCTATGTTGATTCAGATTTTGCAGGCAACCTTGATAAAAGAAAATCTACTACTGATTATGTGTTCACACTTGCAGGAGAGCGGTGCGCTGGTTATCCAAACTGTTGTAGTTTTTTCTACTACAGAAGCTGAATACATAGCCGCTACCCAAGCATGTAAAGAAGCAATTTGAATTCAAAGGTTATTGGAAGAACTCTGGCACAAGCAACAAAAGATTACTGTGTACTGTGACAGTCCGAGTTCTTTGCACATTGCAAGAAATCCAGCTTTTCATTCCAAGACAAAACACATAGGAGTTCAATACCATTTTTTCAGAGAGGTAGTAAAAGAACGGAGTGTGGATATGTAGAAAATTCACACTAAAGATAATCTAACAGATGCAATGACGAAGTCGATTAACTCTGATAAGTTTGTATGGTGTAGGTCTTCCTATGGCCTATTAGAGGCGTAATCAGCATGAAGTTGGCAAGGTAGAGAAGATTTTGGAAGATAATAAATGTGACTTAGTGGGAGATTGTCAAAGATTGTGGTCATAGTCAAATATTGTGATCATGGTAAAAGATTATGGTCAAGGATTGTGGTTGAATAAAGTCACAATTTGTGGATCAAGAAAGAAACACCCATGATTTTGCACTTATGTTTTTGTAACAACTCTCATGGTTTTGTAAAGATGAACACCTAAAAATAGAGGTACATTTCTCATTCCTAACACAACAACACAAAACATTACAACATAACATAAAAGAAAAATTTAGAGAGATAGAATATATTGTATTTTCTTCTATAAGGTTCTTTTAGTGAGTGTTCTTCTATTACAAGAGAGAGTGTAATTTGTTCTCTCCTTGTATATAGAGAGAAGTGTTGTAATTTCTTTCACTTAGTGAAAATCCTTTTTGCCGGTGTATGTGGTTTTTTTCTTATTTATTAAAGGTTTTCCACGTAAATATTCTGTGTCAATTTTCTTACACTTATTGATTGTGTTTGGAACATAATAGATTGTAAATTTGATCTTTGTCTTTTATTCTAGAAAAACCAAATAGGAGTCTGAGTAATAAATAACAGAATTGACTTCTTTTAATAAGGTTGCAAACTCTTTTTATCATGAACCTTGATATATAATCCGGTTGCTTCGTACCTTTATGTTCCGGAATTTCATGTCATTCTGTTGCAGCAATGAGATTGTGATTTTTGGCATCTGAACGTCAATCTCGAACTAGCACTACTTTTGTGATTTCCTGCGGTCTAACATGTGATTAATTTCTTCTGAATCATTGATAGTTTTTAAATTGTAGTCATGATTTTTTATATCAACAACCGGGTGTCATGCAAACTCAATCCCCGTCCTATTGTGGTCATAGAAACGTAAAAAATTCCCGGCCAAATGGCATAAGGAAGATATTTCTCGCAATAGGAATCAAATGATTTTTAAGTAGATGAATGTAGAGGGTGTGGTATTGTGTTTGTATGACGACACTGGCGTGGAGAAGCCTGCTTTGGAGCTTGATCTTGATCCTTATGTGAATAGGTCAGGTGATATTTGGCATATCTCTTTGGAGAATGCAAAGACTTTTGTGAGCTATGGTTATCGCTTAGAGGACCTAACAGCGATAACAGTTATGTGGAGTGTGTTGTTTCGGACCCTTATGCTAGAATTGTTGGGAATTCTTTTCCTAAATATTGGGTCTGGTAAAAACCTTGGATTTTGATCGGGGTGATGATTATCATCTGGATTTAGACATGGAGAAACTAGTGGTGTATGAGTTGAATGAGAAGCATTTTACCGAGCATGAGTCGAGTCAACTTTCCAGTTATTTAGCTGGGATATTTTCTGGTTTGGTTAAAAAAAATGCAGCAATTTAATGATCTGGGTGTGAATGCTGTTCTGTTGGAGCCAGTTTTCACGTTTGATGAGGAAAGGGGGCCTTATTTTCCTTGTCATTTTGTCTCTCCAATGAACCTTTATGGACCTTCTGGTGATCCTGTATCTACCATAAACTCGGAAAGAGATGGTGAAAACTATGCATGCCAATTGGATAGAAGTTATAATGGAAGTTGTTTTCTCCAGTACTGCCGAGCCGAGGTTGGTGCTCTGCAAGGTATTGATGACTTATCTTACTATTATCCAAATGGTGTTGGTTTAAAGGTACATAGTGCTTTGAATTGTAACTATCCTATAGTTCTTATTCATTTTGGATAGCCTAGGGGTCGTTTTCTTGAGCAGTGATGATCTAGAACCTGAGTTGAGTTGGAATTGTGGAGAAGGACTTACTAAGAGTACTGTTGTCCTTGAAAGACGACTCAAACAAATCCGCAAGTTCCTATTCATCTTGTTTGTGTCATTAGGGGTACCTATTTTGAACATGGGAGATGAGTGTGGCCACTCCTCCGGTGGTTCTCCTGCATATGGTAACACAAAAGCCTTCATTTGGGCTTGCTTTAAAAACAGGTTTTGGTATACAAACCACACAATTCATTTCCTTTTTGACTTCGTTGAGAACAAGCCGGAGTGATCTTCAAAATAGGAGCTTCTTAAAAGAAAAAGAAAAAACATTGAATGGCAAGGAATTGACGAGGCTCCACCAAGACAGGAAGATCCATCCTGCAAGTTCCTAGCCATGACTTTGAAAACTGAAAGAAATGAGCTTCAAGAGAGCTCTGTATTGTCTGACATATTAGGGGATTCATTTGTTTCTTTCAATGCAGTGATCGTCCAGAAACTGTAGTTTTACCCTTGCCTCCAGAAGGGACGTCACAGTACCGCTTAGTTGATACTGCTCTTCCGTTTCCTGGGTTTTTCTTGAACAATGGTGATTTTGATTTTGTCCTAGAGCAAATTTGAGGTTTGTCTACTTATAAAATGAACATTAGTACTAGTTAGAACACTTTGAAACACAATAGCTACGGAGCTGCAGATAAAATCTTTCCCTTCCAATCCTATGTAAATTTTGTCACTACATGAATTTCCCTCCGCTGTGGATCTGCAAACCAATAATTATAACAATATTAAAACAAAATAATGAGAATAAATACTAGGTTGGTGTCTTGTGTAAACATACTCAGTAATTTTTTAGTGATGGTTTCTCATGGTTGGTGATTGAAAATTCAATTAGCCTCATGTACTTGTTATTCTTTGACTCACTAAATGTGACAAGCCTGCCATTGTCATCGTTATTGTTATTGTGATTCCTCTAAAGTAGAGTTGCCTTGAATGAGAATGCATGAAGTTTCTATTTTCTTAATAACTGAGATCGCAAGATAAAATTAATTTGAGGACAAAAGTTTCCTCGTTTAATTTAGAGACACTCTTATCTTTTTTCCTTGTAAAATCGGGTTGGTAATTGTATGATAAAATATTTAAGTAAGAAATACTTTAGAACAATCCAGAATATCCTGGACCATTCTTTACCAATTACCATCCACTGTTCTGAACAAATTCTCTTGCAGGAACGCATTCACCTCGGGTGCAAAGTCCATCCATAACAGGGTACCATAATCACTTGGTGCTCACTATGGTCCCTGATGCTGTCAAATGACACCATACAAGATTGTAAAGAAAAAATAATGAAAGGAGATTCAACCATATAGCTTCTTGTATTTAAGTTCCTATATTCCTATATTTTTTGTTTGCATATAGTATAAATCACACTCCAAATAATTACAGTAAAAGATATTGATAGACACAAATTACCGAAAAACACACTGCCAGAATAAAAGCCATTTGATCACAAGTATATTGAAATAGGCAGAAGAGTATTTCACTGCACCAACTTGAAAATAAAATCTTTATAATTGATTAATGTAACTAGGAATTTATTGCAAGTTGTATAAACCACTGATGTTTCTAAAAGTAAAGATTACTAACATCTGTCTAAAAGGTATTGTATTACTCTGAATATTGTTTCCTAGTTCTGATAGATTTACAACCTACGTACAATTATCATTTCAGCTGCCGCACCCATGACGTCTATCCCTCCAGCTTCCAAAAGGCGAAGAGCCAACTCATCTTCATTCAATCCTCTTAATCCCTTGCTCAGTCTCTTCAACAATTTCACATCAACTTCTTGGACCCACCTTGGAGTGCAACCCACCATCAACTTCAAAAAACCTGAAACATAGGCTCGCCAAGTAGCACGATGGCAACATAGTGATGCATTCTTCTCCAGGATGGTTGCAAGGAATTCTAAATGCACCCCAATAACCAATGCCCGTTGGTTTGGTGGAACTGAGTAATGGTCAATATCCCAGGCAAATGCCGCACTAAGCATAACAAAATACGCCAGTGCATGGCCGCTAAGCCTGGCAACCAGAGCTCCAGGTTGTTCACCATTATGCTCCAACTTATTAGCTGATAAAAACCAGGAAGTAACGGTATCTATTATCAATGATTGAACTAATTTTTGACCACCTGATATCCAAATCAAAGAAGCCCCGAGTAATGCAGCATGCTTGGCACATGCCATGTATCTGAAAAAAGAAAACTGTCCACATTTCATTCCATATTTGGTTTTCCTTACAATGCCTTTAGATAACTCACTACGTACCAAGTCTCTAACTGAAAGCATTAGAACGGACATGATTGCTTTGTTCAAAAATGTGATATCTCCAATAGACCGGTACACTTTTAAGTAAAGAATCCCTGGAGCAACTGGAGAAGCCCCACTGGCAACTTGGAAAGGAAGGCCATGACCAAGAAGAGCACCAACACCACCATCATTACTCATAGATGTAGTGCCAAATCCAAGAGTAGACTTGAAGCAACTTTTTAGCAGTTGAACTACAGCATCTCTATTGTGGTGGAAGACAGTTCCGGAAGCACGGAGCACAAAGTAATCACTCCAACGCCTCACTTTTTGGGTCCACAGAGAAGTTAATACGGGCATGCAGGGCCAGGGGCAACCAGAAGCAACGGCAGTAAGAACTGGGGCAATCAGGATAAGGAATCTCCCTCTGCCTTTGTCAAATTTGTATGTTATGGACAGGCTTACCAAAGCTGCCAAAGGCAAAGGAAGTTTAGCCGGAGAGTCTCCATCTGTTTACAGGGAATTTAGAATACTATCAATATAACGGAGACCTACCATTTCAATATACAATAACAATAACAAAAATAAAAATCCAAACTTACTCCAACACAAGCATAATTGCCTGCATGAATGCATAAAAATACAGCTAGTTGATTTATTTGTCAAAGACGAACCCCTTTAAGCGTATGGATCTTTGTAACAATGTCATTTAAGTTATTTTAAAAACAAATGTAACAGTGACTAAGATTAATTACCAACATCAAGGCTTGGTACATTAACACCTGTGTCTGCTAAAATTTTCTTTATCTGTTGCTCAACAGTGGATAAATTTGCAGCAGGGTTAGGCCAATCAACTCCATTCATGAAAGCTGGCTTCCATATGCCCCTTGTAACTTCGGCAGAAAAGTAGCTTGCAATGGCAACTAAAGATGCTGGTATAAAATCTGCTAGATCTTTGATGCCTTAGACAAAAAAAATACAGAAGTCAAATTACACAGCTAACAACCCAAACAAGTATAAGAAGAATCAGTATTAATATGTCACGAAATTTGGCTTGATGCCTTTCTCATTGCCTTTCATACTATATATAATAGTGTCGGTAATTACAACTCATAATAACTAATTATAGCTGATAATAACTAATTACAATTCATAATGACTAATTTCCTATTCTATGAATGTAAATTATTCACAATAACTGCAAAGATTATTTCCTAATTAACATCCCCCCTCAAATTGATGCGGCTGGTCAAGGAGCATCAATTTGCTAACAAGAAACTGATGTCTTGGGCGTGGAACAACCTTGGTAAGAATATCTGCAACCTGCAACTGCGTACTGACGTGAGGAAGTGATATTATTCGATCATCGTAGGCGTCACGTATTGAATGACAATCAACTTCGATATGTTTGGTGCGTTCATGAAAAACAGGATTTGCAACAATTTGGATGGCACTTGTATTGTCAGCATAAAGTGAAGTTGACTCTGTTTGGGGAAATCCAAGTTCAGCCAACAGACCACGAAGCCAAAGTATTTCTGAACACGCAGCAGACATGGCACGATACTCTGATTCAGTAGAAGATTTAGAAACTCTTGCTTGCTTCTTACTTTTCCAAGAGATCAATGAAGAACCAAGAAACATACACCAACCAGTAACAGATCGACGAGTATCAGGACACCCTGCCCAATCAGCATCACTATAAGCGCTCAACTGAAGAGAAGTTCCAACGGAAAAGAATAATCCGCGGTGAGAGGTTCCTTTTAAGTAGCGAATTATACGACGAACTGCAAACAAGTGAAGATGGCGAGGAGAATGCATGAATTGACTTACTTGTTGAACAACAAAAGATATGTCAGGGCGAGTAATAGTCAAGTAGTTGAGGCTACCCACAAGTTTTCGATACAATAAGGGATCAGGCAACAGATCCCCATCATCACGATGATATTTAACATTAACCTCAAGAGGAGTATCTACTGGATTAGCCGATTCAAGACCGGCCATATAAATCAAATCTGTAGCATACTTGTGTTGATGGAGAAAGATGCCCTTGGATGTAGAATGAACCTCAAGACCAAGAAAATAATGTAGATTACCCAGATCTTTCATATGAAATGAGGCCTGTAACTGTTGCTTAAGTCGCTGAATGGAAGCATGATCCGAACCAGTAATAACCATATCATCAACATACAAAAGAAGCAGAACAATACCCGCAGATGTGCTATGAATAAATAAAGATGAATCATACTGACTCTGAGTAAAGGAGAATCCAAGTATAGTGGCGCGGAATTTCTCGTACCATGCTCGAGGTGCCTGTTTCAAACCATATAAGGAGCGTTTGAGCTTACACACGGCTTTAGATGAAGAGAATAAGCCTTGAGGTGGAGTCATATAAATATCTTCTGTCAGGTCACCATGAAGAAAAGCATTCTTCACATCCATTTGATGAAGAGTCCACCCATTAGAAGCAGCTATAGACATGATTGTGCGGACAGTTGTCATTTTGGCAACCGGTGCAAATGTCTCATCATAATCAATTCCATATTCCTGCTTGTTTCCTAACGCAACCAAACGAGCCTTGTAACGGTTGAGGGACCCATCAGAATTCAGTTTCACAGAATACACCCATTTGCAACCTATAGGTTTTACATTTGGAGGACAAGTGACGATATCCCATGTGAAATTCTCTTGAAGAGCTTGGAGCTCTTCAGTCATTGCTTTTATCCATCGCACATCTTTAACAGCCTGTGAGTAACAAGTAGGAATAGATATGCTAGAGAGTGTGGCAGTCAGAGAAGTATGTGAGGAATCATACTTGTCTGGTGAATATCTATCTGGTGCGCGGGATATTCGACCAGAATGTCGTGGTTCAACCGGTACAGGATCAGGTGGCAGTTCAGCATCGGGAAGGGGTGTGGGAACCTGTTGTCTGTGTTTTCTGACATATACATGACCTGGTTTATAACGTTCTATAGCTTGAGGCATAATAGAAAACTTAGGAAGAGTAACAATATCATTAATGGCAGGAGAACCACAGGGAAACATAAACTGGTTATCAAAAAATGTCACATTTCTAGAAATGCGAAAACGATGGTTAGAGACATCATAACACACAAATCCCTTATGAAAGTTACTATATCCCATAAATGCACATTGAACGGATTGTGCTCCAAGCTTATGCCTTTCAAAAGGAGGTAAGTGAACAAAACACACACACCCAAAAGTATGTAAAGCACTATAATCAGGATGAATTTTAAATAGACGGAAGAAAGGAGAATCAAGATCAATAACTGTAGAAGGAATACGATTGATCAAGAAGACAGCCGTGGAAAGAGCCTCCACCCAAAATCGGGATGGTACAGAAGCTTGGAGAAGTAAGGTGCGTGTTACATCAAGCAAATGACGATTCTTACGTTCTGCCGTGCCATTTTGTTGAGGGGTATTGGGACAAGACCGTTGAGACAAGATGCCTTTTTGTTGAAGGTATTCCTGAAACTCATGAGACATGTACTCACCACCAGAGTCAGATCGAAAAATTTTAACACTTGCTTGAAATTGAGTTTCAACATATGTCAAATATTTCTTAAACATAGAAAACACTTCGGATTTAGAACGGAGAAAATATATCCAAGTAAAACGACTATAATCATCAATAAATGTGACAAAATATTTATAGTGAGCATGAGAAACCACAGGAGACATTCCCCATACATCACTATGAATCATCTCAAAACAAGTGGAAGCACGATTAGCACCAGACGGAAAAGGAAGTGTCTTACTTTTAGCCAATTTGCAAACAGAACATGAAACAGAGGCATCAGGAATAACATTTTTATTTCCCAACAAGCCACTTTTACATAAATGAGACAAAACAGAAGAGTTTGGATGACCTAGTTTTCTATGCCAATCCTCATAGGAATTCAAAACATTATGACAAGCAAGAGACAAATAATTAGAAATAAACTGTATTGGAAACAATCTTCCCACTTTAGGCCCCTTCGCGATCACTTTCTCCGACACCTGCTCCTGCACAAGACAACCAGATCGAGAAAAATTAACATTACAATTATTGTCCACCAATTGACCAATAGACAATAAATTAGAAGCAAGTCCAGGTGAGACAAGCACATTCTGAAAATCCGAGTTTATGTCCCCAACGTTAGTGATAGACAAGGTATTACCATTAGCAATCTGAATTTTCTGATTACCATGATAAGAATGTAAATTGTGCAAGTTTTCAGATGAACCTGTCATGTGATTGGATGCACCAGAATCAATAAACCATGGACGAGAAACATGAGAAGACTTACCCTTAATACCCAAGGCTGAAAGGGCAGAAAGTACCATGTGTTGAATCATTTCAGGTTGTAGAGCATTGCCATCTGATGCACCAGTGGTGGAAGAGCCAATTGTATGACCTGTAGTGGCATGAAATGCCTTCACCGAATGATGTGCTGGTCGTGGAGGACGCGTGGGACAGTCAGAAATGATATGACCTTGTTGTTTGCAATAATTACAAAACTTCTTACTGCAGCTACGAGCAATATGTCCAAACTGTTTGCAAGAAAAACATTGGACATGTTGCATATCACGACCTTTATTTCTACTTTGAGCAGCATATGCAATTGCCACAGGCTCAGAACTGACAGTATCATGAGACATGGTTCCTTGAGTAAGGAGACGTTGTTCCTCTCTGAGAAGTTCACCAACACATGTATCCAAAGAAGGAACAGAATTCCTATTTAGCAAAGCATCTCTGACAACCTCAAATTCTAGACGAAACTTCATGAGGAATTGATCTCGCCTACTTGTGTTGTAGACCTCTTGAACAGCCGCAAGAGAGGTCTTGGGAACATTAGCATGTATAATAGCAGAGTGTTCTGCCCAAAGATTTAAAAAACCAGAATAGTATTCTTGAATAGACAAATCACCTTGTTTGTAGTTGGCGATGTCTAACTCCAACTGAAAACGTTTTGCCGAATTGTCCTGGTTGTAAATGCGCTTCAGATAATTCCACATTTCTTGAGCAGTTGAAAAAGAACGCAAATTATTTATCATCTGAGGATCAATACTGTTTAGAATCCAAGTGATAATTTGAGCATCTTTAGTTTCCCACGCATCTAAAGCAGTTTTCTCCGTTGGTGCCTTAGAAACATCATCTAAGTGACTCCATAATCCCTTTCCTTTAACATACATCTTGAACTGAAATTCCCATGCCGAATAATTCTTGCCGGTAAAACGAACACAAAAATTATCTCTTTCTTTTTCGGAAGCCATCTAAATTATTAAACCACCAGATACAATCTCACTAATATTATTTTATTATTATTATAATAATAATTATAATAATAATAATAATAATAATAATAACTATAATATAATAACAGTAACTGTAATCACAGTTACTAGAGCAGCAACAAGAAACAATACTCACGAACCAACGAACAACAGCACGATCAAATCCACGATTTGGAAGGAGCGGCAAAACAGAAGATTATGACGATCCAGAATCACGAAGCAACAACAGCCAAGAATCAAAAAAAATTGATTGCAATATCAGCGCAACAACGAGAATCTCCAAGACGAAATCACGAACCGGCAACCAAAGATTTAGAATCTCAGACAGCTGCAAGGTTTCGATTTCAAACGAAAGAATTTCGAAACGAACACGATTACGAGAGCGAACCAGTGGGGTATCGCTGATCAGCCAATATAATAATATTTTCCAGGTTTGATCGAACCTACTGATACCATGTCACGAAATTTGGCTTGATGTCTTTCTCATTGCCTTTCATACTATATATAATAGTGTCGGTAATTACAACTCATAATAACTAATTATAGCTGATAATAACTAATTACAATTCATAATGACTAATTTCTTATTCTATGAATGTAAATTATTCACAATAACTGCAAAGATTATTTCCTAATTAACATAATAGTCCAGTAGAAGTTTGACAAACATGTGGATTCAATATCAGGACAAATTTTAAGGAAAAAAATATTCCATCAGTAATAAAAGCATCATGGTTATCTACAACCAAGTTTGTAATCGTGTGAATTATACTCAAAATTCAACTCATTACAACAGCAGTTTTGTAGATTTGCTAGCTTGTGAGACATATTAGATTCCCTGTGTTCTCCTCTCTCTCTTTCCAGCTAGCATTTTTTATATAAAAATATCAAAATAAATCAAAGGTATGAATTAAAGAAAGCACATCCAATGGCTTATAAACAACCACACCAAGCAGTAACAACAGTAAATCCTGGTCAACAAAAAGCCTGCAGTTCATTGTTGGTCAACTATAGTGGGCAACACCTCAATGTAGTGACATAACTTAAATCATGACAGAGTAGTTAATAATTGAATACTATTTAAATAATACAGATATAGTTTGTAAATATACTCTTAACATCTTCTAGAATGTTTGTGTATTTATTTCTCAAATAATAACTGCATAGAATTTTCGTGATGCGAGGGTTTAGCATATCTCCTATGCCGTTACCTATCCCAACACTCATTCCTGTTGTTTCCCGGCCACATCCACCACTGCTGCCACCGCAATCACTAT